>ML681969.1:0-47946 GCA_007922195.1 Podocnemis expansa | reverse complement strand
AGCTCTGGCGGGGGCGCTGAGCCACCCCACAGCGGCTCACCCCCTGCTGGTGCCTGCAGCCCCCTTTCTGGGGCTGCAGGGTGAGCCAGCAGCGGCTCACCCCCAGGGGTAACGAAATAGCATGTTCACACAGTGAACTTGCTATTTCGTTTCCCGCTTTTTTTCTTATTTCGAATTAACATTTTGTTAAGTCGAAATAAGATATTTCGAAATAAGGTGTTGTTTCGAAACAAGTTGTTTCGACACAACTTGTTTCGAAATAACCCTGTGCGTGTGAACACAGCCCTGGAGTCAAGTGATTAGGTGAGATCCCTTGCTTGTGCTTTAATAAACCACCAATTCTAGCCCCCCCATTGTGCCTCTGGCACAAATCTCAAACATGTGCCCAGTGTGACATAAAGGCTCAGAAACCAGAAGGCCAAAAATTGGCCCTACAGTTATTAATTTTTACAAATCTCAGGATTTTTTAAAAGCCAGGCTCATAATTTGGTACCTGACCCATTATTTTTAACCATTCAGTGCTGCAGCCCAGTAGGGGCTGTGCTTGTACCTCTAGCACATGAGGCTCCGAGTGCTACCTGAGCAGGACATTAGCAGAATTTGCCAAGCCAGGGATTCCCCAGTTTCTCCTGATAATTTTGTCCATTTATCTGGAATCTAAGTACATGGTTGGGGAGGTGGGTGTAAAGTGACACTGAAGATTCCTTCCCCTGAGGGCCTTCCTGCTGTGGCTGACCTGTGTCCCTGGAGGCACCACCCCCTTTTCTCTTTGTTTCTTTCCAACTATTAACCCTTATGCTTCTGCTTTGTCTGTCAGCTGCTGTGGTGCTCCCCTGCCCCCCCCCCCCCCGGACATTGGGGGATGATCTGCTCCCTGGGTCATTGTTTGGACCAATGGCAAGGAGGTAGGTAGGTCCCTGGACCAAATCCATCCAGGTGAGTGGAGTTTTACCATCCTCTTTTTACCCATCATGTGGGGATCAGCCATTTTAGGGAGGGCTCCCATTGCTGGGAATCTCCTTCCCACATCTCCTCAGAGCTGCATGCATCAGGACAGTGGGTCTGGCCAAGAACCAATGGAGGGAATCAGGCTAGCAAAGCTCTGTCCCCTGGTGTGTGTTAAGGAACAGCCTGCAGGGTGTGAGAAAAAAGGACTCTGAGAAAAATTTCCCCCTTCTGCTCTCCATTCAGTGCTGAACGCCTGCACAGGCCAAAGGGCCTGGGCCCCAGTAAAGACAAGTGCAAAGTACTGCACTTAGGAAGGACAAATCAAATGCACTGTTGCAAAAGGGGAAATAACTGGCAGGGAAGGTCATGCTGCTGCAAAACTTCTGGGAGTGATAATGGCAGGGGCATTGCTGGCGTCGGGCTTTTGGAGCTTGAGCCCCAAATGTCAGCACCAGAGCCCTGGGTCTGCCTTTGCGGCAGCTGGAGCAGTGGCATGCTTAAAGTGCATGAGCCCCCAGTGTCCACGCCAGAGCCCTGGATCTTCTTCTGGGCCAGGGGCGCTCCTGGATAATGGATCACCAATAATGAGCCAACAATGGGATGCAGTCATGAGGGTTCATATAATTCTGGGCGTATGAACTGCATACACTGTATTGAAGACACCAGGGCAGTGCTTGATTGGTGCAGGGCTGAGCCACAGCACTGCTGGGCTTGCTGCATCAGTTATGAATGTAAAAAAATTGCTTGAGTCCTGGCACCTCTTTCATTACAAATTGTCCTGTGTAGGTGGGAATTGTTTTGCTGCATTTGGCACTGGTGAACTCTCAGCTGGTGCACTCGGTCCTGTTCTGAGTGCCACACTTTAGGAAAGACGTAGACAACCTGCAGAGTCCAGAGAAGAGCAACAAAAATGAACAAACATTAGAAAACCCGACCTCTGAGCGAAGATTAAAAAAAAATACTGGGCATGTTTCATCTGGATTGGAGAAAGGAAATCCATTAGTAACAATATTATACCAACTTAATGAGCACCCCCCTACAACTCTGCCTACACCCCCCCCCATTTTGAGTCTTGGGGAAATTGCATGCTCCCCTGAGCACCTTCGCCAGTGGGCTGGGTGGCTTCCCCAAGTCCCACAGCTAGGTGCCTTCCATGAATGCCTGCCAGTTAGCTTCCCTGAGTCCACTGGGCACCCTTTCCTCTGGCTCCCCATCCCCAACTCCCTCAGGCCACTTACCTGGCTGCCAGAGCTGCTCCCACGCTGAGCATGCCCCTCACTGCCGCCATTCTTCTGGCTGGCAGGAAGCTGCACTAGGAAGTTTAAAATCTCCTGCCCTGAGCATGCTCAGGGTGGGAGACTTTAAACTCTCCGCAACAGCTTCCTGCCAGCTGGAAGAATGTGTATTCGGTGCCAGTGAGAAGCCATGGCTACAGGCCCTGTGCAGCCAGCAGTGAGGCGTGCACCAGGGAGTCGGGGCTTCTGTGCACGCGCTCACGTGCACAGTTTACAAGGAACACTGGACACAAGTCTGACATCAGAAGTAACAATATTCAAAAACTATGAGGGAAATGCTTCATTCTCTCTGCTCATTCTTTTGATGATTTGTTAATAGGTGTGCTCAAACAAATGGATAACAAATCGATGCTTCAAACAGAAACTGCAGAATTGGAATTCATATGCGAATTGACACAGTTGTTTTAAGATTAAATAGGGACTATGGCTTTTTTTCTTATTACAACAGGTGATTTGACCTCACCTTCCTCTATACACTGTTCCCCAGTGTTTGAACCTGAACTGCTTTGATTTGCTGTAACAGTCTGACCTGATCCTATGACTTGTACTTCCCTGCATTTATTTTCCTCCCATTCTGTAAATTCCTTTTATTCAAGTATCTGACAAAGTAGGATTTTCTTCCATGAAAGCTCATGTGAGAAATAAATTTGCTAGTCGTTAAAAGTGTCACAGGACTTCTTGTTTGTTTTGCTGAACTATATTAATGCTGTTACTCCTTTGGAACCTGTCAGCTGTTCTTGTATCAATCCTGTAACTTCTGATATCCAATCCTGGCTCCAAGACTGCAAATGAAAGAGATTCTACCATGAACTTAAGTAAGTTTTTTTTCCAGTGAGTAATTACCCTCACATTGCAATTTGCACCTTATTTCCAGACTGAATTTTCTTACCTTTGATTCCAGCCATTGGATGTTGACCTACTTTTTCTGTTAGATTAAAGAGCCATCTAATATCTGACATCACTTTATTGTCTGCGTGCACCTACACAGGGATGAAGTCATCTCTTAAACTAACAGTATAAACAGAGCTTCTTTACTCTCTCCATGTTCTCCAGACCTTAAAACATTCTTGCAGCTCTTTTCTGAACCCTTTGCAGTTTTTCAATGTCCTTTTTGAAGTTTGGACACTACAGCCATAATATTTCAGTAATGTTCTCATTAATATTGTATACCCCACCCCCTTCCTCTCTTTTAACATTTTCTTGCTTGTATATCCAAGGCATGTGTTCACTCCCTTAGCTACAGTGTCACACTGGGAACTCGCATTCAATTGTTTATCTGCCATGACCTTTAAATTCTTTTCATGTCATAGAATCATGGAAACTGGAAGAGACATGCAAGATCATCGAGCACAGTCCCTTGCACTCATGGTAAGACCAAGTACTCTCTTAAACCATCCCTGACAGGTGCTTGTCTAAAATGGTCTTAAAAATTTCCCATGATGGAAATTCCACAGCCTGTCCAAGCAACTTATTTCAGTGGTTAATCACCCTGACAGTTAGGAATTTTTTTCTAATGTCCAACCTAAATCTTCCTTGCTGTAATTTAAGCCCATTGTTTCTTGTCCTATCAGCAGTTAAGGAGAAAAATTTTTCTCCCTTCTCCTCATGACAACCTTTTAGGTACTTGACAACTGTTATCATGTCCCTTCTCAGTCTCCTCTTTTTCAGACTAAACAAACCCAGCTCTTTCAATCTTCCCTCATAAGTCAAGTAGTCCAGACCTCTAATGATTCATGTTATTCTTCTCTGGACTTTCCATATTTTTCCTGAAATGAGGTACTCAGTACTCGATACAGTACTTCAGTTGAGGCCTAATCAGGGTCAAGTAGAGCAGAAGAATTACTTCATGTGTCTTACTTACAGTACTCCTGTTAATGCAGCCCAGAATGGCATTTGCCTGTTATGCAATAGTGTTACACTGTTGATTCTTATTTAACTTGTGGTCCACTGTGTCACCCAGATCCCTTTCTGCAGTACTCCTTCCTATGCAGTCATTGGCCATTTTGTATATGTGCAATGGATTCTTCTTTCCTAAGTGGAGTATTTTGCACTTGTCCTTATTGAATTTCATTCTGTTTACCTCAGACCATTTCACTGGTTTGTCCAAATAATTTTGAATTCTCATCTTATCCTCCAAAGCATCTGTAACCCCTCCCACCTTGGTATCATCAGAAACTTTATAAGTGTACTCTCTATGCCATAATCTAAATCAGTGGTTCTTAACCTTTTGCAGGTCATGACACATTTGGTGGCATATCGTGACCCTGCAGGACACATCAGCCCACCTCCATTCCCTCACCCCCAGGCCAAATCCAGCCATCTCCTTGGCTCTCTGTGACACACTTATCACTGTGTGGTGACACAGTAATGTGTCCCAACGTGGTGGTGGTTGAAAATATTGAACAGAACCAGACCCAGAACCGATCCCGGCAGTACCTTGGCCATCACAGAAAGCAATCAGGTTGGTATGATGTGCTTTGTTCTTGACAAATCCATGCTGATTACCACTTAATGCCTTATTCTCTTCTAGATGTTTGCTAATGGATTCCTTAATTACTTGCTCCATTATTTTTCCTGGTACAGAGGTTAAACTGACTGGTCTATAATTCCCTGGGTTGTCCTTATTCCCCTTTTTATAGAAGGGCACTATATTTGCTCTTTTCCAATCCTCTGGGACCGCTCCAGTCTTCCAGAGATAATAGCCAATGACTCAGAAATCTCCAGAATCAGCTCTTTGAGTATTCTAGGGTGCGTATCATCAGGCCCTGGGACTTGAAGACATCTAACTTGTCCAGGTAATTTTTAGCTTGTTCTTTCCCTGTTTTAGCTTCTGATCCTATCCTGTTTTTACTGCACTCCCCTACGTCAGGCGTCCGGTCACCACCAACCTTCTTGATAAAGACTGAAATGAAGAAATCATTTAGCTCCTCTGCCATTTCCCCTTTTTCTGTTACTGTTTTTCTCTCTTTGAGTAATGGTCCTACACTGCCCTTGGTCTTCCTCTTGCACCTGCTTCCTAAAATACTCTCTTATATTTTGTAAGTGTGGCCTGTGTTCTTTGTTCATTGATGGCCTCTAGCTGTAGTAAGATATGTTGTTCAGATGAACTTGCCTTACAAAGTGATCCAGATCACCCTGTATAACTGAGCAGTCCCCATCATTATTTGCCATCCTGTCAATTTTTGTGTCACCCACAAATTTTACCAGCAGTGATTTTCCATTTCCCTTCCAGGTCATTGATAAAGGTCATTAGATAGCACTGGGGACATCCCATTGGATGAGCATTCACCATTTACGGTTACTTGTTGCGATTTGTCAAGTAACCCATTATTAATCATTTCAGTGTGGACTACACTGGCTTTATAGAGCTAATTTTTAATAAGTATGTGCTGTAGAACTAAGACAACTCTTTAGAGAAGTCCAAGTATGGTCTGGCAATAGATAACCTTTATCAAGCAAACTATGATCGCATCAAAAATGGTATCGAGTTTGGTTTGGCAAGACCTATTTTCAGTAGAAGCTTATCTGATTGGCATGAACTAGAGGACCATTCTTTAGTTAGTCAAATTAAATGGCTCACCTATGTAATAACCCTTGGGGAGGAAGGGGTTAACACTCTGGTCAGTGAGTCCCAGGACAGCCAATAGGAATGAAGCACAGCTTTTTGAATGGTAACAGCAGCGTGGCTTGGGCCTGTTTGGATGCAGCAGAGCTCCTGGAAGGATCAGGAGGAGGCCAGAGGGGCCTGAGGAAGAATCCAGCAACATCCTTACCAGAGATAAGTTAAGCTTGGTACTGACCAGGCGTGAGTAGAACAGGGAATGTTTATTTAGACGCGGTCAGGGTATTTTTTTTTGTTTTTGGCTTGTTTTTTGGATTTCTCTGTGCTGAGCACATGTACCCCCTCCCACTACCCTGTAACTACCCAAGTTAGTTCCCAGAGAAGCAACTCTCTGTGTTTATTATCTGTTCTTTTTGATTAAAGAGTTTACCTTTTAAGTAAGTTCTGGTTCTGTGTCCTGAAAGGCAAGAGGTTTGTGTGCACGTGCCTTAGACTGCACAGGCAGCTACTAGAGGGAACCCTGTTCCAGTTCCAGCTCATATTGCAGCTGGGGTCCAGTCTCTTTCCTGAGAGAGGAATAAGAGGATTGCAAGTACCTCACAGGGAGGAATTCCCAAGTGTGCCTTCCTGTGTCTCAAGAGGTTTTTCTGCATTTGGGTGGTGGCAGCGATACCACTCCAAGGCCAGGAATTGGAGGCCTTGGAGACTTTTAAGAGCAGGCTTTAAGGCCAGTGGCTTTTCTGGCCTGTTGCAGGCCCCCACCTTCTGCACTCAGAGTGCCAGAGTGGGGAAAAAGCCTTGACAACCTAGATTACACATGTACCTGGTGCAGGGAGCTCTTGGCCCTTACAACCGAAGGGCAGAATTTGGCAGAGCAGAAAGAGACAGCTATTCACAGAGATGGCAAGTAGGGCTGGGCTTGGTAGAGCAAACCAACTTCCAAACTGTCTCTACTCTTCTCTGGGTGAGGAAGTCAATGTTGTGATGGGGGGAGACCAAGGTGGAATGGGAGGGCACACTCATATCTTGCTAATCATGAGCTCCAACCATAATCTCTTCCCCACTCACAGCTCACAACCTGAGGTACTAGAAATGCTGCGTCACTGTGCGTGTTGACACCAAGGACTGCAAAACATTTCCCATTGGCATTTATTTCATATATTCCATTTGCTGCATTTCGTTCACTATGAAACATGAGCTGAGTTACTCAGGTGAGCTTTTCATGTCAAACTAGAAACCAAAGTGCTTAATTAACCCGTGTGTAGTGCACTCATCTTCATACCTTCAGTAGCTTTCAGGGGGGATCTACTGCATAAGCATCAGTAGTTCTAATTATATTACCGGGCAGCACTGCATCCTCTGGCAGACTAAAAGCAGAGTGGATAGTGAAGAGTCAACTCTGCTAGCCAACTACTGGCTACATCCTGGATTAGCTTGAGCTATCCCACTTTGCACAGCTACATTTCTGTACTCTGATTTAAATGGGAAGTGTCTGGGATCAGAGAATTCTTGGTTCATGGCTCTAGAATCTGCTTCCTTCCTACTTGCTCCACAAGAACTGGGATACAGCTTGTGACTGGGTTGACTGCATCTGGTGGGTTGGTGGGTGGTTTTGGCACTGGGCAAAGGGGCTCATTGCTTTGCCATGTTGTGTCTATAGTTTGCATTTGGAGATTGTTGAAGTGGAGTGAGGGGGTTTGATGGGTGTAATTGCACAGAAATAAACAATGCATGCATTTTGAGGTAAGACTTGGAAACTGCTTCTCAGGATATCTTAAAACTAGGAATTGGGTTGAATCTAACAGTCAGCCAGAGGGATGTGATATAGGAGAGCTCCATGCTTGTATATGTGTAAAAGGTTAAGAGGTGAGGTCGTGGAGCTCGAGAATATGAAGTGCAGCTCCTGGGTTTTGCAGAACCAATAAACCTTGTTATACCCTGCAAATGGCTTCCTGGGCAGTGCCTCACATAGATTTCTTAACTCCATAGCAGAAGTAAAGGAGATTTAACTGCTTTAATTCATTGTCATGGCTGACCAGAGGCACTGGCTTATTTTGGAAATGGGTTGCAAATGAAGGGCCTTCTGTGGCCTGCCTGAGCTGTGCCTGGGCAACTTATGAAGTGGCTAAGACTGGCCAAAGAAAGCAGGCCAGTTGGGGGAGATGCACTTGAAGACAGCAATGGGTTACAGCTGTTTCCAAGTCTGTCAGCACTTATGGTTAGTAGGCAAAGCACACCAAACTGTAATAAATGGCTTAGAAATACTTGGTGGCTCAAAGGAATGGAAGCTATACAACATGTTTTCAATACTGCTGATCAGAATGAAACTGAAACTCCCAGCCTGCTGTTCTAAACAGGAAGGTACTGACTGGGAGCAGGTGTAATATCTAGCAGATGGACAAAGCAGCACTGATACTAAACTGCATGGTATTGGAAATGTTTTGAGGACATGACAGGTGTAGTCTGCAAATGACAATCAAGGTCAGGCCTATGGCTTAGGAAAAAAAGGAAATTTAACTAGGCTAAATGCAAACTCCTCTATGGAATGATCCATGTTGAGAGTACGGGAGAGATGCTTTGAAAGCAGGATGCTAGAAGTGGCCTGAGATGCTAATAGTCAGAATATTAGGTGTCAGCTAGCAGCAAAACCAGCCTACCAGTACATGAGTCACAGTTGAAAAAGGCAACAAAATGAACCTGAGGGTGAAATATAAATGGTTTGCCTGGGCCTGGTCTATGCCCAGATTGTCCCACTGTTGCTATGTCATTTGGAGGTGCCATTTTGCTGTTACAGTTGTACCAGTACAGACCCTACTGTGGACACTATTGTACTGAAATAGAGGAAGCTTGTCCTCATTCCCCCTCCCCCTCAGGGGTCTGTTCTCCTGGTATTAACACCTTTGTGCTGACACAACTGCCTCCACACTAGGGGACTTCTGTTGCTTGAACTACTGCTTGGGGGTAGGGAGGGGCAGGACAACGTGTGTGTGTGCGCGCACACATGCGTGGACCAGTTACTGACTGAGGTGCAGTGAGGAAGGTCCATAAGGGTCACTGGGGGAAAAGCCAGAGGAAAAGAGGAATTTGTTAGGAGGCTGATGGGGATACAGTGGAAATCGGTAGAGCCCTGTGCGGATACAGATAAGCGGATCCGTATCCGACCTGCATCCACAAGAAATGGTCCGCCGATATCCGTGTTGTATCCGTGGATGATATAAGGCGGATATCTGCGGATTTGCAAGGCTCTAGAAATCGGGGTCCCAGGGTGGATTGTTGCTGAATACCAGGAAAATCTCCCCAGGAGGGAACTCTGATTGGGAAAGGGTTCCTGTCAATCAGCAGGGCCAGGGTCACATCCCCAACTCAGTGCAGAAAGAATAATCAGAGGTCGGTATGGGATGAACCAGGGCTCATGGTTTCTCCCCATCCCTAACACAGTGATTGTGCATGGCCTGCCAGCCCCTACAGCTGAAGAGCCCCCAAGGTTCAGCACAGAACTCGGTGCTTTGCACTGGGCCTGGGGTATGCTCTTTAGCTAGACCTCAAATCACAGGTGAAAAAAGGTAACCAAAGTGTGAGGGCTTGTATAGATAGGAAAGTGCTCCCAGTTATATTGGTGGAATAAAACATCCAAGGCCACACAGGTACAACTCCTGTGAGGACACTTGTGCTGGTGGAACTGGGACCTGTTTTTGTTTCTTATGCTCCTACCTCAGTGACAGAAGGCTGGCCAAGGAAAAGTTTCTCAGGCCAAACTAGGAATGAGTTATGCTGGTGTAACTAAAAGGTTTAAATTGGCACTTTAGCTTGCCCTGGTGTCATTTTTCTGTGTGGTGAAGCCCTGACTTCTGGGAAGGGTTGCACAAATAAATTACTGTGCCCTGAAGGGCTAGTCAGCAGCTTTCAGATCCTGAAATGACAGAGTGCAACATCATTGGCAAACTACAGCAATGAAAGAGGGGGAAGTTTAAGCAACAATAACCCCACTGGGAGTTCTGCCCCCCTGCGAGTTGCTCAGGCAGTGGCCAGTGGAATGAGGAGCCTTGACCTAAATTACTCACACATAGGTTCAAAGTGGTTTGAGAGGGCTGCGTACGTGACTTTCCCTGCTGGCTAAGTGCCAGCTAAGCAGCGTGGTTGGGTGGAGACAGGCCCAGAGTTCTCTCCATTGTCCTTCGCTTGGGACTGTGCTGACTGAGTGGGAGGGCTTGCTTCCAGCCCCCTGAAATCACTAGTGGAGGACTGAGGGCTTGATCAGTAACATCTGGTGTTGTGGTAGTGAGCAGAAGGCAGGTGATACACCAAAGGCGAGTGATACATTTCACAGAGGGTTTGACCCTGCCCCTGTGGGTTCAAAGGGAGTTTTGCCCTTGACATCAGCTGCTGGACTCACAGGATCAGTCCCAGAGAGAGTGGCTATGCAGGCTCTTGGGTGCTCCCCAGGGCATTAAAAATGCCAACGAAGACAAAACCAGAAGCAGCAAAGTAATGCCCTTTCCTAGGCCTGTAATAGCAGGTCCAAAAACCAGCCTTCCCTACTGCCCAGAGTCCAGTTGTGCAAAACCTGAATCTCTCAGGAAAACATCATACATGTATGTACATGTGTACACAAATGCATGTGTATATACATACCTACATGAAAGTATACACACATATGTACACACATATACAGGTGCATGTATGTCTACACATACACAAAAATGCACACTCTCTCTCTCTCTCACACACACACACAAAATATGCGTGCAGACACGCACAGATGCACATGTGCACAAGTGAGGCACAAGAGCTAGTTTATTTGAAATACCCTTTTTCTCACATCCTGCAAAGCTGGCAGCTCTAAGGGCAGGATCAGGGCTTGCCCCCATCCCAGAGAGAAGCGGAAGGAAGCAGCCTCCACAGACCTTGCATCCCTGTGCTCAGATGGGGGGGGGGTGAGGAATAGGCAGAGACAGGGCTCCCACACAGCCTACCAGCTCATGTGCTTGAGGCTTACTCTGCATCAGTGATGGAGCTGCTGCAGATTTCGTCTCCCCAGAGCAGGGAAGCCAGAGATGTTTGTGGGTTCCAACCTGCTTGTGCTCTGGGGCCAGCTCCACAAGGGCATGCCACAAACCACGAGTGTCCCCAGAGAGCGCCACTTGCAGGAAATTCCAGTCTCTAACATCATCACACCTAGCCTCTCTCTCACAAAGGTCCTCGTTTCCTCTGAGAGCTGAACTGTTTGCTCCATGGATCTCTCACCATTTCAGTCTCTGTGTTAGTGGGCAGGGAAAGGAGGGAAGGCGTGGGCTCCTGGTGGATGGTGAATGCCCACTTTCTGACTGGTGCTTTGCATTCTGACCTGTGTGCTACTGGGAGCAGGGGAAAGAGGGCAAGTACTGTTGGAGGAGGCCTTGCCCTCCATCTGACCCCCAAAGCATTAAAGACCTTAGACATTGTGCTTCTGCCCTCACCCTGCCCCACCCCACCCCCAATTTCCATAAGGGAAAATGGAGTATAATTACCAGGGTCACATGGGCATATAACAGCCAGTCTTCTTTGGACAGGGCTTACTGGAAGAATAGGTCAGGAGCAAAGTGTGCCTCCTCTGGGCAGTTCCTGACACCATAAATGAACATGAAGAAATCTAGTGCAAAGTCTGACTTGTTGTTACACAGGCCTCAATCTCTGTAAAAGCTTCTCACTTCCTAGCCACAGCAGCTGGACTCAGCCCAGGCCCCTGTGTGCACAGAAACTGTGTGGGAAATAAACCCTCAGAGCCAAGGTGCAGAAACCTTGGTGCAATCAGCCTGCAGGGCAGGCAACTGAGAGGAAACAGGACAGCTCCAGAGTCGGTAGAGGTAGCTAGCAGTCAGGTGAAATGTGATGGTAATTGATGAGTGTAGAGCCCTGTGCATTCAACAGTCCTGTAGCATTTCCCCATTTGCCTCGGGATCATGCTCTGGAATCCCAGCTTGCTTTTAACATAAGGGTTGTAGCAAATATCATTCTGAACAGGTGACCCTGAGTCATTCTGTTGATACAGTGATGTCTGCCAGAGTTAGCAAAGAACCTGAATTAGCTGCTTTGGGAGGTGTAACCTGCCCTGCACTCAGTCAGGGCCCAGGGGCTCTGTGGCCTGGAATTGGACATTTTTCCACTATGCCATAGAATTCAGCATTTGTTGTGGAATCAGACATTTTACTGCACTTGGCCCCTGGTGTTTTGTTTTCTGTCTCACTGCCCTGCTGCGACCCACCTGCATGTACTTCTTCCTTTGCATCTTTTCTCATAATGGGGAGCTAATTAGATTGCAGTGTGGACTGCCTGCACTGTTCAATGGGACCAGGCAGCAGGAGGTTCAGGAGTCAGAGGTGGCATCACATTGCAAACCGGAGGGCAAGCAGGGCACTTTAGCCCTGCCATACGAGCCGTGGCCCAGGAAGGGAAGCCAGGCTGCACAGAAAGCAGCTTGAAACATCCAGCTTCCAAAAGAGTCACTGTTGGAAGTAAGGATCTAGGAATCAGACTGTGACCAGAGCTTGTGTGGGCTTGGGGAATGGGAAGCAGGCTATCAGGTGTGGAGAGGATTACTATCCCTTAAATGCAGTCCAGGTGATGGAACCACCTGCCCAGGGTGTCAGTCGAATCACGTGTGGAAGATCTTCCCAAATGCCCACCTCTTGAGGATCTTATTGATCCCATCCACCCCACCAACACAAGGTTCATTCCCTGCAGTTCTCTGGAGCAGCCTACTTTGAAATGGCCCTTCCCAATCCCTTATCTTCTGCAGCATTCCATAGCTCAGGTACACAAACTGAGTTGTGTTCCTTTGTCTTCTGACATAATGCTTGAGTAGGAAACTGCTGAAGTTTTCATTAGATGAACAGATTCTAAGGCCAAAATAAAACAATTATGATGATCAATTTCCCACTTCTTCCCATGGTTATATATATTTTATAGCTGCCTTCACTTTGCCTCTAAATTAGCTTGTTTTTTTAACCAGTCTTCTCCCTCATTCTGGGTTGTGGGTTTTTTGAGTATCTCGTGAGGTGTTCTTAAATGATTTCTATTTACCATTTACCTATATCTGATTAAGTTCTTCCTCCCAGCTGATTTGATTCATAATTGTTTTCAACTTTTATTCTTCTTGAGTTTGATCTTCGTTTTTACCATACGTGAATGACAGTCACATGTGACTTCAGCTCCTCTGTCTGCTCCAACATCCTGTGGAGTTGATCAAAATGTCCTTCTAATATGTTCAGTCTGGTTCCTGGTGACTCCATCTGAAGAATCCCAACTTTCTTTATGCTTTTCTCTGTGTAGGAATAATGTTCCATCAATTGTGAGCTTTGATACCAGTCTTTCATCATTCTGGGTTTAGGAATCAAAGCTATGCTTTCTTCACTCAACTGTAGTCATCTCCAAGATTGGAATTAAAGTTCCCCATTAGTAATGAGAGAATTTTGTTGGTCAGAGATTGCAGACGTTTGTAGGCTTGAGCTTTGGTCTCATTATAGTAGGTATTCATTTGTGTGTAACATTGTAGAATTGCCATTTTCTTGTATTGTGTTTGAAACCTGGCCTGATGCAATCAGCTGCTAATTCATTCATAGAATGGTCTGTGCCAGGGACGTGAAGTCAACTCCTGCCCTGGCTGCTGGCAAGTTTGGGCTCCTAGCCTCTCTCCACAGGCCTCAGGAACCAGCTGCCAGGCCCCACCACCTGTGGCAAGGAGCTGGGAGCTGGATCTGGCCCTCAGCACATCACTGCACAGCAGGAGCCGGATCAGGCCCCCGGATCTGGATTGGGGCCCAGGAGCCCAATCACACACTGAGGCGGGGAAGGGGGCAGGCCCTGCCCTGTAAAATCAACTTAAATGCTTAAGTTGACTTACATGGCAGAAGTTATTAAGTCGACTTAAGCAATTAATAAATTCTACCTAATAACCAGCGACTTAATACATTCTAAATATAGCCTGGGAGTTGCTTAAGTTGACTTTAAGGCAGTTTAAGTAGACGTAAGCCCCTAGTGTAGACATAGCCAATGATTCTCAGGCTGCATGGAACCAAGTGGTCATGTTTAGTCCTGGAAGGCTGAGGTCGGGACTTCAAGGTCCTGACAGTTTTAGGTGTGGATGACTATTTTAGGTCATTTTAAAGGTTTAGTCTGTTTTTTTTCTCTTCCCCTCAGAGTCCTTGACAGTTGAATTCTTGATAGTTGGAATCTTGGCTTGGCTTCACAATGGAAAGTGCCAGTACCATTTATTAGAACTTTCCAAACTCATCCCCATTGTGCTGAGGAGCTGGTAAATTGGCCTTGCCTTGTGATAGGACAGCGTTCTTTCCCTTGAGCTTTTACAGCTTAGCTGCTGGTTTAATGCATGTGTGATTGTTTTGCCTTCTTGTGTTTTCCTTAGTGATAAGAGAGCCTGATTCTTGGCTCTAAGACTCATGTTGTTATGATTTCCTTGACCTTTTGTGGAATGTTTCAAGGGTGTTAGAAAAATTGCCAGAGATGGAGAAGCCCCCATGAGTCTTGGTAAATTATTCCAATGGTTAACTACCTTCACTGGTAAAAATGTACACCCTATTTTCAGTCTGAATTTGTCCAGCTTCAACTTCCCACCATTGGATTCTGTTATATCTGTTTTTGCTACACAGAAGAGACTATTATGACATATTTGTTCCCCATAGAGATATTCATAGGCTATGGTCAAATCACCCCCATCCTTCTCTTTGTCAAGCTAAATAGACAGAGCTCCATGAGTCTGTCCTTGTAAGAATAAGAGTATGTCACAAATGTCCAGATTCCATGACTTCCATAGACCTCCCTGATATTTTCTTCTTCAGCTCTGGGGTGGCAGGGATGGATCTCTGAGTCGTGTGGCACTTTAAGACTAACAGATTTATTTTTTGCATGAGCTTTCGTGGGAGAAAATCCCACTTTGTCAGATGCTTCGAAGATGGGTGAACTTATAGACTGGAATGAAAATAAATGCAAAGGGGTGTAAAACATAGGATCAGATCATACAGTAACAGCAAATCAGAGCTGTTGTTAGGTTCAAACCATGGGAAGCCTGAAGTCAAATTACCTTTTGTAATGGGAAAAGAACCCATAGTCTTGATTCAATCCTGCTTTCACAGTTCTTTTCCCATTACAAAAGGTAATTTGACTTCAGGCTTCCCATGGTTTGAACCTAACAACTGCTCTGATTTGCTGTTAGTGTGTGACCTGATCCTATGTTTTACAACTCCTTGCATTTATTTTCATTCCATTCTGTAAGTTCACCCATCTTCGAAGCATCTGACGAAGTGGGATTTTCTCCCATGAAAGCTCATGTGAAAAATAAATCTGTTAGTCTTAAAGTGCCACATGACTCCTTGGGGCTTTTTGTTTTGGGTTTTTTTGTTGCTGGACTAGACTAACACGGCTATCCCTTTGGAAATGGGTCTCTGAGCCACCATGGGGTGGACCCCTCTGCCTCCTCCCATAGGGCTTGGGATCTCATCACTCCATTTTGTCACAGTTCTTTTTACTAAAATTTTGGGACAGGTCACAGACTTCTGAGAATTTTTATTTATTGCCTGTGGCCTGTCCCTGACTTTTACTAAGAATAACTATGACAAATATATAGAGTAGGTTTTCATCCTTTAATTGTTCTTGTGGCTTTTCTCTGATTCGTCTCTAATTTACTGGCATCATTCCTGAGCTGTGGGCACATAGTATTGCACCAGCAGTTGCACCAATGCCAAAAACAGAAGTAATATAACCTCTCTGTTCCTATTCAAGATTCTCCTGTTTCCGCATCCCAGCTCATTTGGCCTTAGCCTTTCCCTAGAAGCTGAGAAGAGTGATCATACTAGGTAGGAACAAAGGTCCATTTAGCCCAGCATCCTGTCTTCTGACAATGGTCAATGTTAGGTGCTTCAGAGGCACTGAATAGAACAGGTGACCATCAAGGGATATGTCCCATTGCCCATTCCCAGCCTCTGGCAAATAGCAATCACTCTTTATCCTGACAACTGGCCATTGATGGATCTATCCTCCATGAATGGATCTATCCTCCATTGATGGATCTATCCTCCATGAATTTATCTACTGTAATTCTTTTTTGAACTCTGTTATAGTTTTCGCCTTCACAAAATCTTCTTACAATGAGTTCCACAGGCTGATTGTGTGTTGTGTGGAAAAATACTTCTTTTTAGTTTATTTTAAACATGCTGCTGTTAATTTCATTTGATGATCTAGTTTTTGTGTTATGAGAAAGTAAATAAGGAAATGTTATTTATATTTTCTCCAAACAAGTCCTGATTTTATAGGCCTCAGCAATGTTTCCTCTAATTTTTTGTAAGATGTGTGCGCAAAAAATTTCTTTTGTGCAAATTTTTGGAACTGGTGTCCAAATTTGTGCACACTCCAGTGAGTGTGGTCAAACTTGTGAGAGCAATGAAGCAAGTGTGTATGATACAAATTAATATAGTAAGTTTATTTTGATATGGTGATGGAAATGATATTATAAATTACAAAACCTTATTTGAAACATGCTACTTGAAACAGCTTTCTTAAAATAGCATAAAAATATTTGCACGGTTGAATTTCTTTTGTGCGTGCTTTATTTTGTTGTGTGCATGGGTTTCACAACCTGTGTGCGTGTGTGCACATGCGCAGCTTAGAGGGAACATAGGGCCTCAGTCATCCCCTCCATCTCCCCACTCTGCCATCTATTTTCCAATCTGGAAAGTTCTAGATTTATTAAGCTCTACTCATATGGAAGTTTTTCCACACACCTAATCATATTAGTTCACTTTTCTGTATTGTTTCCAATTCCATTTCATCTTTTTTGAGACAAGGTGACCAGATCTACATGCAATACTCAAGACGTGGGCCTACCTTGTGTTTATAAAGAGGCCATGATATCTTCTGTCTTATTATCTAGCACTTTCCTAAAAATTTCTAACACTCTGTTAGCATTTTTTTACTGTTGCAACACATTGAATGAACGTTTTCAGAGAACTATCCATAGTGACTCTAAGATTGCTTCCTTGAATGGTAACACCTAACTTAGATACCATCATTTTATATGTATACTTGGGATCACATTTTCCAATGTGTGTTACTTTGTATTTATCCATATTAAATTTCATCTTCAATTTTGTTGTCTTGTCACCCAGTTTTGTAAGATCCCTTTTTAATTTTTTACAGCCTGTATTAGACCTAACTATATAGAGTAGTTTTGTATCATCTGCAGATTTTGCAACTTCATGATTTACTCCTTTTTCCAGAGCATTTATAAATATGTTGAACAGTATTGATCCTAATACAGACCCCCTAGGAGACATCATTATTGACCTTTCTCCATTCTGAAAACTGGTCATTTATTCCTACTTTTTGTTTTCTGTCTTTACTGATCCAGGAGAGGACCTTCCCCAGGGCTGGATTATTGCACTTAAAGTTTTAATAGAAGGGCATAGCAGGGAAAAGGGGAGGAGGTATTACCGTATATATTAAATATATACCCTGAGACTGAAGTTATGATAGAAATAGAAGGCAGACTTGTTGAAAGTCTCCAGGTAAGTATAAGAGGTGTAAAAGCTAAGGATGATGTCATGGTAGAGGTCTACTGCAGGCCTCCTAACCAGAAAGAAGAGGTGGATGAGGCTTTTTATAAATGACTAACAAGCATCCACAGCACAAGATTTGGCAATGATGGATCACGTCAGATACTCAAACATCTGTTGGAAAAATAACACTACAAGGCACAGATTACAGGACAAGTTATTGGAGACAATTTTTTTCTTTAGAAGGCGAAGTAAGCTATGAAGGGAGAGGCTGTTTTCAATTTGATTTTGACAGCTAGGGAGGAGCTGGTAGAGACTTTGAAAGTGGAAGGCAGCGTGTGTGTAAGTGATCACAAAATGATGAGTTTATGATTCTAAGGAATGGGAGGAGGAAAGCCAGCACAATAAAAATAATGGCTTTCAAGGAACTTATAGGCAACATCCTAGGGGAACCAAAGTCCAAGGAGAAAAACAGTTCAAGAGAACTGGTAGTTTTTCAAAGAGACATTATTAAGGGCACAAAAGCAAACTATCTCATTGTGTAAGAAAGATTAAAAGTATGACAAGAAACCACCCTGGTTTAACCAGGAGATCTTCAATTATCTGAAATTCAAAAAGAATCCTACAAAAAGTGAAAACTCGGTCAAATTACAAAGACTGATTAGAAACAAATAACATAAGTTTGTAGGAACAAAATTAGAAAGGCCCAGGTGCAAAATGAGATTAAACTAGCTAGATATTTAAAGGTTAACCAGAAAACATTCTATAAATACATTAGAAACAAGATGAAAACCAAAGACAGAGTAAACCCATGTTTCAATGGGGGGGGGGAGGACACAAATAAAAGAAAATGTGAAAATATCAGAAGTACTGACTGACTTTTTGCATCCATTTTCAACAAAAATTTTAGTAGCAACTGGACAGCTAACAGAATGAATATGTGTAAAAGTGAGGTAGGCTAAAAAGGAAAGGATAAAGTTAAAAATTACTTAAACATTAGATGGCTTCAAGTCAACAATGCTTTGTGAAATACATCCTAAAACACTCAAGGGCTATGTCTACACTGGAGGCTTAAGTCAACTTAAGCAACTACATGGCCACATTTGGAGTTCATTAAGTCAACTTAAGCACTTGCTTAAGTCGACTTAATAACTCTCACCCTTAAAGTCAACTTCAAGGGTTAAATCGACTTTATTAAGTTAACTTAGCAAAATGTGGCCATTAAAGTTGACTTTATAAAGTTGACTTAAAGCAAGATAGTCATTTAAGTTGACTTTATAAAGTTGACTTCAAATGGGTCCCCTGTCTTAAGTCGACTTTATAAAGTCAACTTAAACAAATGGGGCCTCTCTAAGTCAACCTTATAAAGTTGACTTACCTGAGCTCTCTAGTGTAGACATAGCCAAGGAGCTGATTGAGGAGATATCTGAGTCATTAGCAATTAGCTTTGAAAAGTCAAGAAAGACAGGAGAGATTCCAGAGAGTTGGAAAATGGCAAATATAGTGCCAATCTATAAAAAGGGAAATACGGACAATCCAGGGAATTAGAGACCAGTCAGTTTAACTTTGCTACCCAGAAACAGGAACGGTGGGTTACTCACCAGTAACCGTCCTTCTTCGAGATGGGCTGCTCGGATCCATTCAGTAATAGGTGTCTCTGTGCTGGAGTGCTGGATTGGTCGGAAAAACTTGTCCTAGCCTGTCAGAAGAGGGGAGGTGGCCACCACCCCTCGCGCCACCCATGGCTATATATACGGCCGCCTCCCTGCCCCCTCCTCAGTTCCTTAGAGTCACCAACTCCAGAAGCGGGGACGGAGGGAAGGGACCTGAATGGATCTGAGCAGCCCATCTCGAAGAAGGACAGTTACTGATGAGTAACACACTGTTCTTCGTTCAGCACTGCTCAGATGCATTCAGTAATAGGTGACTACTAGCCATACTGATGGATGGCAGGTGGAGTTGGTACTTCCACCTTCAGCACAGGAACACGCCCTGTAAGGTAGAGGCCCCACAGCAAGATGCTTGCCGAAGCCAAAAGGCGAGCGGGCCTTGATGGCTCAGCAGAAGCAAGAGCTGAGTGTCAACCCAGAACAGGGCAGGTCCGAACCTGCCAAGGCAGAACGCATAAGCAGGTCAGACAAGGTCACCCGAGCTAGGGAAAAGGATGCAACCTAACAAAATAGGTTGCGTGGGTGCCCTGCGTAGGAGGAAAACGTGGAATGTAACCAGCAGGCTATAATGTCTGGGCATAGGCCATGTCACGTGGGCTCGAAGGAGAACACTAAAGGCTAGTAAAGAGACCAGCCATATGGGCATGTCTTGCACGAGAACAAAGAAAAAGGGAAGGCATAGAGCACCCGAAGGCTTTGCAGGAGCCATGTAGTCAAGGACTGATCTAGCGACTACTGAG
The DNA here is from genome assembly GCA_007922195.1 of Podocnemis expansa. Classification (NCBI taxonomy): domain Eukaryota; kingdom Metazoa; phylum Chordata; order Testudines; family Podocnemididae; genus Podocnemis; species Podocnemis expansa. The sequence continues at coordinate 28,188 of ML681969.1, read as the reverse complement.
TATACAGGGAAAATAAGGGAATGATAATGCCCCTTATCTAGGATGCGGCCAAGCAGGCCGTCTGGTTGAAAGAGCGAGATGAGGATACAAGGTCGTAAGATGGGCTCGAGGGCGACTGAGAAGACCACGAGACACCAAGTCACGGCATATAGAGTCGAGTCAAGCAGGATGGGGGCCTACGGCATGCTAATTAATGACCTGGTAGCGCGGAAGCGCGTGTTTTCAGGCAAGCAAGCACCACGACTGAGTTCTCGCAGGAGAGAGATTCCGGGAAGGTCACTAACAGCAAGGTGGCCTGAGGCCACGCTGGAGAGTTGGTCCTACTAGGGCCCGTAGGGCACTATAATATGAAGAAGGGCCCCGCTGCTCTAAGCTTGCAGGGTTTGCGTCACAAAGCTCTCACTAAGGTGTTAGGGGGAGAAGAGGGACGGGAGAGAACTCTTACTACCGTCTAGTCAGCCCCTCGGCGACCAAAGAATCGAAGGAGAGTCGTGAAAGGCCGTGGACACAGTATCTATAGTGCTTGCCAGAGGGATAACATTACCATTTTGCAATGCCAGGGCTGCCAAGGAGAACTCTTCAATACATGGACATTGGAGAACTCCGCTGCCAAGGAAGGTTCCTTCCTAAGCTAGAGAATGGGACCGTAACAGGGTGGCAATCGCCACATCTGAAGGACACCCTGGGATCAGAGAACCCAACAAAGTTTTCTCCCCAGGGGGAGCCAGAGGGTGAATAAAAGGGTACAACCCCAAACTGTTATATGATGTATAGAAGTGGGTTCTCTGTGTATCATGGCAGTGGGTGTCAACAGGTCCTTGAAAAGGGAAAAAGGGGACCACAGAACTGCCAGGCGCCACCAACGCGCATGGGGAGAACCGCAGTAGCACTAAAGGACTGTGCGCAGCGTAGTGAGACGGTCCTGGGGGAAGGCAGGACATGGGGGGGCGGCTTGTCCTACCAGGGAGTAGGCCATGGAGCAAGAAGATTATGCAAGTGCCCTGGAAGTAGGGACCCTTCTGTCTGCCGTAGACAGCTGTCTAGAAGGCAGCAGTTACCAAGGCAGGAAGAATATGGGTGGGAGGCACTCAAGGGATAGACCCTTCGCAGTTTCCCAACATATGGTCCTAACAAGGTGTTCCCCCTCAGGGTTTAAAGGGGTTCCCCTGGCTGTGCTTTGATGAGGCCGGGGAAGAGTGGTCTACCTTGAAGAGGGTAGACCAAGGTGAGGGTTCCTGAAGTGGCCCCCTGGTTCCCCTAGATCACCAGAAGGTAGAGATGTGGAACCGTGCGAGGGTGGGAAAAGGAGGGGTGGGCTGGCCTAGGACCCGTGCAGGGGTAAGACCTGCTCTAAAGATAGCCATTCTCATTGGGAAGGTATCTAGGTAGCTGTACTGCTACACCGATGAGTCCCCCTCAGTGTGCAGGAGAGATTCCTGTTGACTGGGGGTTGGGGTCACAGCGCAGAAAATGGTGATGCGGCCAGGGGAGTCCCCTCCCCTTCCCCTGACCCGGATACGAGGGGGCCTACCTGGGACACGTGTCATTGCCACAGGCACAGTTCTGTTGTGAGTAGGCTTCAGATGTGCGCATCTCGGAGCCCCGCAGCAGCTGGAGCTACAACGAGACGCACCTCCATCTCTCTGCGAGGAGTTAGGGTGGGGAACGCAACAGGAAATATTCGGGAAGGAAGGCTGCTACGAATAGAAGAGAGGCAGTTTTCATCCTCAAGAAAAACACTGCTTAAGGGGCGGGACGGTGGGGGGTAGCTACGGTATCAGGGTACCGGCACCGTGGGCGGGCGTCGTTGTATTGTCAGCCCCTGGCATCCTGATCTAAGTCCTGCTCCTGTGAGTGGGAAGGGAAAGAACGAGGAAGGAGTGGGATGGTTGCCCCTGGACCCACCGTTCCTAACGAAGGAGGGTGGGGTTTGGCCGTCTGCGGCAGTGACGCCCTATGGCCCCCTGCACCCTAAGGGTAAAGGAGTGGCGGTGATCAGAGGGGCCCCTCCTTGTGGGAAGAGGAGGAAAAGGCCCACTTCCCGCCATGAATGAGGCGGGAAGGAAAAAGGGGGGCTGTCCCGCCCAGGGAAGTGGGAAGCTAAGTTGGGGGGGGCTTCCACCGGCCCCCGCCCCAGGACAGAAGCAGGGCGCCTGGGGATTCCCTGGGCGGGGCTCCCACCAGCCCCTGCAGCAGGGGGAAGAGCCGGACACCCCCGGACCCCGCCGCCGGCCTTGGGGGCAGCCCTGGGCACCCCCGGACCCCAGCCACCCGGGCAGCGGCTCGCCCTGCCAGGGCTGCAGCCCCCCCCCACCTGGGCAGCGGAGCCTGGGGTGCTGAGGCTCCCCAAGCCACTTGCCCAGAGGGCAAGCAGGTTGGGGCACCCCCAGGCTCCTTATAAGCCCCCCCCCCCCCGGCTGGTGGCAACATGGCCCACAAGGTGCCCTTTTCCTATAGCGAAATAGCAAGTCCACTGTCTGGACATGCTATTTTGATTCCCGCTTTTCCTTATTTTGATTTGGTTTTTTGTTATTTTGAATTAAGTCCTTTCAAAATAAGGGCTTTATTTTGAAACCACTTGTTTTGAAATAATTTATTTCAAAAGGACGCCCTATGTGTGGACATAGCCTATTTCTAAACTTCCCAAGTGACTCCCACATATCCAGCAAGTATCTGCTGGTTGTAGCCTGGTTGTTTGCCACTCGTAATTGGAAGGCTGATGAAGAATACACTTTACGGCCTAAGAGATCCAGCTCCCTAGTTTCCCTGGAGGGGGCTGGGGGGTCCTTGGGAGGTTCTCCAGCCCCGATTGCCATCTGGACCATGTTCCTAGGGGGAACTGGGTGGCCTGCAAGTGAGGGGTAGTCCGACTCGGATACCTGATATTTCATGCTCGCCGTATCTGACACTGGGGGGACAGAGCTTGGGCTCTGCCACTGGGAGCGTGCGAGGTCCCATACGCTTGGGTGGGGTGGGACTGCTAAGGGCGCCGTGGAAGTCCAAACAGGGTATCGGGGGGAAGAGGGCTCCACCTCCACACCTAAATGGGCCATAGTCTGGCGCAACAAGTCAAAATGTGCCAAAAGGTTTCCCATAAAGGACTCCAGTGCCGGGGACAGCAAGGCACCGGGAGCCCACTGCGGAGGGGAGGGAGTTCCCTCAGGGGACCAGTCTTGTGGTTGAAACCGGAAGGGTGATGGTGCCAATGTGCGGCGCTGGGGCTATTTGGAGCCCCTAGAAGGTCCCTCCTCTGGGCTGGAGACGGGGGAAGGGAATCGGGATTCCTGGCCCGGTGCTGTTGGTGGAGTCGTGTCAGTCCCCGCTGGGGTGGAAGACGGGGGTCTGGATGGCAAGGGTGAGCGTCCCGGGTGAACCCAGGCCTTCGAAATGAAGGCCAGTTTGGCCCTTCTGATTGGAAGTGAGGCAGGGGGAGTTGGGAGGAACAGCAGGGCTCGTGCTGACTCCACTGCTTCCGGGGTGGATGGGACGAGAAGCGACTCTGCATGAGTCACGGGCAAGTCCTCGCTAGGAGAGGTGGGACTGCTTGGGCCGCCTCCCCTCTTCCGACAGTCTAGGACAAGCTTTTCAACCAATCCGGTGCTCCGGCACAGACACCTATTACTGAATGCATTTGAGCAGTGCTCAGAGAAGAAAGATAATGTAGCGAATAATAAAGTAATCAGTTCACAAACACCTAGAAGATAATAATGTGATAAGTAACAGTCTGCACAGGATTTGGCAAGAACAAATCATGTCAACACAACCTATTAGCTTCCTTGGAAGGGATAACAACCCTTGTTGCAGGAAAGTAGTAGATATGGTGTACTGTGACTTTACTAAGGTTTCTGATAATGTCTTGCATGACATCCTCATAAACAAACTAGGGAAAGACAACCTAGATAAAGCTACTGTAAGGGGGATGCATAACTGGTTAGAAAACTGTTCCCAGTGGGTTATGATCAGTGGTTCTCAATCAAGCTGGAAGTGCATATTGAATGGGGTCCTGCAGGGATTAGTTCTGGGTCCACTTCTGTTCAATATCCACATCAATGATTTAGATAATAGTATGCAGAGCCCACTTATAAAGTTTGAGGACGATAAGCTAGAAGGAATTAGAAGTGCTTTTGAGGATAGGATTAAAATTCAAATTGATCTGGGCAAACTGGAGAAATTGTCTGAAATATGTAGGATGAAATTCCATAAGCATAAATCCAAAGTTCCAAAGGGGTAGCCATGTTAGTCTAATTTAGTGAAACAAGCAAGCAGTCCTGTGGCACTTTTAAAGACCAACAAATTTATTTATTGCTTGAGCTTTCATGGGAGAAAATCCCTCTTCGTCAGACACTTTGTAGATGGGGAATTTACAGACAGGGAAGGGTAAGTCATAAGATCAGTTCAGGCTGTTACAGCAATCAAAGCAGTTGTTTAGATTCAAACACTGGGGAACAGCATACAGAGGAAGATGAGGTCAAATCACCTTTTGCATTGAGAAAATAATCTATAGTCCCTATTTAACCCTAAGGCAATGACATCAAATCTGCATATGAATCCCAGTTCTGTAGTTTCTCTTTGAAGCTTTGATCTGTTGGTCTTGTGTTTGTCCTACATTTAGGTGATGGTTCTTATTGTTTAAGAAACTTAATTGTTTCTCCCACTGTACCCAGAATGAAGGAGAGCTGTCATGCCTGCAAGACAAAGGATTTGAAGCTCATGGTGGATACAGCTGAACGTAAAAGACATGTTTTTTTAAGTACATCAGAAGCAGGAAGCCTGGTAAACAACCAGTTGGGCCAGGGGTCAGTCAGGGTGCTAGAGGAGTATTAAAGGAAGTTATGGTTCTTGAGGAGAAACGGTTGGTTAGTCACCGTAACTGTCCTTCGAGATGGGCTGCTCACATACTTTCAGTTACAGGTAGCTACGTGCCGCAGTGCACAGTAGCTCGGAAAGTCTTTAGCGCTAGCCTGCCAGGTCAGGGAACATGGCCAACGCCCCCTCCACGCCGCGGCCGTGGCTATATAGGTGACCGTGACCCTGACCCTCCCAGTCCCATATACCTTTGCCAACTCCGTTAGCGGGGACGGTGAGAGGAACCTGAATGTATGTGAGCAGCCCATCTCGAAGAAGAATGGTTACGGTAAGTAACCAACTGTTCTCCTTCGAGTGCTGCTCACATCATTCAGTTACAGGTGACTGCTAGCCATACCCAAGGATGGTGGGAGGAGTTACAGTCTACCCACACTGAGTACAGCTCTGCCCACAGCTGCATCATTTCTTGCCTGTTGGGCAGTGGCGTAGTGCGTTGTAAAGGTATGTACCGATGACCACACAGCGGCCCTGCAGATCTCTTGGATTGGGACCTTAGCAAGGAAGGCTGTGAAGGACGCCTGAGCTCTGGTAGAGTGGGCTCTCACAGTCTCTGGAAGAGGCGTGTTCGACCTTCCGTAGCAGTCTTTAATGCAGTTCACAATCCATTTGGAGATGCATTGGGAGGATACCAGGGAACCTCTCATGCGTTCCGTGAGTGCCACAAACAGTTGGGGGGTCTTGCGGAAGGATCGGGTGTGCTCAATGTAAGTTAGGAGTGCTCTCCTCACGTCCAGGGTGTGCCACCGTCTCTGGTTTTCCATCACCTGCGGGTCTGGATAGAAGACTGTCAGGGAGATTTCTTGATTCAAGTGGAAAGGGGTGGTGACCTTGGGCAGGAATGAGGGGTGGTGACGCAAGACAAATACACCTTCAGTGATGACAGAGAAAGGCCTTTCTCCCTCAGGTCAAGAAGGTGGTCTAAGGTTGCCTGTACTGATGCAGAGATAGTGTCTATGTTTTTACCATGGCACCAAGTAGAGAAGTGGTTCCATTTTGCGATATAGGTGGACCTGGTGGAGGGTTTTCTGCAACCAACCAGGACCTTTTTAATCCTATCTGAGCAGTGTCTCTCTTGCTCTCTGAGCCAGAGAACATCCAGGCTGTCAGGTGCAGGAGGCCTGGATTGGGGTGCCAAAGGCGTCCCGAGTCCTGTGTCAGAAGGTCCGCCCACCTTGGGAGGCGGAGCGGGGTCCTCACTGACATGTCTTGTTGGAGAGGGAACCAGTGTTGCCTGGGCCAGTCCGGGGCTATCAGGATGAGGAATGCCCCATCTGTGAGGACCTTCAGGAGCACCCTGTGAATCAGGGGGATTGGTGGGAAGGCGTACATTAGGACTCCCACCCAATTGAGGAGAAAGGCATCACTGAGAGACCCTTCCTCCCGGCCTCAGAGGGAGCAGAACTGAGGGCATTTGTGGTTCTGTGCCATGGCAAAGAGGTCGATCTGAGGGGTTCCCCACCTGGTTGTCAGTAGGGAGAAAACCTTGCTGTGGAGGGACCACTTGTGGTTTGCCAGCGGCTTCCTGCTGAGTGAGTCTGCTATACCATTGTCCACCCTGGGGAGATGGGCAGTAGTTGGCGTGAAGTGATGATCCAACACTAGTTGCCATAGCTTGGTCGCTTCCTCACATAGGGCCGAGGAGTGGACCCCCCCTTGATGGTTCGTGTAGAACATGGCTGCTGTGTTGTCTGAGAGGATTTGGACCACTCTGCCCTGGATCTGGTCCAGGAAGGTCATGCAGGCCAGTCTGATGGCCTTGAGCTCCTTCACGTTTATGTGGAGGAGACTGTCCTCAGGACTCCAGGAGCCTTGCATGGATAGGCCCTTGGAGAGATGGGCGCCCCACCCCAGGTTGCAGGCGTCCATTACCAGGGTCACTGCAGGTTTGGACTCCCTGAATAGAAGAACCCTTTGCCACGTTCCCTCTTGGGAACCTTTTCAATGGCTCCAGGGGAGAGTAACTTTTGGCATTCGGCCTTGAGCTTTCCTAGGAGATCGGGGTTTTCTGGGATTATGGGAGGGGACGGTTTCCTGTCCTGGGGGGTTGAGGGGAACTGGATGTGGTATCCTCTTTCTACTGTGTCGAGGACCCATTCGTCCGAGGTGACCTGGGTCCACCGTGGGGCGAAGTGGTGGAGGCAGTGGGGGAAGAACAGGGGCTGTGGAGCACTGCCCTCGGAGGGACCATCAAAAGTGCTGTTTGCGGCCCAACGAGCGGTCCGACCCTTGTCTGCGCTGTCCCGACTGGGAGGCGCCCAGCTTACCCCCTTTACCTGCCTGGCCTTTATCCTTGTCCAGGTCCCTGAGGTGATGCTGGGGAAACTGGAGGGATCTCGGGAACTGGTTCTGTAGTTGCAGCTGTTGTTTCAGTTGCTGTAGCTGCTGTTGTAGCTGGTGTGACTTCGACGAACATCTAACAGGTTGTGGAGTGTAGATCCAAAGGGACCTCAGGGTAGCCCTCGAGTCCTTCATACCATATAGCTTCGCATCTGTGGAAGATACAAAGAGGTCGGGACCTGTGAAGGGAAGGTCCTGGATAATTTGTTGCATCTGTGTGGAGAGGCCAGAGTTCTGGAGCCAGGCCAAACGGCGCATCACCATCGCCGATGTCATTGTGCGTGCCGCTGTATCCACTGCATTCCAGGTTGCTGCCAGTGCGCCCCTGGATGCTCTCTCCCTCTCATCCAGCATTGCTTCAAAGTCTCTCCGGCGATCCTCCAGGATGACTGATCTGAGATTTCATAGAGCTTCCCACAGGTTGAAGATGTAGCACATCATCAAAGCAGAATGGTTTGAAATACACAGCTGGAGGGCGACCGCAGAGTAAACTTTCCTGCCAAGTAGGTCGAGTCTCCTTGCCTCCTTGTTCTTGGGGGTAGTGCTAGGTTGGCCTTGTCTCTCCCTTTGATTGACTGCGTCAACCATCAAGGACCCTGGGGCCAGGTGGTGAAATAGAAAGGGAAACCCTTCCGGGGAGACGGAATATTTCCTGTCCGCTACCTTGGACACTGGCAGGATCGAGGAAGGCGTTTGCCAGCGTTCTTGGACAATGCGGACCACCCCAGCATGCAAGGGAATTCAGACCTTAGCCGGCAGGGCTCGACGGCATGCGTCAAAAAGGGAGTCATCCTCCACCTGGATGACTCCCAGCTTGAGTTTCAGGTTCGCTGCCATGCAGCGGAGAAGGTCCTGGTCGACGCAAGGGTCCCCTTCGCGGTCGGTGGACATGTTGATTAGCCTCTTGTCAGGTGATGAAGATGACGGGATCCTTGATCTGCTTTGCTGTGTGGAATCAGGGTCCGGCTTGTCATCAGAGAAATCCAAGGACTCTGGTGCAGGCAAACGTGCGTATTGGGAGGAGGCGTCGTCCGCTGTCGCATTCAGCCAGTCGAGGGTCCATTCGTCATGCAGGGACCTTGACGGTGGCATAGGTGTTGTGAGGGGCCCAGGTGCTTCCCCCAATGTGTGCTTGTGCCGCACACTCGGTGACATGGAGCTTTTGCGGGCACACTTCCTTGGGCACTCCTCCTGGGTGGGGAGAAAGGGATCCTCCGAGGATGACCTGGATGATCTTCCCCCCTATAGGCAGCATTCCGGTACCAAGAATTCCTCGGGAAAGCGGTGGGGAGCTATAGAACTTGGGCCCAGTACCGGGTTAGATGGTGCCGGATTGGACAGAGGCGAGGAGGCCCAAGACGGTACCGGTGTCGGTGCAGGTATTAGCAGTGCCGAGTCCGACGGTACCGGAAGTGATGGTACCAGAAATGCTGTTATCGGTGACGGTGCTAGGTCCAGTGGTACCGGGCTTGGTAGCGGCGCCGGGCTTGCCAACGGTGCCGGGCTCGTAGACGGAGCCGGGCTCGTAGGCGGGGGACTGGTGGGATCGGTGTCTGGAAGGTACCGTCGAGGGCCGAGATCTTGGGCCTGGTACCAGGGATCGGCGAGAGGCTTGCGCCTGGGCCGATCGAGAGTCTTGCAGAGTGCTGACAACTCGGCTGCTTGTAGATGGAGCGGCTCCGGTCCCCGAAATGAGGCGGAGACGGCGCTCCGTCTCCAGCCAAGTCCTCCACTTGAAGGATTGGCAGATGGGGCAGTCTGCTGTGATGTGGGACTCACCCAGGGAAGCAAGGCATTTCTCGTATGAATCGTCCATCGGGAAAGCGTTGCAGCTTCCTAAGCACAGCTTGAATCCTGGAGTTTCAAATTTCGCGCGGAACTTTTGCAAGATATCGCTGATGTGAACCAATGCTGATGGTGGAAAAAGGAACTGGGAGGGTCAGGGTCACGGTCACCTATATAGCCATGGACACGGCATGGAGGGGGCATTGGCCATGCGCCCTGACCTGACAGGCTAATGCTAAAGACTTTCCGAGCTACCGTGTGCGGCGGCACGTAGACATCTGTAACTGAATGATGTGACCAGCGCTCGAAAGAGAACTAAATTAATTCTCTGCATCAGTTTCCATGGCTGAGGATGTGATGGAAATTCCCAGACCTGAATCATTCTTTTGAGGTGAGAAATCTGAGGAACTGTCCTAGACTGAGGCATCATTAAAGATGTTGGGAATAAATTGATAAATTAAATAATAATAAGTCACTGGACCAAATGATATCCACCCAAGAGTTCTGAAGGAACTCAAGTGTGAAATTGCAGGACTACTAACTGTGGTATGTAACTTATTTAAATTAGTTTCTGGACCAGACCATCACAGGCTAGCTACTTTGATGCCAATTTTTTTAAAGGCTCCAGAGTCAATCCCAGAAATTACAGGCTAGTAAGCTTAATTTTAGTACCAGGCAAGTGGCTGAAACTATTGTAAAGAACAGAATTATCAGACACATAGATGAACCCGATTTGATGGGGAAGAGTGAACATGTTTTTGTGAAGAGAGAACATGCAACTGAGTCAATGTATGTATTTGTAATGAACTGTGGGTACAAATATTAGAAGTTGGACTTTGAGCTGCTGCTAATTCTGCTCTGAATTTTTTGTGTATACAAAAATGCAAAAAACAATTTTAGAGCATTCCTCACTCAAGAGATTAGACTGAGGTAACTGACAGCAGAGTTTGGCTCGGAGTTTTGGTTTTGCCAGTCGCCTAGAGCATTGTAAACATGGGAACATGGTTTTGCAAGGCAGTGAGTAAAGGAGATCTGGCTGCTTCATCTTATAGAGTAAAAATAAACAAATAAAATTAGTAAAATAGCATGTTAAACCAGTGGTGTTTGGCCAAGTTGATTCTAACAGTAGGCTCTGCAGAATTTATGTGGCTTTCTTGGTTTTAATGGATAAAATCAATGGCTATTTTTAAGCCTTTACATTCATTTTGATCAATTTAAATTGTCATAGTTGCAGGAAGTTATTGGGGCTTAGACAATTATGCAACACTAGTAGACCTTTAGATTAAAAAAGTTAAAGCATTATACTAATACAACAAATTGTCAATGTTACATGTCACACTGTACAAAGTAAATATCCTTAAATCTAATAAGCTCTGTAGAGGCATTTTTCTTACTTTGCCTATTGTAAATTTCAGTGATTGATGGAAATTTTTTTGACAGTTTTGGTGGGTATAGTGAAATCAGTATTCACTGACATTTACCAACAACCATCTAATACTTCCGAGACTACTCAATGGTGATACTTTGAATTGCGGTCAAAGAGCTAGCAAAGAAATTTCAAGTGTTGCAGCTGGAACATGGTGGTATGAAGTTAGCCTTGGAGAGGCATTGCTAGGTCAGGGGTGCATATAGGATCAAGATATGCTTCAGGAAGCAGATATGCAAATTGACCTTGCTGCTTGTAAAACTGGTTTCTGACAGGCTGCGGGTAGAAGAGCATTTTCAGGCCACTGTAAGGGCCCTGAAGTCTCTTCTAGCAAACATGCTCATCATTTTATCGCTGGAAGGTTACCTAGACAATTTATGCTGTTGATGGGGGCAGAAAATTCCACCTAATCTGAGGGATACTCTTTTCCTTGGACTAGAGACAGAAATTCTTCTCTAAGGGCCTAACCTATCACTCACTGATGCCAATGTCAGTGGACATTGGATTGGGTCCCAAGAGCTTAAATTATCATAAGATAGGGGAAGGAGAGGCAGAAACTAAGTTTCGCAGGCACTAGGCATCCACTATCCTGAATGTTGTCATCAGGAGTTAGAGGTAACTAGCACCTCTCAAAATCAAAACCAGGCCCTTAAAGTCCAGAGTGCCCTGGGGAGGTGAACTGGCCCTTGACCTTGTGCTGTTGCTGGATCATTGGACTTTGAGAATTCTTTCCAATGTTTCAGCATTTAGGCCACTTCGTTCTGTTGCAGATACTTAAGCAAATATCAGCTTTGGCTGCCTGAGTTTCCCTTGTAAACTGAACAAGGAGATTTCCAGAGGGGTAGCTGTGTTAGTCTGTGTACAGCAAAAACAAAGAGAGTCCTATGGCACCTTATAGATCAAAAGATTTCTTCAGGCATAAGCTTTCATGGGCTCCAACCCATTTCATTGGATGCAGCCTGAAAGCTTACACCCAAAGAAATCTGTTAGTTTATAAGGTGCCACAGAACTCGCATTATTTTTGCTGAACAAGGAAAAACTAACCAGCCACACTGGAAGGCAACCATGGCTGCCACTGGGTGAACCTTTGACCATCAGACAATCACATGCCTTGTTAGAGCTGATGGCTGTTCTAAGCACTCTTCACTGGGGTACTGGAAGGTGAACTGAAGCCCTTTTAACAGAGTGGTGTCTGAAAGCAACAGAAGCCACCACACAAAACACGGGGCCCCAGAGCAAAACCTGAGCAAGAACAAATCCACAGGAATAAAAGAGGTTTCCCAGTATCAGGGCTCTGGGGAGCACTGAACGGGCTGCAGAGGGAGCGTTGGAAACTATGAGCAAGGGAAGCGCCTGCTGTTGTTTGTTTCTATTGTGTTCTAGGAAACTGGACTTTGTACAGCCTTTATAAATAAAAAAAGGTTACAAAAAAGAAATACGTGACTCCTGCTGTTTATTGCCCTTTGCGGAAGCTGCCCTGCTAGGCCCCAAAGACTGTCAAGCTCTCCAGCCCAAAGGAGAAACATTATCTATTGATAACAAAACACTTGTCAGATTGGTGACTGAGCAATGAGTATGATTCAGTGGAATGATGACTACTTTTGAATTGAGGTGGTGAGGACTAGGTACCATGGTGATGGATGGACTGGCACACAATAGAGAGATGGATGCATAGGTGGATGGGTGCAAGCAGCAAAAGGTAAACTTACTCTCACAGGTTATGTCTACACTGCCATGGATATTGCAAAATAGTTATTTCAAAATAACTATTTCAAATTTATTTATTTATTATTTGAAAGAATTATTTTGAAATAGCGTTATTTCGAATTTATTATTTTGAAATAGGAGTCTAGCAGTTCTTATTTCAAAATAGAAAGTCTTCACTATACTTTCTATTTCAAAATAGGGAAAGGCAATGTAAAGTATAGGGCTATTATTTCCAAAAAAAGCCAATTCCACATCTTGGAATGGGTTTTTTTCAAATAGCTATTTGGAAAGAATCAATATTTCAAAATAAATTAAGGTTTTAGTATTTCAAAACAGCTCTTCGTTATTTCAAAACAACAAAGCACTCATTTCAATATACCAAAATGCCTGCATGGACAGGCATAAAGTTTTTTCAAAATAAGCTTCCTTATTTAAAAAAAACAAACAACCCTTTGCAATGTAGACATACAGCCAGAGAAACTGTGTCTGGAGAGACTTTGACAGTGTGAAAAATGGAAAACACATAAGAACCAGACCAGACAGCCAAGCCATGAAGAGAGAGCACCCTGGCTTGCAAAGAAAGAAAGAGAGAGAAGCAGTAGGACACATAATGGGCAGCAAAAGAGGGCACTGGTCCTGGAAGGAGCTAATAAAAGCAGCCAGGAGGAAGTCATAGAATCATAGAATCATAGGGTTGGAAGGGACCCCACGAGGTCATCTAGTCCAACCCCCTGCCAAAAAAAGCAGGACCACTCCCATTAGATCATCCCACTCAGGGTTTTGTCCAGCTGGGACTTGAACACCTCCAGAGATGGAGATTCCACCACCTCCCTAGGCAGCTTATTCCAATGCTTCACCACTCGCCTAGTAAGGAAGTTTTTCCTAATATCCAGCCTGGACCGCCCCAGCTGTAACTTGAAGCCATTGCTTCTCGTTCTGCCCTCTGTTACTACCGAGAACAGTCGAGCTCCCTCCTCCTTGGAGCAACCCTTCAAGTAGTTGAAGGTTGCTATCAAATCCCCCCTCAGTCTTCTCTTCTGCAGGCTAAATAAGCCTAGTTCCTTCAGTCTTTCTTCATAGGGCTTGTGCTCCAGCCCTTTGATCATTTTGGTTGCCCTCCTCTGGACTCTCTCTAATTTGTCCATGTCCTTTTTGTAGTGGGGAGCCCAAAACTGGACACAGTATTCCAGATGTGGCCTCACTAGTGCAGAATAGAGGGGAATGATCACATCCCTTGATCTGCTGGCAACACTTCTTCTGATGCAGCCCAGTATGCCATTGGCCTTTTTGGCAGCAAGAGCACACTGCTGACTCATATCCAGCTTCCCATCCACCATGACTCCCAGGTCCTTTTCTCCAGTGCTGCTATTTAGCTGATCATTCCCCAGCCTGTAGCAGTACATGGGGTTTTTTCGTCCCAAGTGCAGGATTTTACACTTATCCTTGTTGAACCTCATGAGATTCCTCTTGGCCCACTGCTCCAATTTGTCTAGGTCTCCCTGAATCCTGTCCCTGCCCTCTAGGGTGTCTACCGTTCCCCCCAGTTTGGTATCATCTGCAAACTTACTAAGTGTGCAATCTATCCCATCATCCTGCCAACTTGACATGGAGCCATTGATTCCTACCCGCTGAAACCGTTGTTCTAGCCAGTTTTCTATCCACCTTACAGTCCATGCATCTAACCCATACTTCCTTAATTTGCCAATGAGAATGCTGTGGGAAACCGTATCAAAAGCCTTGCTAAAGTCAAGGTATATCACATCAACGGCTCTTCCCGCATCCACAAATCCAGTCATCTCATCATAGAAGGCGATGAGGTTGGTCAGGCATGATTTACCCTTGGTAAATCCATGCTGACTGTTCCTGATTACTCTACGTTCCTCCAAGTGTTTCAGGATGGATTCTTTGAGAAGCTGCTCCATGATTTTTCCAGGGATTGAGGTGAGGCTGACAGGTCTGTAATTCCCAGGATCCTCCTTTTTGCCTTTCTTGAAGATAGGTACTATATTTGCTTTTTTCCAGTCCTCTGGCACCTCCCCTGTTCGCCATGAGTTTTCAAAGATAATGGCCAACGGTACTGCTATCTCATCAGCCAGCTCCCTCAGCACCCTCGGATGCAGTTCATCCGGCCCCATGGACTTGTGCACATCTAGTTTCTTTAAGCAGTCCCTAACCTGACCTTTTGTCACCAAGGGCCTTTCTTCTTCTCCCCAGTCTACCGTACCCAGTGTAGTGGGCTGGGAGCTGACCCTGCTTGTGAAAACTGAAGTAAAAAAAGCATTGAGCACTTCAGCTTTTTCCTCATCCTCTGTCACAAGGATGCCTGCCCCATTCAGTAAGGGACCTACACCATCCCTGATCCTCTTCTTGTTATTGATATACTTGTAGAACCCCTTCCTGTTATCCTTCACATCCCTTGCTAGTCGCAACTCCATTTGTCCTTTGGCCTTTCTGATTTTATCCCTGCAGTCCCGAGCAATGTCTTTATATGCCTCCTTAGTCATCTGTCCTAGCTTCCACTTCCTGTAAGCATCCTTTTTATGCTTCAGCTCAGTGCAGAGCTCTCTGTTAAGCCACAGTGGGCGCCTTCCACATTTGCTGTGCTTTCTCCTTATTGGAATTGTATCTTCCTGTGCCCTTAGCAGGGTTTCTTTAAAATGCACCCAACTCTCTTGGACACCTTTCCCCTTCAGATCAGCCTCCCAAGGGATCCTGCCCATCAGTTCCCTGAGGGAGACAAAATCTGCTTTTCTGAAGTCCAGGGTCTGTGTTTTGCTTCTTTCCTTCTTTCCTTTAATCATCAACTTGAAGTCAATCATTTCATGGTCACTGCTACCCAGGCTGCCATTGACTTCTACTTCCCTGATAAATTCTTCTCTATTTGTGAGCAGCAGATCGAGAGGCGCAAGGCCCCTCGTTGGTTGCTCCAGCATTTGTACCAGGAAGTTGTCCTCAACACTCTCCAGAAACTTCCTGGATTGCCTGTGCACTGCTGTATTCCCCTAATGGTGGATGGATCCGGTACCCCAGACATCAGAGAATTCCAGTCTCTAAGTCTTGATCTGTATGTACTCTGCCCATCGCTTCCACAACACTAGCCCAATGACCTTTCTCTGTACCTTTGCAGATGATCCAGGCAAAAGCCATTTATGGTACAAATTATATCGTAAACTCTGCTTTCCTGAGAAGCAAACAAGGAGACCTGAGGTATTTTTAAAGACTAACAAATTTATTTATTGCATGAGCTTTTGTGGGAGAAAAGCTCACTTCATCAGAACATGCTGCACTGAGCCCTAGAGTGGTCTCTCACCCAGGTCTGTAACTAGGGCGGGGTTACCACGGCAGAGCCCCAGCTGCTGAATTTTAGAGAGTGCTGGTTGTATGGCCGGAAGTTGCAGATCCTACCTGGCCCTGGAGGCACATTCTTTCGAGCTGGGGCTGTGGCTGGGGCTTGGCCTGCGGAAGATTTTAATCTCCTGCCCTGCCCCAAGCATACACAGATACATGCTCAGGGGAAGGGGGTTGGGAAGGAGAAGCCAGTGGCTGCACATCCAGTGCAGCTCTAGCCCAGGGACCGCACTGTGGTCAGCTAAGGGGGAAGGCTGCAGGTGCCCTGGGGTGGTCAGTGACCACCACAGCTGGTGGCCAGATGGGAAGAAGAGGCTGGATCCAGTGCCTTGCCACCTTCCAGCAGCAGCTGGGGCAGCAGGGAGCCAGATCTATTCTCAGCTGCTGCACGAAGATGGTGGGGAGCCCCAGCAGTTCTCCCTATCACCTTCTGGTGGTGGCTGAGGACAGATCTGGCTCCCTGCTGCTGGCACAGATCAGGCCCTGGGCCGGATCGGGGCCTGGGTCGGGGCAGGATGCCTTTGGGACTGCTTGCCCCAGGTGCCAAACAGCTAATTCTGGCACTGTTCTCACCTGCCACACATTCCCCAGGCCAAACTGAGCTGGGGGAGAGAGAAGGTCAACGCAACAGGAGAGACAACTCTACTGTGTAGCTACCCTTCCCCTCTATATGTCCTCCCAGGTGCACAATTATTCAGTGGATGACAGTCATTGCCCTCATAGTCTTAAAAATGAAAGGATTCATTGGAGGTCAAATCCCAGACTTATAAATAAAGAAGTAGATAATAGCCTCTCCAAGGAGTAGTTTCCAGCCCAATGTAAAACATGAGAATCGTTTTGCTATTACTCACATGCTTGTCGTGCAGTAACATAAGGAAAACACCCGTAAGGAAGTTCAAAATTATTTATATTAGCTCATTATTGTTCTGAGGAAAATTATGTTATGGGACTAATTGATAATAAGTCAGCCAAAGTATGATGTGTTAAACGATGAACCATCATGAACAAGGAAGTGAGACTAGAGGCCAGTGGTGAAATCCTGGGTTCTGAGTTACAACACTTCACTTCAGTGGTAATCGTACGGAATTTGTTTCCTAGATCTGTGGTTGCTCAGATGATCTTATTCTGAATTCAAGACCAAATTTTTAAATCTTGATACTGGCTGTATCTGTAGTGGCAACACCCAGCATTTGCAAATAAGTGGCACGCTGGCTTCAGTGCTCAGAAATATGCATATTTTCAAACCAGATGCAAATACACATTGGCATGTCTGTTCATTTTGTTCTACATCATTCAAAAATGGTAGTTTGGGGTTGGAGCACTCAGCATGTTTCATATGTGATTTAACTGTAAAACCATGGTTGAATGAAAGTCTTGAGTTGGAACAGTTAGAGTCCATGGAAGGACACAGTTAACAGCAAAAATAGAAGCCAGAGTCCAAGTGTCAGGCTGTGTTGAATGGCTCATGACAACTGTGAATGACTACCTTAGGATAGAGACTGTCAGAAACAGGACAAAACCACTCCACCACCAACTGTTGGTGTGTTCTGTAATTAGAGTTCACCTAGCCAGTAACAAGTGTGAACTCCTAGATCATTGTAACATCTTACCATGGAGTCACAAACAGTTCCTGAGACTATCCTGTCTATCTTGCCACCCAGGCAGATTGGACTTACTGATAAATGGCCATTTACACGAACAGTCACATCACAATCAGGTTGTTCCCAGTCCCAAGAAATTAGTCAGTTACTGTGGTTTAGTTCCAAAAGGGTAGCTGTGTTAGTCTAGTTCAGGAAAATAAGCAAAGAGTCCTATGGCACTTAAAGACTAACAAATTTATTTATGATGTCAGCTTTCATGGGAGAAAATCCCACTTCATCAGATGCTTTGAAAATGGGGGACCTTTCCTAACATTCTGTAAATTCCCCCATCTTCAAAGAGTTTGATGAAGTGGGATTTTCTCCCGTGAAAACTCATATGATAAAATAAATTCGTTAGTCTTTAAGTGCCACAGGACTCTTGCATATTTTCCTGGACTAGTTGGTACTCTAGATCTTACACCAAAGATAATGTTTATAGTCAATCCTGTAATAAACTAGCTAAAGCTTTATTAACTAGGAAAAAGGCATAAGAGAGCCATTTCTGTATTAAAACAGGCAAAGGGATACACACAGATAAGTTTGCCATTTAATCTTAAGAGCCACAGAGTTGTAGTGATCGGTCAGTTCCAACCGTTTTCAAGGCAGACCCAGGAGGCTGCCTGCCCCTGCAGATCTCTGGCTTCATTTTAGAGTCTCTGGTCCTTCAAAATTCAAATAACCAAAAAGATGGAAAATTTTCCTGTGGCTCTGTTTTATTTAATTATTTGAAATTTATTATAATTATTACTTTATTTAATTATTTTAATTTACGACAAAGACATTGATGGGCACTTCAGCATTTTTGTCATAAAGTGAGGGGTGGGGGATCTCAATTTTTGCTTCACTCCTAGCAGAAATAGGCTTGTGATGCTGGAGTTGGGTGAAATTTCACTGAAGCTGGTGGGCATAACACTTGCCCATCATTCAGGATATATGTAAGACGCAGAAAAACTCAATTTGGATTAAGACAGTGATAACAATAGAAGCTACTGCCCAGAACACAGGCCACATTCAAGACCAGTCAGATACAGGGATGTGTGGTGGGAGGGATTACACAGGAGACAAATGCATTTGCAGTGGGTGGGGGCTGGAGGTAAGAGGGGTGGGCAAAAACAGCCAGAAACAACACGGTGATAGGCAGAAAAACCAACAGCAATCTAAGATGAGCCAGAGAAGGAAGCAGTCACAGTGTGTCCCTAAGAGAAAGAGCTTTTTGGACAGAGGACTGGCTGGAAAAAGAGGCTTGACATATTGAGCAAGGACATGGTCTTCTGTTTGATTCCTGTTGTGTTCTGGATTTTATAAATATTCTTTGTAGGTAAACTGGATTGCATCGAAGAAATACCTTATCACATCACTAACTTCTTCTGCTATAGGAAACAACACACAAAACCCCAAATGCTGGTGAATTGCTTGGGTCAAAAATGGCAACAATATGTTATAACTCACCTGAATACAACAAAGCATATTTTCAGCTATAGATTGGGGAGGAAAAGGGCTTTTAAAAAGTGAAATGTCTCATTTTCAAAAACTACAAAACTTACTAATTCCTTTTCTGATTAACTTGAAAGTGTCCCATAAAATTAATCTTGGGCTAATCTGCACATGGAAAGGGATTTCCTGTACGGGTATGTGAAAAGCTTGCTTACAATGGAAAACAAATTGCAGCCTTAGGTCCTTATCCTACACTGAACTCTATGTATGCAACACTGGTGCCTTTGTGGATTTCACTGCCAGAGTTAACATCATTTCTAGGCCACCATGGATCTGGAAAAGATGAGTTACATGAACAGGTGAAGAAGGGACAATACTACCTTCCGTTGGGTTGGTCTGTAAAGGAATAAAAGATGCAAAGATGCACTATTACAGTTTGGGTAGTAAGTAAGGAGGCAATGCCTGGCCTTGCACATCAGTTTGGTTGATGCCATTGCTGACTTCCTGAGAAGCACAGAGCATTGTTTTCATCTCTCCTCCTTTTGCTGTCAATCATTGAAACTTAGGACTGGAAAGAGACTTGATGGGTCATCTAGTCCCACACTCATGTTGTTATAGGACCAGTTAACATGGACCATCCCTGGCTGGTGTCTGTCCAACCTGTCCTTAAAAATTGCTAGTGGTGGGGATTCCAAAACCTCCCTTGGTGACCTGTTCCAGAGCTAAACTATCCTTTTAGTTATAAAGTTTTCCCTAATATCTAATTAAATCTCCGTTGCTACCTGATTAAGCCAATTACATCTCGTCTTACCTTTAGAGGACACACAGAATAATTGATCACCATTATCTTTTTAACAACCCTTTATATATTACCAATACCTCCCTCAATAATCTTTTCTCAAGACTAAATGTGCCCAGTGTTTTTAAGCTTTCCTCATATATCAAGTTTTCTAAGCCTTTTATCATAGTTGTTGGTCTCCTTTGGACTCATTCCAATTTATCCAAATCTTTCCTAAAGTTAATACACCACAGGGTTGTATTACCTGTTTTTGCAGCTGCACCACATTGTTGGTTCATAACCAGTTTGTGAGACACTATCAAACCCAGATCCTTCTCAGCAGTGCTGCTGCCCAGCCACTTATTCCCCATTTTGGAGTTGTGCATTTGATTTATCCTTCCTACGTATGGTCCTTTTGCATTTTTCTTTGCTGAAGCACAGGGACTTTGGTTTGTGCAGGAGTTCAGAGCTGAATGGAATCTAGGAAGAGAGAATTTCTCCCAAAAGGCGTTTATCTATGACCTTCTCTGGCTGTTCCATGATTTGCTATGAAGTGGTCCCAGGCCCCAGAGGCTTGAAGCCAACGCAAGCAGTTGCCTTGCCTGAAGACTGGGAAAGGGGCTGCATTGATATTTTTTTCAGAAAAACAGAGTGGTCAGTTTGCTCAAATTATATGGGAACAATGCTGTTGCCTGTCTCAGGAAAGGTGTTTGCAATCACATTACTGAACTTACTGAAATTTCAAATATTCTCTCAGTCCAAAACCAAGCGGTAACTGGTGTCATTTCTATGCAGGCTGATGTACAGTTCATGCTTACTGCTCTATGGAATGTTACTGGAAAATGACTAGAGCAGCAAAAGGAAGTTTATTCACTACATTTAAAGACTTTGCAGCCACTCATGGCTCGTTTCATTGATCAGTACTCTGCATGCTGGTACACTCAGGGTTCCTAAAGCAAACTAATGTGGCACATTTAGCTGTTTGTGGATCAACGTCACATTACAAACTGGTTTTCAGGTGTATGTCAGGGATATAGTCTCACACCTACTTTATTTAGTGTTCCAATAGATAGCTGATGACAAAGCTGATTTGAAGTGTGAAATTTATGATACTACTTTACTTGAATGGACAACTGACCAACTACAGCTGATGCTGGAAGCGCTGTGAAAATCTGTGGGATTTGAGGTCAATGGTTAGGGAAACAAATTTAGATATGCTTCTTATAAAATGGAAAGGTGTGGGCTGCCAATGCTGCATATAGAAGGCAATGACACTGAATGGATTGATTTCTATCTGATGAAATCACAAGTTGGATCTGGCTTGGGTTTTGTCAGTGTTATTTCAGTATCTTCAGAGGCCTTTGTTTGGGTGGTGGGATGTCTGTTAACAACTAAGATATAAACATTCAACAAAGGAGGTATGACACACTGCAGAATCATGCTATTAAAAGCAGCTGAGGAGGGGAAATGAAACACTTTTCAATGTCAAAAGTTACAGTATATTGATAGCATCCATTGGTTTGATTGTGTCACAGCTGAGGATGTGCTTAGCCAACACTGTAATTTCACTTTCAGCAAACTAATGTAAATAGTACAGCTGCTGTAGATGTTGGGTTGAGATGTTCCTATGTATTGCATTGCAAGCCTACATCTTCTGTATCTATTTTTAATGGCTTACAAATTACCTCCTATGCATTGCAGGTTGCGGGCTGTAATTTTAATCCCCCACCACCCATATTTATACAAAGAGAAACTCCTAAGTAAACTACCACAAAGCTCCTGGTCCCTCCTGCAAGCAAGATTTTCTCCCTTGTTGTATTAGCATGTAGATTTTGCATTGTGCTATTGTTTCAACACTAAAGGGCTTATTTACAGTTGAAATGAATACTTATATTGGAAATCTTCTATTTCTTTTTAGGGTCTCTACCTGATTCCCAGTAGCACAGAAAGATTGGATTTGTATATAAGTAACAGGGTTGGTCCTACGCTGCGTTGAAGTAATAGAATCATAAAGTTGGAAAGGACCTCATGAGGTCATTTAGTCCAACCCCCTGCTAAAAGCAGGACCACTCCCACTAAATCATGCCAGCCAGGGTTTTGTCTAACTGGGCCTCAAATGTTTCCAAAGATGGAGATTCCACCACCTCCCTAGATAACCCATTCCAATGCTTCACCACCCTCCTAGTGAGAAAGTTTTTCCTAATATCCAACCTCAACTGCCCCAGCTGCAACTTGAAACCATTAATCCTTGTTCTGTCCTCTGTTATTACTGAGAACAGCCTAGCTCCCTCCTCTTTGGAGCACCCCTTCAAGTAGCTGAAGGTTGCTATCAAATCCCCCCTCAGTCTTCTCTTCTGCAGATTAAATAAGCCTAGTTCCTTCAGTCCCTCCTTGTAAGTCATATGCCCCAACCCCCTAATCATTTTCGTTGCCCTCCGCTGGACTCTTTCTAATTTGTCCACATCCTTTCTGTAGTGCAGAGCCCAAAACTGGACACTGACCCTGCCAGCAGGTTCAAAAATTTGGGGATCTTGGGGGGCAATTACTGCACCAGCGGGGTACACTTTAATCTTTACTAAAAATGAGTGTGGGTGCCAGGTGGGTGATGGGGAGTGTATGTGTGGTGTTTGTCACGGTGTTTCTAAGGGGGTGTTGTGAGGTGCTTAACTTTGTGGAGTGGGACAGGTAGAGGGGCAATGAGGATTCTCTACAGTCATAAACCTACTCACTGTAACTTAAAAGATGTTCCCATAACATATGAATAGAAGGGGGGTGCAATGCAAACTAGTATGCCACAGTGGCAGAGGGGAGAGGACGCAAATGGGGGGAGCAGGACCACCAAGGTCAGAGGGGCTCAAAGAAGGGGAGGGCAAGTGGGCTGGGGACACAGGTGGGGGGCTCAGGGCAACGGAGAGCGGGAGCGGGGAGTTGGCGGCAGGAGCCGGGGCGGCTGGTGGGGTAGCCGCGGAAAACGGGTGGCAGCCATGGGAAGCCGGCAGGGGCCCAGGCAGCTGGCGGGGCAGGCAGCAGCCACGGGGAGCAGGCAGCAGTCACGGGGGGCAGATGGCAAGGGGAAGCCGTGGAAGAAAAACGGCAGCCAGGGAGGCAGAGCAAAGGGGGGAGTCGTTGGGGAAAGTGGCGGCTAGAGGTGCAGAGGCAGAGATGGGGTCCACGGGGAAAAGCGGCAGCAGGAGTACAGAGACAGAGAGGGGGGCTGCGGGGAAATGCGGCGGCAGGGGTGTAGAGGCAGAGATGGGGGCTGAGGGGAAAAGCGGCGGCAGGAGTGCAGAGACGGGGGGGCCATGGGGAAATGCGGCGGCAGGGGTGTAGAGGCAGAGAGGGGGGCACGGGGAAAAGCAGCGGCAGGAGCACAGAGGCAGAGAGGCAAAATTGGGCAGGAGCAGTCTATTCGGGGGGATTACAAATGGGGAGGGCAAAGCAACACAATACGACCACACAATTCTAAGGGTCACAACCATGGGGAACAATCTTATAACCAATAGACTAACTCAACGTGATTTCAAAGGTAGCAAATTGAGGGAGACAATCAAACCGACAAAAACCAACAAACCAATACAACTTCAAGGGCAACAAACCAAAGGGGACAGTCTTCTAAACTACCAAACAAACTTAACACAGTTCTAAGGTACCAAACCAACGATACAATGTTGCACGCTATGTTAACACTTTCGCAGTTCACAGATTATGTCTAGACAATGTTGCAACTTATGATGGCACTTCTAAAGCAATAAGAGAAGAGAGCGATGCAGTAATGGAGAGAAAGATACAACTCAATATAACACAGTGGCAAAACGTTTCAGGACCCAGGAACCTGAGAATAGTGGAAAGAAAGATACAGTGAGGTAAAACAAGTGAGAGAGGCAGCGATAAAATTTAAACGAACCAGCCCTTAAAAACTAGGGCTTGTTAGGGCAGAAGGAGAGAGAGAGAGAGCAGTGGCAAGGCAGCAATATGAAAGGGAGAAAACTTTTACTGAGAGGAGCTGCAGGGGCAAACTCTTACCACTAGCAGCAGTAGAAGCATCCCAGGAGAGAGAGAGAGAGAGACTCGTTACTCGGCCAACAGTTCAAAACGTGGTGTACGCTCGGGGAAGAACTCGTGAGCGGAGGAGGTCAGCGTCTGGGTGATCAGGCCAGGCAGGATGTCGGGGACTGTCCTGCCTGAGCCCCCCAAGACCTAAGCTTTTAAACTGTTTTTCCCGCCAGTTCCCTGATTACAGGGAATGGGGGGAACAAAGGCAATGTGAGTCATACCTTCAGTATTACAAAGGACCTTGCAGTTAGGCAGTGCCCACCTACACCAAGCCCAAGAGAAACAATGGGGTGACAACGGCCATCTAGTTAAGTTTAAGGAGCTACTCCCCTTAACATTCCTTACATGCTTAAGTGATGGCCTGGGAGGGGTGGCCATCAAATCAACTCAATGAATCACGAACAGACACAGTATTCCAGATTGTGGCCTTCCCAGTGCCGAATAGAGGGAACTAATTATATCCACTGATCTGATGGCAACACTCCTACTGATGCAGCCCAATATGCCATTAACCTTTCTGGCAACACAAACACATTGTTGATTCATATCCAGCTTCCCATCCACCATAACCCCCTGGGCCTTTTCTACAGTGCTGATCGGTCCCCAGCCTGTAGCAGTACATGGGATTTTTCCATCACAAGTGCAGGACTTTGCACTTGTCCTTGTTGAACTTCATGAAATTTCATTTGGTCTAATACTCCAATTTGTCTAGGCCTCCCTGAGTCCTAGCCCTGCCTTCCAGCATGTTTACCATTGCCCCCAGCTTGGTGTCAATCACGAATTTACTGAGCGTGCAATCTATCCTATCATCCAGATCATTAATGAAGATGTTGAACAGAACCGGCCCTACGACTGACCCCTGGAGCACTCCACTAGTTATTGGTTGCCAGCTAGACACTGAGCCATTGATTCCACCTGCTAAGCCCAATAATCTAGTTCAGTGATTTTCAGACTTAGGTTTGGGACCCAGTACTGGGTTGCAGACCCTCAGGCACTGGGTTGCAGCACCCCCTACTGTTGCTGCCAAAAGACTGGAATGCATTGCTCAAACATGTAATTGCTGGGTTGTGGACATACATGATTTTCTTCAACTGGGTCCCAAGAAAAAATTTGAAAATCACTGATCTAGCCCTAGCCTACTTTCTATCCACCTTATGGTCCATTCATCCAAACCACACTTCCTTAATTTGCTTTCAAGAATGCTGTGGGAAACCGTATCAAAAGCTTTGCTAAAGTTGAGGTATATCACATCAATGGCTATTTCCACTTCCACATGTCCAGTCATCTCATCACTCTGTTTTCCTTCGAGTGTTTCAGAATGGATTCTTTGAAGACCTGCTCCATGATTTTTCCAGGGATTGAGGTGAGGCTGATTGGTCTGCAGGGCTGGATCTAGCCATGAGCCAATGAGGCACTGGCTCAGGTTCCTAAGCATAGGGGTGCCAGGAGGTGGGGCGGGCCGGCCCAGAAGACAGACCCTGCACTTTTTCCCCTCCCCTGAGCCAGCCATTCCACCACTAGGGGTGGTGTGGGCCAGCCCAGAGGCTGCGCTCTGCTGTCTTGTCCTGCCTCTGGGCTGTTCCTCCTTGCGCCTAGGGCAGAACAGTTGGCCCAGGGAAAAGGCAGAGTGGAGCCTGGCATCTGGGCTGGCCCACTCCATCCATGGGCCGGCTGTTCCCTGTCCTGGGGACGGGGTGACCTGGCCCAGAGCAGAGACCAGGTTCAGTGCTCCACCCCTCCCCCCCCCAAGAGGGGGGAGCAAAAGCACAGTCTGGCTTAGGCTGCCACAAGCCTTTGAGCCAGCCCTCTTGGTCTATAGTTCCCCGGGTCCTGCTTTTTCTCTTTCTGGAAGATAGATACTATATTTCCCTTTTTCCAATCACATAGGACCTCCCCCGTTTGCCACGAGTTTTCAAAGATAATGACTTGCAGCTCTGCAATCACATTGGGCAACTCCCTCAGCATCCTCAGATGTGGTTCATCCAGCCCCATTGACTTGTGCACATCCAACTTCTCTAAGTAGTGTGTAACCTGACCTTCCATAACCAAGGGCTGCTCTCCTTCTCTCCATTCTGTTACCCAGTATAGTAGCCTGAGAGCTGATGCTGCCTGTGAAGACTGAGGTAAAAAAAAGCATTGAGTACTTCAGCTTTTTTTGCATCATCCACCAGGAGGCTACCTGCCCCATTGAGTAAGGGACCTACATCATCCCTGATCCTCTTCTTGTTACTGCCATACTCGCAGAACCCCTTCCTGTCATCCTTCACATCCCTTGCTAGCTGCAACTCCAATTGTCCTTTGGCCTTTCTGAAGTCAATGGGTCTGCTCACATCAAGAGTGGTGGGAGCCAGCCTATGACTCAATCTGGACATTTACTTTGTGTGAAATGCAACTCTGAACAGAACAGAGGGTAGCTCATAGACCTCTTTAAATCTTAAAGTGATGTATTTACATTGTGCTGCCTGCCCCCACAGTCATCTACTTCACACTATAATAAGTGCCTCAGCTGGTGTAACTCAATATGTAAACCAACAGTAGCTTTTGCCAGAAAGGCAATGATTCACTTGCATGCCACAATACAGTAGCTTTACATTCTGGGGCAATGTTGTATGTAATATAGCTGTAGCCATCTCAGTCCCAAAGAAACAAGATTGGTTAAGGAATATTTTTTTTTATTGGACCAACTACAGTTGGTGAAATGAGGTTTTAAGTTGCACTGAGCTCTTGCTTGGGTCTGTGTGACTTGAAAGGTTGTCTCTCTTGCTAACTGAAGTTGATCTAATCATCTCCCTCACCTTATCTCTCTCATTTTCTGATTGCTGAGAGGAGAAGCTGGCTTCCTCATAACTGGAACCGTCTCCTTACATTTTTATGAATTATCATGTTCTGGTAGCAATGTTGCACTTAAGATGCATTTCAGAGCCATTTCAGTGTGAACATGTTTTTTCTTTTTAGTCTTTATATTGTCACAGGACTCCTTGCATGAGTTTTTGTGGGAGAAAGTCTCACTTCATCAGATGCTTTGAAGATGTAAGTTCACCATCTTCAAAGCATCTGACAAAGTGGGATTTTTTCCCCATGAAAGCTCATTCAATATATTTGTTAGTCTTTAAAAGTGCCGCGTTTGTTGCACTTGTGACCTGGGCCTCCTGGGATAACCTTCTGAATGTGCCAAAATCAGGGTAAGCTGCAAAACCAGGGGCCAAACAACCAAACCACTGACGGGTGGTACTTAAACCAGTCTCCCAGTCAGTAACAAAACATGCTTCTGACTAACCACTCTGGTCATCACCAAGCATGATAAAATAGAAGCAGCCCCCTTACTGCACATCAGATCCTATGGTCCCCTCTAGGCACTGGGTCTCTTTAAGAAGTAGGTTCTCCTGACTCCAAAGGGCCAGACACATCACCCAGAACAATACAGGCTTGGATCTTACCCAAAATACCATGCTGCCAGCCAATCCTTTAGTAACTACAACTAAAGGTTTAATATAAAAAGAAAACAAGCTACATATGAGAGATGTTAAAGGGTCAAAGTGAATCACATACATACAAATGATGTAGAGTCCATAGAAAACAAATCCTTGAAGATCTTGTAGTTTGCAGATTAGTCCCACTCCTGGTGTGCACCCAGCAGCCGCAGCAGCAGCAGCAGCTGGATGGGTCTCAGTCCTTTATTCAGTCCCAGAAGAATAGTTCTGGAGGCAGATGTTGGTTGCAGATAGACTGGAGACTATAGACTAAAAACAAAATGGAGAATGGGCTATGGACTTTTATCTCAGAGTCCTTGCCAGATCAAAAGGGAGGTGGGCCACACAGTCAGTCTTGGTAACTGGTCAAACAGCTTTCCTCTTGGGCTCACTATAGCTGGGAGTCCCCTCCTGATGGGCCATTAACAGGACAATAGTTTGCAGAGGCCCAGTCTGGGATTTTAAAATGGATAGCCATGTTAGTCTAGTCCAGTGAAAAAACAACAAGGAGTTGTGTGGCACTTGAAGACTAACAGATTTATTTTTTGCATGAGCTTTCGTGGGAGAAGATCCCACTTCCTCAGATGCTTCAAATAAATCTGTTTAGTCTTCAAGTGCCACACAACTTCCAGTCTGGGATTGCCTCAGTTCAAACAACTTGGAACACACATAAGACAAATAAGATTTCTAGATTCAATTACAAATATGATCATAGAATCATAGAACCATAGGGTTGGAAGGGACCCCACGAGGTCATCTAGTCCAACCCCCTGCCAAAAAAAGGCAGGACCACTCCCATTAGATCATCCCAGTCAGTGTTTTGTCCAGCTGGGACTTGAACACCTCCAGAGATGGAGATTCCACCACCTCCCTAAGCAGCTTATTCCAATGCTTCACCACTCACCTAGTAAGGAAGTTTTTCCTAATATCCAGCCTGGACCGCCCCAGCTGCAACTTGAAACCATTGCTTCTTGTTCTGCCCTCTGTTACTACCGAGAACAGTCGAGCTCCCTCCTCCTTGGAGCAACCCTTCAAGTAGTTGAAGGTTGCTATCAAATCCCCCCTCAGTCTTCTCTTCTGCAGGCTAAATAAGCCTAGTTCCTTCAGTCTTTCTTCATAGGGCTTGTGCTCCAGCCCTTTGATCATTTTGGTTGCCCTCCTCTGGACTCTCTCTAATTTGTCCATGTCCTTTTTGTAGTGGGGAGCCCAAAACTGGACACAGTATTCCAGATGTGGCCTCACTAGTGCAGAATAGAGGGGAATGATCACATCCCTTGATCTGCTGGTAACACTTCTTCTGATGCAGCCCAGTATGCCATTGGCCTTTTTGGCAGCAAGAGCACA
>ML681968.1:861697-892747 GCA_007922195.1 Podocnemis expansa | reverse complement strand
CTGCCACAATACCTTACCCTAGGGATGGCCCTGCTGCCCCCCCCCCCCACTCTGGCTGGGGCCATGCAGGGCTGCCACATCAGATCCAGCTCCAAGGAACCCTGCCCTCCCCCCCGCCAGGAACACATGGGGCCTCTGCCGTGGCTCCAGGTCCTCGCAACCCCCCCTCGCCAGGGCCACGTGGGGCTGCTGCTGCAGCTCTGGGGAACTCCTGCAGCTGGGGCAGCTGCCCATGGCCACAGCTTGGGGATTTTTCCCCGCGGTACAGTGGAAGAGTTGCTGCGGCACAGCACATTGGTTGGGAAGCACTGGTCTAGTACCTTGGGGGAGCCAGGACCTTTTCTTGACCCAGGAGGGTTTGAACCAGTGTGAACACTTCCTCTCCAGCACAGATGATACAGGTGAGGGGAGACCACCTAAGTGATACAGCTCAGTTATGGAGGCAAAGCTGTCCTTTGCTTTTGCTATATGCCAGAAGTCAGTGAAGAGACAGAGATTCCTCTGTGCAGCTGCACAGTGGAGACCATCAGCATGTTAATATACACTGAGATTTCATGGGAATCCTCCAGAGAGATCTCTAGGAAACTTTCCTGGATGAACTCACCAACCCTATGCCAAAGATTCCTTGGCAGAACTACTTTGTTCCTTCCCCCATTGCAGAAAGCTTTCCCACACAAATCTGCAGTTCCTTGTGCAGGGACCAATGTGGCACAAAGGCAAGCAGCACAGGGACCTGATCTGAGGCTGCATGTATGCAGGAGATGCAACCTTGCTTACCCTCAGGAGTGAGATGCAGGCTTGAAGGACCCCCGCCCCTCACCCCAAGTTGTGAGAAATGATGGCACAATTCACAGTTGTCACTAGATGCTTGCAGTGATCTTTTTGGAAAACCAACAAGAGCTTTTTAACTCCTCATTTTGAACACACCGTGCTTGGAGTGTTTGCTGAGCTGCAGTCTTGCCAAGGGACAGTAAGAAAGAGGTGTAATTTACCATAAATGATTCAACGCTGACAGTGCACTAACAATCATGCTTCTGTTTATTGTGCTTCTGTGGGTGTGGCTGTCAGGGGAACTCACCATACACATAGGTGGAATACCTCTGCCAGATACAAGAGAGAATGAGGAAGAGCAAGGAGGACATGCTGGCAGATACTCCAATTCTTAGATGCCCAAAAACAAGAATGCAAGACAGAGAGAGACAGACTGTGCATAAGAATTTCAAAACAGGATAGGCAGAAGAGGAATGACATCCAGGAGTGAAATTCAGTGGGCCAGAAACAGATGATAAAGGTGATGGAGAACCAAATGGAGATGATGTAGTCCCTAACTGCATCCCAGGAAGAATATAAGCAGGCTCTCCCGCAATTACCTATGGTCCATTGGAACTGCTTTCCACGTGACCCCCCCCCCACATCGCTTGCATCATCCTGGCCCGTCACAGTACCCCATTCACTTCACCCCCTCAGACAGCTTCCAAAATGGTACCCAGAGTTACACACAGCTGTGAAACCCTACATCAGAAGACTGTCCTTCACTATTATCACCCTTTCCTACATGTGCTTTGTGTGTTAATTGGTATTTCACACACACACACACACACACACACACACTAAGATCATCTTTGTCTCCTACACATGGTGGTTGCTGCTACAAATTAATATACAGTGGCAAGTGGAACATTTGCAGATGGCAACTCAGTCAGGAAGCACCATCCAAATTTCCATGCATGGCACAACTAAATGGCAGAGTACTTAAGAGAAGACTCATTACTGTTGCTCATTGTTAAAATGGTGCCTCAAAGTCTCCCTTACTCAAGTAGCGCCCCCTCCCCCCCTTGTGCCACTCTAATAGCCTAGGTATCTGACTGCTCAGAAATAGCCAACAGGTAGTCTGACTCCACACTCCATCCTGTGGGAACTTTTCACCCTTAGCCTCACAAACACTGTGCAGCATACCAGCAGGTTGCTATGACCATGGGAATATTTTCCTCATTTAGCGCTAACCTGCCAAAAAGGCAGCACCAGCAAAATTTTGATCAGTCAAACACATGTTCAAGTTCCACTGTGCACCTGCTCAGCCTATTGCTGAAGCACTCCTTGTTGCTGTAAAGCTTTCCCATGCAAGGTTTCATGTGCCTTGGGAGAAAGGGGTGCACTGGGTCTCCCAGGATCTAAAAGAATTTCAATACCCACCATCAGAACCTTTGGGCTGGGAGAGAAAGTCCCAGCTTACAGCCTTCTGAACAGATCAATGTCCTAAAGATGCATGCCTCATGCACCCTCCCTGACCACTTTGTGTTACTGTCAGTGAAATTAACAGTGATCCACAAGCACCTGCAATACCATAGAAAAATACCCTTTCCTATTTATGCACTCCACTGCAATATGATCCAGGGCCAAAACTGGGATGTGTGTGCCATCTATTACTCTGACAGAGAATCTGATTGCTATGCCACCCACTATTTCGTACACATTTCTAAGAGCCACAGTCCTTTGAAGCAGAATGCAATCAACGTCCCTGCACACCTGCATTAACACAACCCCCATAGTGGACCTCCTGACTCCACACTGATTCACACCTGACAAGTAGAGGTTTGAAGCTGCCAGCTTCCACACAGCGATTGCCATCCATTTCTCCACTGAGAGCAGCAGCTCTCATTTTGGTGTCCTTGTGCCACAGGGCTGGGGAAAGCCCTGCATGCAGTTACAGTAAGGTGGCCTTGTGCCTCCAAAAGTTTTATAGCCACTGTTTAACATCCCAGACCTGCATAATGATGCAATCCCACCACTCGGTGCTTGTTTCCTGAGCCCATGAGCAACAGTGAGTACTGTTCCCAAAAGTAATTGGAATGCCAAAAGTAATCTGGCATAGTTTCTTTCCATGGCACACAGCAGCACATCTCAGATTACTCTTCAGATTGGGAACTCATTATATACTTCATAATCAGAAACACTGTGCTCATAACACTGACCACAACAGTACAGAATGCATCCCTTCTGGCACAGATGGCAGGTGCACAGTAAACGGGGGACTACTGAAAAATGGCATGAAATAGAGTCGGTAACTATGGAACGTTGGGACAGAAAAAACTGCTTCGTGGAGACTGAGTCCACACCCACAGTGCCCTGCAATACAGGCCACCTCCCCACAATCCCTAGCTGCAGAAAGTGGTAAGTAGCACACAGCATTGCTCTCATTCCCGATCCTGCAGCTTCAGCTGTGGATGTGCTCCAATAGAGGGAGTGCTGTGTGAGCATGCACAAGCCATGTACTTATAGCAGCTTTTGATCATGAGCATAACTTGCATCCACAAAACTCCATTCAGACGAGTGATTAGCCTTAACTTATTTGAGGAACAGTGCTGCTCCCAGTATTTATGATCAAGTAATCTGTTTTTATACATGTTACAGCCCCTCACATTTTCAATCTGTGTATATTTACTGAACACCATGAAAACTACCCTCTTTTCGCTTGCTCCTGTCATCCCCCACTCCCCCCGAAGTGCTGGCCCTTTCTTTTTAAAAAGCTGTTCTTCTGCTACCATAGAGTTGTATATTATTTATATAAAACCCTTTTAGCTAGAAAATAGCCAATTGTCTAAAAAGAATATGTAATAGACACCAACTTACTAGTACAAACCTATTTATGTTAAGCCCCATGCCAATTATGAGCTATTTTCAAATGCGCACTTGTGGTTAGTGGACACCATTTTATACTGCTACCCTTTTAGATTGCATAAATTACTGCACTACCTGTATTTTGGATGGCAGTCTCCTCCAAGCTTCTTGGGTCTGGCAAACAAGGATTTGAGCGACAGCTCACCAACTCTAGATTCCAGATTGGGTCAACTCCAGTATGCCAAGAGGTTCTTTGATCCAGAAGAACCTAAGCTGCTTTCTAATCTAATTGCCATCACCAAAGCATTTGCTTGGCTCTCAAAATCCATGCGACTTTTTGTGTTTTGTTTTGTTTTTAAACTGGTACACTCGTGCCAAATGGAAAAGATTCCATGTCAATTTTCACATCACTGTGGTGGAATTAACCAGAGATTTTTTTTGAACTGCACAAAACAGGTTCTGAGTTTTGAACACACTCTTACAAAGAAGATACATTAGTCTGTTACTCAACCTGAACAAGTCAGTTTATGAAGTGCTTTGTTTGTCTCTTTAAATATTAAAAGGACAAATCATGTTCATAGAATACGTCTTCAAACACATCACACAGAAAATAAGGCAGATACAGCCTCCAGTGCCTGTTACTGTCTGAATAATTATGATCAAAATCTTAAGAAATAACACAGTTTATTCAGGGCTCAAAACTATGAACTGATCCAAATAATAAAATGCCCTTGCTGAAAAAGAAACCACTACACTTGAAAATATGGTTGGGCAAATATATCACTGATTATGGGCTTTTGTCAGCTGGCATATCGGATTGATCTTTATTCACTAGAAGAGGCTTGAAAATTGCTTCTATTTAGAAGCTCCTTCAGGAGTTAAGAATTGCTCTAAATTTCAGGTTCATTCACCATCTAGTGATTAAAACGTAATTAGGTCAGCAAGAAATGCTAACTAAAGTTTGACTCCTAGATATCTGCATGATATTATTTTGGCACCAGAAGTGGCAAAAACCAGCATGAAGGGAGAGAATGAATGAAAAATACATATGAGAAGAATTCATAATTGCTCTATACCTACTTTAGAATGCAATATGAATGGTGGCACTTAAAAAGACTAAAGTTTATTTATTACATAAGCTTTTGTGGGGGAAAAAAAATCCCATTTCATCATACACTTAGAGACATGTGGTACCCTGCAGAATTCAAGGGTAAAACTTCATTGCACTATCACACTAAGCCCATAACGAAAACATGACATTCTCTACATGCTCTTACCTAACAGACAAGAATCATTCATGCCTAAAACACCAAGCCCATCCCAAATTTGCAAGAGAAAAATAATAATCTAACTTGAAGCAGCTATGATTTTGTTTCATACAGGTGTTGTTTTTAAGCCTCAGTTATTCTCTTATACTGAGAGACTTAATACTCTCCAGCTTCCATTACTTGCTATTGGCGAGATCTATGACAAACAATTCACTGTGCATACTGAGGTGGGCAGAAGTCGTCTGTGTGTCACATTAAGACCTTTGTGGGAAGTGTCCACTTTTCCCACATTTACTAATGGTGATTGCTTAGGTTAAAGGTAAGAACACTTCTCTTTTCTCTCGTGTACATAAGATGCTCCCAGAAAACAGTAATATGCTCTTTGGAGGCCCAAAACATCTACCTCATGACAGAAAATATCATAAAAGCATTTTAGGACAAGTGGGGTTTAACAAGAAATCCAGAAGTCTCAGGATACAAAAGAACACCAATAGGGTAATTTTACAAGGAATGCTAACTAATGGAAGATGAACTTTGAAAGAACAGGAAACAGTGAGGGAAAGTGTTAAACAGTGAATACAACATTTTGCTTTTCTATTGATCACTAGCAATTTCACATCAGTGAGCATGTGCCTTGAGGTAATACACAGATTAAGTCCTATAGCCTAACAACCAGTTATCACTTCCTCAAAAACTGCACTAAAACACAACAAGGTTACTGAAAGTTACAAGTTTTGATTCTGTAAAGGGATCACCTATGTGAGCAGAATATCAAAGTATGGCATGCTAACTTGCACACAACTATCTTGAAGAGAAAAGGTGGGTGAGGTAATTTTATTGAACTGACTTCGGATGGTGAGAGACACAAGCTTACAGAGAGCTCTTCTTGTCTCTCTCACAAACAATAGCTGGTTCAATAAAAGACATTACCTCACCTTGTCTCTAATATCCTGGAACCAACACCGCTACAACAACACTGCATGCGTTAGTAACCTGACATGCATGGACACATTAGCTTGGCACACAAACATATGCAGTAAAATTGCATGGGCATGACTTTGAAAATACAGCCATATAGCCATTTTGTAGCCAGAGTTTTTTAAAACCCCTTGAACTAGGTTGTATCTTTGGGACAGATAATGCATGAGGAGGATGAGTAAAGTTGTTCGTTACATTTTTTGAGACAAATTTAAAAGGAATGCAAGACATTAAGAAACACTAAGTCAACAAGCCTTTAAAAACTGTGTACACAACAACATGGTATTTCTCATGCTTCACATTTGATTGAAAATAAACTTAGAATAAATTACTTCGCTTCAGGGGCATCGCCACCCCAGGGAAAGACCCAGGGCCCAGGCCACGCCCCTGGCCATGGATGGGGCTGGGAGTGGCCGTGGGCAGCTGAGCCCCAGATCCCTGGCGGGGGACGGGGCCACCGGCTGGGGTTGGGGCTGCTGTGGCTGGGCCCCAGGTCCCTGCCTGGGGATGGGGCTGCTGCAGGTGGCTGAGCCCCAGATCTCCGGCCCAATCAGGCTGGAGACCGGGAGAGGTGGGGCCCCACCAGACCCAGGGCACTAGCGCCAGGATCTGGGGCATGTGCCCTGTGTGCCTGGCGCCAGTGATGCCCCTGCTTCACTTTGTGGACACTCAAAAGCGAAACTGCTGACATCTCATTCTAGTGAATGCAAGCAAAGATCACCACCTCTGCTGATCTAATTTCTAGATCCCCGGATAGGATGAATTCCCTGTTTACATAACACTCCAAAAGCCTGGGAAGCTTTTTTTGCAGAAAGCACTGCTGTGAGAAATCTCCTGCACAAAGTCATTCGGGGGTTTGCATTGTGTTTAGAAACCACTCGTGCACCCCGGCCCTGACAGAATTAACACCGAAGGGACTGGCAGTGGGCACTCGCCCCTTTTCATTGGAGACCCGGCGGCCTCAGGACCAAAGCAGGGACACGGCACTGTGGCCAGATCACTCTCCCAGGCTGGGCGGCATGTATAAGCAGTTTTGCCGGAGAGAGGCAGGGATGAGGCCCCCCCCAGCGCTGCCGCCTCAGGGGTCAGTTGGGGTCACAGCCGGGCCCGGCCCAGCCACACACCAACCAGCAGCGCCCGCCTGCTGGGCCGAGGGCCCGTCTCAGGCCCGCCCCCAGCGAGGCCACGCTTCACCCCGCCGCTGGCGCCCGACTCCTTCCCGGGGGGCCCCTGGGAGCCGCGGCCCGGCCCTCGCGCGCCCCCTCAGCGCTCCCCGGCCCGGCCGGTACCTGTCCTGCGTGTTTATCATCCTCGGCGGCTGCGCGGCTCCTCTTCCTCGCGCCCGGCTGCTCTGCGCTCGCGCTCTCCGGGCCGCTCCGCTCCGCCAGCTCCCAGCTGCCAGCTCCGACTGAGCCGCCCAGCGCGCGGCGGCGCGGCCACGCCCCCCCGTCCGCGCCCGGCCCCGCCCCCTGGCCCCGCCGCCGGGGCGCTTGGGAAACCGCGGCCGAAACAAAGGCCTCCCGGCGCCCCGCCCACTGCTCGCGCCTGTGCGCACGCGCACAGCTCCCCCGGCCCGGAGCGCCCCCGCGCGGCCGGGGGTTTGCGTTGCAGCTAAACTGCAAAAGAGCCAGGGGGGGCTAGCAGAGGTGAGGCAGAAGGAGGACGTGTCCTCTGGCCGGCAGGCATTTTAAAAATACATGATTTTGTCTGGGTTTTTACATACAGGGGTTAAGTGTGCTGGAATGCTCCGGAACTCCGGATTTTTAGGGGGAAGCGTTCCAGGGCCCCATAAAAACAGAAGAATATGACATTTTCTCCCTGTGTCCTCCTTTTCATCTTCCCTGTCCTCCTTTCTAAGCTTTGGTCTCTGGTAGCCCTAGGTCCTGATCCAGCCTGCTACTCCATCAAAGGTTCATTTACTCGCTCATCTACTAATGGGTAAATCAAAGAGAAGGTCCTGTTTTGTAAATCAAATCATAGGGCTAGAAGGGACCTCGTGAGATCATTGAGTCCAGCCCAGGAGTTGAACCTAGGACCTTCTGTATGTTAAGCAGACATGCGAGCCACTACACTATTTGCATGGCCTATGCTAGCTGTGCTGTCATGTGCAAGAAATGCCCCAACACCTTATACATTGGACAAACAGGACAATCGCTGCACAAAAGGATCAATGAACACAGAGTTGATATCAGACATCACAAAACAACCCAGTTGCTGAGCACTTCATCTTTTTAATCACTCAATAAATGATTTGTTGATGGCCGTCATCAGAGATGTGGCTGGGAGATCAAGACTTCAGAGAGAAACAGCTGAACTCGAATTAATATGCAGGCTAAATTCTGTGAAAACAGGACTGAATCGAGACTATGGGTTCTTTTCCCATTACAAAAGGTAATTTGACTTCAGGCTTAGCCTGGTTTGAACCTAACAACTGCTCTGATTTGCTGTTACTGTATGACCTGATCCTATGTTTTACACCCCCTTGCATTTATTTTCATTCCATTCTGTAAGTTCACCCATCTTCGAAGCACCTGATGAAGTAGGATTTTCTCCCACAAAAGCTCAAGCGAAAAATAAATCTGTTAGTCTTAAACTGCCACATGACTTGTTTTTTTTTTTGCTGGACTAGACTAACACGGCTATCCCTTTGGAAATTGCAGAAAGGAAGTCCCCAGGGTTCCTTCAGCTGCTTCCTGGGTGGGAGCCTCTGCAGCTGCATCTTTGCTTACAGAATCAGCAGGCCCTGACAGGTCCTCTTTAAATAAGGGAACTGGGGATGCCCCTGTGAGAACCTGAACCCCGGAGCTGGGGCTTAAGAAGGACACCAAATGTCAGAAGTCTAAGCAAGCTGCAGTCCAGGCTTGCTGATGTGAGGTACCCATTTTTAAGGTGTTATATGAGGCCCCATCCCAGCTTCGTTAGGCTGTGATCATGGGTTAAAAAAGTGGTTCCCAAAATTTTCTCTGTTGTGGTACTCTTTGCTACCTTTAATTTGTTCGAGGCACACCACCATGTACTTTTGAAACGAACTCATGAATATTCATGAGCTAATGAGCCAATCCAGAGCTCTTTGAGTAGTTTTTCAAAAAATTTTGTGGCACACCTATGTGCCACGGCACACTGGTTCAGAAACAGTGGGTTAAAGTATAATTTAGGGGGCCCCAGAATGCTCCCAGGCTAGTGAGCCCCCTGGACCCCAGCTGCTGTGACCCCCCCATGCCAGCACCCATCCCTGCCCCCAATTCCTCCCCAGTGCAAGCTGGTTGCCCCTGCACTCGCCAGGCGGCAGCATGGCTGAGGAGGTGGGGGCTGTAGGCCCTGGTGCCACAGCTCCAGCTGAGGCAGCAGTCCCTCAGGTTGGGGCAGGGCCTGGAAGGGGAAGGGTTTGGGGCAGGGCTTGAGCCCTCCCCAGGAACGCCCCTGCCCCCCTCCCCTTCCTGCTGGAACACCCCTGGCCCAGCGTTCAGCCTGGGGGAAGAGGGGGTTAGAACTCCCTGCCTGGCTGGAATGCAGGGGAAGGCCATTCTGGAGCCCCCTATTTTTAGAGGGCTCAGCATTCTGGCCCCTAAAAATAGAAGGTGGAGCCAGAATGGTGTGTTCTGGGGCCTCCTGTTTTTAAATGGTGGGCCTTGGAATGCAGCGTTCTGGCTCCATGTTCTATTTTTAAAGGCCCTGGAACACTGAGCCCCTAAAAATTGTGGGGCGTTCTGGCTAACTTTAACCCCTAGCTGTGAGCACAACACACTTCTGAGCTAGAAGAGAGCTACTATCCCTATTGTACAGATGGAGAACTGAGCCCTCAAGAGATCAGGTGACTAGTCCAAGATCACACAAGAAGTGTGTTGTGAAGGGGCATGAGTCAGCAGACTCCATTTTGGGTCCTGAGACACCATTTCAGGGACCCAGGGTAGTCACATCTCACCTGTCCTCACCATCTCCAGGTTAGTCGCATGGGCCCAGATGTACCATATTAGGAAATGACCCTTCCCTGACCCAGGAGAGGTGACCAGCCATATAAGGTATACAGCCCCCGACCCTGAATTATGATTGGCTCTGTGCCTGCCTTACCCCTTTTCTGTAGACTGTACTGTAAAACCCACTGTATTGTACCCCTCTGGGAGCTAGCTCCACGAGATCTCTGTAAGGTAATAAAGCATATATGCATTTGTGACCTCCTCTGTCTTTGTGTGTCTTGGGACCACTTGGACCGACTCGGGGACTACCAGAGCTTTGTGCTCTAACAGTTGCAAAGGAAGGAATTCAATTCAGGGCACCTGAGAACTATCCGAGCACCTTTTCTCTGCTTTATTCCTGCTTTCTTATATTCAAATTGAAGAGTAGAGGTTTGCAGACAACATAATTTCTATGTATAACTGGTAAGGCCTAGTACATCACTTGCTGGTATGTGCATCCCAGATAGCATGCTGGGCCTTTCAAACAGGTGCTCAGCCCTTAATCCTTTGTGCTAAGGCATGGTGCACCTCTTCTGTCTGCTTCCCATGCAGTTTTTTTCACTTTAATCCATGACAGAAATTGGACTGCTAGCACAACTGAGCAAGGATTTGACACACCCTAAGAAACTGATTAATCAGCTTCCAGGGCAGAAGTAAATAAAATGATCATCTAGTTTGGTTTCTAGCATAATGTAGTACAGAGAGTCCCGCATCAAGGCAGAATTTTTGGTTGAGCTGGAACATTTGTGACCAGCAAGCTGCAGTACACAGGGAGACCCATGCACTCCAATAAGTCCAGCAATGTTACTAACCCAGGAGTCTCAACATATTTGTTCCATTTCTTCAAATCCAGCAGCTGCTGGAAAGGAGAGAATTTTCATTTTCATTTAAAATCAAAGGTAAGTTTCTAGCCTTCATGGCTGCAGGAGAAAGCTTGAAAACATGACATGAGTGTGCCCCAAAGGCCTGGAAAGCAAATAAAAAGAACCCCAAGCGTATTACAGGGGGTGAAAAATACTTGTGAATTCTAAGCCAATCTCCTGATTTCCAAGGGAGTCTGGCTGATGAGTTTGGAATAACTGGGGCTGGCAATACTGGAGGATGTATACAGTTGTATAGGAACTGAAGAGGCACTTGCTGATGCTGCCAAAGATTTACTGTGGAAGCTGGTATTATGCCTTGAATCAGTCTAAAGGAATTCTGCGTTAGGATAGAGGTGACAAATCTTCAGCCCATCGACCATGCACGTCCAACCATTACATTCCATAATGCCCGTGACCTGCTTCAAGACAGTATACCAATGGTCAATTCATTAGTGTTTTGTCAGTATGTTTCCACCGTTTAGTTCACACAAGGAAATACTGTACATAGAAACAAGCTGAGTACATGCAAAACAAGCCGAACTGAAAATATAAATTAATACAGGTGACTTTAAATCTTATTAATATATATAGAATCTGTTTGGCCCACACAAGGTTGGGCTTCAGTTTATTTGGCCCTGCTGTATAATAAGATTGGGCACCACCATGTTAGAATAAGTGTATTGTTGTATGGATTATTTCCTACTGTCAGCACTGGGAACAATAACTCATTGTGCCAAGGCTGTAGTCATATAACACCTAATTACAGACAGAGCCGAGAGTTAAACCTAGAGTTAAAGTTGCTGACATTTCACATGATAAGACCAGTTGTCAGCTGACTGTAGCTTTGCTCAGCTGCTACAATTTGGGATGAAGTTTTCCATGATGGCTGCCTATCTCAGGCTGATTTTCTGGGGGGGGGGAAGTCTCAGCTAAAATGGTTCAGCCATTTCCAAGAATGAGATTATGGGAAAATACGCTGTTTTGGCCATATTAAAAAGATCTTGTAACTATTTTGTTGAGAAGCTCTAGCACCTACATGCTTTTTGGCAAGGACATACAGGTAGGTGGAGAATGCTGTTGACATGTGAGGGATGTGCCTTTTGCTGTCTTTATGGGAAAAGCAGCCCAAGTTTGGTCAAGTTATAAACTTCTGAAAAAAAAATCTTGATTTAGATGTTCTGTAGTGACAATACAATTTGGCAGCTAAATTCTCTAAAGATTCCATCTGCACTGAGCATGCTCCAGCCCAGGCCTGGAGAGAGAATCACAGCAGGATTTTTTCGTTCAATTGCTTGGTGTGGTGGAGAAAGAGGAAGAATGCTTGCTTAAATACAGTGGTGCGAGCAAGGGTCTAGGTGGGGGAGAACTACCAACTCCACCTATAATCACAAATGCAGAACTGTGTTAAAATAGCATTGGTAAGGTTGTAAAGTCAAGTACTCATGTTAGGAAATGTCCTTTGTGTGTACATTGTGACACAGCCTTCAATTACATGATCATATTTTACTCTCTCTGCGGCACCTTTGCTTTATTCAGGATCCAGGATGATTGGACCAATGCTGGAATGTAGTCAGAGTTGGGTAGTGAATGAGACTGTTGACTATAAGGCACCTTGTCAATTTCCAATGGGATAGCCGTGTTAATTTCAAAAGGGATAGCTGTGTTAGTCTAGTCCAACAAAAAAAACCCAAGGAGTCGTGTGGCACTTAAAGACTAACAGATTTATTTTTTGCATGAGCTTTCATGGGAGAAAATCCCGCGTCATCAGATGCTCATGCGACTCCATGCTTTTTTTATAGGACACCTGCCTCTTTTCTACCAGAAAATAGTATTCAGATACTGTAGTGAATTAGACAGGAGATTGAAGAAGACAAAGACAATCTCGTGATTAAGTCAGTTGACTGTTGCCTGGTGAATTGGATTTTATCTTTGCATCTGTCAAAGAATTCCCAAGTGATTCTGGGCAAGTCCTTTAAATCAAACTTTTCATGCTCATTCTGTGTTCCTAATTTTCTAGTTACCCAATATGAGATAATGGGTGGGTGAGGTTCTGTGGCCTGCATTGTGCAGGAGGCAGGGCTGCTCTGAGCGAGGGACCAGGCTCAATGTCAGTTGGCACGTTGGGGCCCTTGCTCCCCCTGCACTGGGGAGGGGGGAGGGATGGCCCACAGGCCGGGCTCCTCGCTCCTATTCCTCCCCTGGGTTGGGGTGGGTCAGCCCAAAAGCCAAGCTCCACACTTCTGCTCTGCCCCATGCCCTAGCTTGCTGCTGAAGGTAGCAGGGGGGCAGCGCAGCGGTGGGGGTGGGCAGCATGGGGCCTGTGGAAGTTCATGGCCTGACACAGTTGATGCACTCCCCCTTCCCTACCCAAGGCTGGCCTTGGCAGGAGGTCAGACTAGATCATATTGATCTAGACCAGGCGTGGCCAAACTGTGGCTCGGGAGCCACATGCTGCTCTTGAATGAAAAATTCTGGCTTCTGGAAGAAAATCAGCAAATTAGTTTAGGAAAGCAGCTCCAGCCTAGGAGTTTTAAATCTCTGGCCCTGAGTATGCTCAGGGTGGGGGGGAGACCCAGCCTGTCCCTCGCCGCTGGAGCAGCCATGTAAGTGGGCTCTGGGTGTGTAGGGGGGGAGTGTCAAGCCGAGAGAGCCAGCGTCAGGGCCTGGGGGTTCAGAAGTGGGTCAAGGACAGCAGGGAGAAGCAGTGGCATGGTCAGGATTTAAAAAAACTTGCCACTAGCCTGAAGTCTTCTACATCGAATGACAGCTAAATTTTTACTTTATAGACCTCATTTTTATGGTAACCTTAAATAATTATTAGAATCTGACACTAGTTGGATCAATATTTGCCCTCTTTTTACGATAAAATTCAAGTGCGCAATGAATTTTAAACAGTAATTTTGGAATAGGAAAAGTATATGGCTATATGACTCAGTGCAGCTCTCAAAGGTTTAATAATCAACTTTTGTGGCTCTTGAGTTCCATAACTTTGGCCACCCCTGGTCTAGACCTTAGAGTCCATGAGATAGCTGGTGTCTGATTTGCCAAAGTGCTGGACAATCACACTTACACCTGTAACCAATGGAAGCAGTGCTTTGAACATATAAAGTGCTATGTAATGTTAAGTACACTGAAAAA
Source organism: Podocnemis expansa (assembly GCA_007922195.1). Taxonomy (NCBI): domain Eukaryota; kingdom Metazoa; phylum Chordata; order Testudines; family Podocnemididae; genus Podocnemis; species Podocnemis expansa. The sequence continues at coordinate 878,929 of ML681968.1, read as the reverse complement.
CCAGGTCACCCCAAATTAGCAGGGCCAGATTAACACCCCTGGGGACCCTAGGCTGTCCCGCACTGCAGGGTCCCCTCCACTGCAGCCACCCCCACTTCCTGGACCCCCATTGCCCCCAACATGGAGGCCTGTCATTGGGGGCCGGGGGAGGCTAGGGTGAACAGGTGCTGGCCCACCCCACTCCAGCTCTGGGAGTGGCCCAGGGTGGGGTGGGAACGCAGAGCCCAGCCTCTGGCTCCAGAGCCAAGCTGCCTCCCCCAGCATCTGCAGGGCAGGAGCACTCTCAGTGTTCCAGCCCCACCAGTGCTGAATGGGGTGAGAGGGAGCTAGTTAGGGGTTTTAAGGGCTGGAGCCTGGGCCCCCTTTTTGGCTGATACCTGGGGTTTCAGCCCCTAAAGCCCCTGCTATAATCCAGCCCTGCAAATTAGTGGGCACTTCTTAATCTCTGTGTGCCTTAGTTTCTCATCTGTAAAATGGAGATAATACTACTCCCTCACCTCACTGGGCATTGTGAAAAATAACTTCACTAATGTTTGCAAAGCACTCATGCTATAGTTATGTGTGCTGTAGAATAGGTAAATAAGTTTGCAGTCAGCACAGGATTTGAATAGAGTGCAGTAAATGATGCATATGGCCGCATATTAATATATGAGGATAAAATAAAATATCTAATAGCTTCTCACCAAACATCCTGCATGATGATGATAATAGGAGTGCTGTGGAGAATGTGATCATGTAATTAATGAGTACCACAATGCAACAGAAAATTGGCATTTGTTTAATTTATGGGAAGTGATATGTACATAAGCTCTAGGAATAGGAATCTACAACTGAAGACCATTAATGTAAACTTGGTAGTAATTAAGTTAAATAAACCTGGTTTATTTAAAGTTAAAAATATATTTAAACTTAAAGGTGACCCAGGCAGAAAGAAAATCAGCAAAAACGAAAAAGGCCTAAACTGAATCTTGCAGGATTTCAAAGAGAAAAGTTTGGTGAGGAGATGGAGCCAGCATCAGAGATAGAGTGGTTGGCAATAGAAATAGAGATGACTTTGTAAGTGTTGAAGTGGTCCACTTTAGGTGGATGGAAAGACCCATGATGTCCAAGCCTGTGAGGTGACGTTATCCCCACTTACTAGATAGTGAAAGCAAGGCACAGAGAATTTAAAACCAACGTTTTAAAAAAAATGATCAATGCTTCCAAATGCCTAAAGAGGGTCCCCAAAGTTGAGGCATTAAAAATCCCTGGTCTAGGTGCTTTTAAAACATGTGACCTTAGAAAAGCACAAAGTCAGGCAGTGCCAGAAGTGGGAATAGAATAGAATTCCAAGGGCCAGCTCAGATAACATCTACTGTCCTGGTCCCAAAGCACTCCAGTGTCCAGATTCTCAAAGCCAACCTGCTGGCTCTCACCCCAGCAGGACTTTCGCACTCACCCAGCAGGAAGTGAGCAGCAACTGTGCAGGAAGTTGAAATCTAATCAGAGTCCAAGTTCAAACAGAGCCCATTATGCTCCCCCCACCCCCCACCCCTCACCCCCCCAATTAATGGCACGCCTGCAGCCGGAATTCTATTTATAATGCCCAGGAAAAACAAACAGTTTTTCCCACAGTGCCTGCTTCTCAGGCTAATTGTTTTAGGGGAAGCTGGAATGTACTGAGCGTTATTTTTGTATGCCCGTGGGAAAAAGCCTTTACTGCCTGTCACTGCATGTCTCCCTCCCTGCACCCGGCTCCACCCGGCCAAGAGAAGCAACTAGGTACTCTGTCTCTTTACTGTTAATTGTAGTTCCCAGATTGTTTCACGAGCTGCCTTTTGGACGCTGGCTTAGAATCACCATTTACAAGTGGTTTTCAAACTATTTTACTTGGCACCCAGTTGAAAAAAATCATTTATGCCCACAACCCAGCAATTACATCTTTGAGCAATGCACTCCAGTCTTTTGGTAGTGGCAGCAAGGGGGTGCCGCAACTCAGTGCTTAATGTTCTGCCACCTAGGACTGGGTCCAGTGTTCCCTCTAATGACTCGTAGACTGTGTGCGCAAACAATTTCTTTGTGTGCGCAAAAACATTTCTTTGTGAGCACCAATATTAGCACTATTGAATTTTTTTGTGCACACTTTATTTTGTCGTGTGCGCAAGTTTCATGACGTGTGCGCGCGCACACACGCACAGCTTAGAGGGAACAGTGACTGGGTACCGACCCTAAGTTTGACAACCACTCATTTACAGGGTAGCATGATGTGCAAGTTTGCTTTGAATGATGAGGAGAGAGAGAGAGATTCATTGTCTAGTGGTTAAAGCAGAAAAATGGAAACCAGGCCTTTTGGTCTGTTCCCTGCTCTGGAGTAAAGCTGAAGAAGGAGACTGATTCCTATGTTCTCTGCTTGGTGAAAGAGAATTGGACAGTGTGCTGTGGTTCTGTTACTGTCTCTGGCACGGATTTGATATATATGACCTTAAGGTTACTTCATTTCTCTGGGCTTCAGCTTCCTCTGAAGTAAAATGGGAATAACATGCTTCCTTCTCACTCTGCCAGATGACAGCACTTGGAAGGCACTGGAGGAGGATGGTGATGTGATGTGCCAACTCAAAAGGTAGATGTGGTGAGCAACTCACAAGAGAGGGGTGGGTTCTTTGCTGGAGGTCTGTGCTTTCCTTTCCCATCAAATGTGTCTGCCCCATCCTAAAAACAAGGGCCAAATGGGACAACAAAAGAAACCATGTAAACAGACCTAGAAAAACAAACACACCTAAGCAGCCTAGGACATCCACTGTCTGCCCAGGTACTTGGCAGTTAGCTTCCACGTGGCTATTCATCAGCTAAGACTGTGTTCAACACACCAAGCAGGGCAGGCGACACTTGACATGCCAGGCACTTCTCGAAGGGAATTTGCCATTGATACTGATTTTACACAGAAGGCACCCATGTATCATGGGATACACATCTGTACACTATTGGGCTATGATCCATGTGATTTTTCTGTTCACTTTTGCATTGTGATTGTATGATTTTATGCCAGTTATGCCATGCAAGGTTCCTTTATGAATGCTCATAACATACTCTACAGCAGTGGTTTTCAAACTTTTTTCTTGGGATCCAGTTGAAGAAAATCATCTGTGCCTGCGGCCAAACAATTACATCTTTGGGCAGTGCATTCTAGTCTTTTGGTGGTGGCAGTTGGGGGTACCAGGACCAAGTACCTGAGAGTCTGTGACCCAGTACTGTGTCCCAACCCTAAGTCTGAAAACCACTGCTCTACAGGATTATTATCCCATTCTGTGAGTTCCCCCATCTTCAAAGTGTCTGACGAAGTGGGATTTTCTCCCATGAAAGCTCATGCAATAAATAAATCTGTTAGAATTTAACTGACACAGGACTCCATCCTTCTTTTGCTGAACTAGACTAACACAGCTGCCCCTTTGGATTGTGGTGTCATGTTTCCTAGGGTATCAGGTATGTGTGAAGATGTGAAGCATGTTACAGAGCACAGACCTTCAGGACTATCTCTAGCACAGAGATTAGAGAATTACATGAGAAAGACAATAGGGCTGGGCCAAGAGAAAGGAAGAGGGACTAACAGGAGTTTGAAAAACAAACACAGACATCAGGAACGAGAGAGAAGCTGCTGGCTTTTTGCCATGGACACTCCATCTTCAAACATCTACAGGAACTGGACCCTGTCTAGAAATAGGCAGAGTACAGCTGCAAACCATCACTGCTGGACTTGGTTAGTGAGATGAGCATATTTGTAAAAGTTTTATTAGTTTAGTATGCATGTTATATATTTTATGTTCCCGTAGTAACTCCTGACTCCTTTATTAAATGATTGTACATTGATCTGCTATATACTCACTTAAAATCATATCCTAACCAATAAACTAGTGTTTATTTTGTCTAAAGCTGTGTGGACTTTATAGAGTATGAGCGAGGGAGGCTGGGTACAATTCATTTCAATGTTAAATGGATGGACATGAGAATATGGTGATGGGAAAAGTTGTAGTGAGAAGTAGGCATCTGGGTATGTTCTCTTTCTTGAGGAACTTTGCAGTTCCCTGACTGAGCAGGGGAAAATGAGGGTTTCAGCTGTTAACAGCTCAGCTGTAAAAGGGACGTTTATAAATTGGCTTTTAGGAAGCAAAGCTCTGAGGTCTGGATTTCTCCATGACACACCATTGATAAAAAATGAGAAGATGGTCAGACAGAGGAGTAATATACCTCCCTGGATATGTCTGTCACACCTCTCCCCTGCCATTGATGCAGTAGGGCTAGCTACTGGCTATTCTGAATGCATTTGCTCTGGGATCTTTTGCCTGGACAGGGTGTCTGTCACCATGTTCTCTGCCCTTGGTATGCTTAGTTTTCATATCAAATTCTTGGAGCGCTGCCCATTTACACTTAGTCCAGTTTGCCTGGAGGGCAAAATCAGTCAGGGCATGTATTATAAGGGGACTGTCTGCAACTCCATGGTGAGGCTGTCATCGTGCTCCAGATGTTCACATCTGTTACTGGCTTTGTAAAATCAATTTATAGAACACACCGCCTATTGGGACCAGGGGGTCTGCCCTGTTTTTGACAAGATGCCCTGAGATACACATTCATGGCTGTGAGCCACTCCAGATACTGTAGCAATTGGTGTAGTCTTAGCAAAATTCACATGCCACAGGTCAGCTGGGTTTCTAGATCATTACCTCAGCGCAGTCTATATATAAATCTGTTATTGAGATTTTTTAAGGATGAAAGATGAGTCACAATGAGAGAATCACAGCAGTATGAGACAAAAGACCATGAGGCAAAAGACCTCAAGCATTTGTGCTTGCAAAGCAGCAGACTCAGCCAATGTGTACACCTGCCCTGCAGTACAGGAAGTAAGAGAAAGCATGCCCAGTTTAGCAAGAGACTGGCTGCATGGAAGACTTCCTGTTAACTTTTGAGAGGTCATGTGGGATCCATAAGATTCCAGGGGCTAAGTGGATGCCCATTGAGGTGACAAAGTGGAGATATTCTTGGAGTTTTCTCCGAGTTCTGTGTGTGCCTCAGTTTTCCCCTATGGGTTATGTGTTTTGGTGATAAGACCAGGGTAGGTGATCACTGTGGAAACCACTAGAAAATCGATAGCCCTTTCCCTAGCCTGATGTACCCAGACACTAGGCAGTGCCCTCTGCCTTGAATCAATCACCTGTGACAGGTCATAATGGATTGCAGCAGATGGAAACACTGAGGGATGGAAACCTTGCCAGAGAAAAAGGCAAAGAATTGGGGAGGTGTAAGGTACTGTGTCTAGAGGTGGCTAGCTGGAAAGGCCAGTCCCCTGTGAAGGGATTGCAGGGAGCAGGGCCCAAGAGTGGGGATTTGGGCCTCCCAAGTTGGTCACTGCTGTATTTTTTTTATTCATCTGCTAACAAAGCTTTTCTATGCTGTCATACTGAGAAGTAATAAACCCTTCTGATTCCCACACTGGCTGAGAATTGCTTCTGACTGTAAGGCAGGGTGGATGGCCCCTTTGTGGTGTGTAGGAGTTGCCCAGGCATCCCATCAAGGGGGCCTCACTGTGGGAGTTCAGGTGGAGCAGAAGTGTTGAATGGTTTGAAGACACATTCAGGAGGCGGTTGCACTGGTGCAAAATTGAGCTGAGGATAGGCTCAAAGCACTAGATTCCTGACTGGCTTTGCCCTGAGTGGTTCCAGACACTGTTCTATGAATCTATGATGCCAACACACAACCCTCTTGACCAGATTAAGTGGAAAAGCCAGACAAGTTTATAATGATGTGGAGGAGTGTGATGCTAAGGTGTATAATAAATTTAAAGAAAACACATTGAAATTGTTTAAGATCACCCCTGAGCCATGTAATAAATGTTTAATCTATGACTAAGTTATTTAAGTCCTCAAACCATGATTTAAACCAGGGGTCTCAAACTCATGGCCCATGGGCCGCATATGGCCCCTAAAGTTATTTCTTGTGGTCCTCAACGACACTATTGTTAGTGATATTTGCAATATCATTGTATGGAAGGGTTTCAGTGGTGTGGCCCTTGGGCTAACTTTCTAGTTCTCATGTGGTCATCATGGTGATTTGAGTTTGAGTTTGAGACCCTTGGTTTAAACATTTTAAGGTACAGAGTTCCAAAGGGGGTAGTCATGTTAATCTAGTCCAGCAAAACAAACAAGTAGTTTGGTGGCACTTTTAAAGATTAACAGATTTATTGCATGAGTTTTCATGGGAGAAAAATCCAACTTTGTCAAGTTCTTTGACAGTGGGGAACATACAGAATCAAGGGAAAATAAATGCAGGGAAGTGTAAGTAATAGGATCAGGTCACACTGTTGGATAACAAGTCAAAGCTTCAAAGAGAACCTGCAGAATTGGAATTCATATGCAAATTTTACTCTGCAAACTCAGGACTGAATAGGGATTATGGATTCTTTTCTCATTTCGACAGGTGATTTGACCTTACCTTCCTCTATATGCCATTCCCTGGTGTTTTAATCTTATCACCTGTTTTGATTTGCTGTTACCATGTGTCCTGATCCTAGAACTTACATTTCTATACATTTATTTTCCTCCCATTCTGTAAGTTCCCCATCTTTAAAGCATCTAACAAAATGGATCTTCTCCCACAAAAGCTTATGCAACAAATAAATTAGTTAATCTTTAAAAGTGCCTTGTGACAGGGTAGACATACCCCCCCCACTAGTGTGGCGCTTGCTGGGTTATATAAGGGAGAAGCCCCGCCCCTAAAGCCCTGTCGGGCATGCTCAGATGCCTGGGCGGGGATAAAAGGCTGCAGCTCAGCTCAGTTGAGGCTGGCTAGAGAAGGGGAAGGAAGCACTTGGAAGACTCCAGCCCTAGAACCCTGCCAGCCTGTTCCTGAGGAGGCTAACCAGCTGGTAGAGGCCCTGGAAGAACACTGAACTTGAGGAAGCTCTGCACCAGGGCAACCAGACCCAGAGGAAGATTGATCCCTGCTGTATCAAGACCCAGAGACAAGGCATTTTGCCCATAAGGGGACTGCCCAACTGCCCCAGGGAGGAAGCAGCCCAGGGGTCCAGTAAGGGAAGGACCAGAGGAGGTGGGGACACCAAGTCAGTGTGTTGTGGTCTGGAGCCCTGCTGATTGAGTGGAGTACCCCTACACCCCTAGGGCCCTGGGCTGGGGCTCAGAGAGTTGGGTGGGACTGAGCCCTCCTTCCTGGGGTTCTGGGCCATATAGAGACTGCTGGTCTGTGGACTGTGGCTGCTAGGCTATGCTGCCCCACCCTGGGGCTATATAGAGACTGCTTGTTTGTGTACTGTGGCTATTAGGCCATGCTACCCTGCTCAGGGGACATATAGAGACTGCTTGTTTGTGGACTGTGGCTGCTAGGCCACACTGCCCCTCCCTGGGGGCAGTCTAAGGGGTGTAAAACCCGTGACATACCTCCAGACTACTCATTTGTTTTTAAGGTACAGAGAATCCACCATCAAATGAGCCATGCCCATGCTATAGAGGAAGGCAAAAAAAACCCCAATAACAAAAAACCCTCAGAGCTTTGCCAAGCCTTAAAATATTCAACAATATCACTTGTGCAGAATATGTGTATAAAATGTCATTTCATTAAAAATATATATAATAGGGGGTGAGTGCTGAAGGCAACTATGACAAACTGATCTGGTGCACAGGAAAAATTGGGAACAATCAATGATGAGATAAAAGCAGCCATTGGTGACAAAAAACTTTCCACAGTTTTGGAAGCAGCAGAAATTGCTGATGAATATCCTGAGTCAAGGGTTTATGGAGGCACAAACCCTAGGAGAAGGAAAACCTACTCCTCAGATTAAGAGGGAGTAGGGGGTTAGGAATAAATCTAAACCTAACTTTGTTACAAAAATCTCCAGCTTTTGCTCAGCTTTTAAAACCTCTTACCCTTGTCTGTTGCTCATTGAATTGATTTGATGGCTGCCCTTCCCGGGCCATCACTTAAGCATGCAAGGAATGTTAAGGGGAGCAGATGGCTCCTTCAACTTAACTAGATGGCCGTTGACACCCCATTGTCTCTATAGGGCTAGGTGTAGGTGGGGACTGCCTAACTGCAAGGTCCATTGTAATACTGAAGGCATGACTCACATTACCTTTGTTCCCCACATTCCCTGTAATCAAGGAACTGGCGGGAAAAACAGTTTAAAAGCTCAGAGTTCGAGGTGATCAGGCAGGATGGTTCCTGACATCCTGCCTGGCCTGATCACCCAGACGCTGACCTCCTCCACTCACGAGTTCTTCCCTGAGCGTACCACGATTGAAACTGTTGGCCGAGGAATGAGTCTCTCTTGCTTTTAGTGCTGCTGCTGCTGGGATTGGTAAGAGCCTGCCCCTGCAGCTCCCTTTGAAATAAAGTTCTCTCACCTTTTGCTGCTGTCTTGCCACTGCTCTCCTTTAGCTTCTCCAAGCCCATGCTCCTAAGAGCAAGCGTGTTTGTTTTTTCTTTACTTGTCTTAAGTTACTGCATTTCTTCTTTGCTGTTTAAGAAAGTTCCTGGGTCCTCAATTGTGTTCTACTGCCTTATATTGATTGTTATATCTCTCTTCTCTAGTTGTATTAAGTGTCATTGTAAGTTGCAACATTATTTATTGTAAGCGTTAGAAGTATTAAGATAGCGTAAAACATTGTATTACTTAGTTGTTACCCTCAGAGCTGTTTGAGTACTTTTACCTTCCCCCCCTGTGATTCCCCTGAACTAAATAATTTCCTCAAACTTTCCTTGCTTCCTCTTGCTTCCACTACCCTCATTGCCACTTTCCTCTGCGGCTCCCCCTTTGCCTCCACTGCCCTTGCCACCGCTTTCCTCCACGGCTCCCCCTTTGCCTCTGCTTCCCTAGCTCCCCTTTTGCCTCTGCCTTTCCCCCAGCTCGCCGCTTCCCGTGGCTGCTGGCTCCCTGCAGCTCCTCCAGCCACTGCCCCACCACCTGTTCCTTCCTGCTCCCACAGCCCCCTTTCTGCCCCCTCTGTACCCACCTTGAAACTCCTACCCTCCCCACTGGTTTTCACTCTTTTCTGCCACTGTCTCTCACTAAGTTGCATAGTACCCCCCCTTTCCTTATATGGTGTTAAAAATGTTTCAAGTAAGTTGGTCTGTAACTGTAAGTTAAGCTAGTTTTAGCTGTTAGCTGAGAGCCCCCATTGCCTCCCAACCTGCTGCACCCCACAAAGTTGAGCATTTCACAAAACCCCATCATGCACCAGATCAGTAAAGAAAGCCGTGACAAACACCACACACACACACTCCCCATCACCCACCTGACATCTACACCCATTCTAATAAAGATTAAAGTGTACCCCACTTGTGCAGTAATTGCCCCCCAAGATCCTAAAATTTTCAAACCTGCTGGCAGGGTCAACCCTAAGGCAGTAGTTCCCAACCTGTGGTCTGGATACCCCTGGGGGGGCCACAGACATGTTGCAGGGGGTCTGTGGAACCTTTCCTTACTTGGGAATGGAATCCAGCTACAGCCCTGATGCTCCACGCCAGGGCTGCCTTTCCCCTCCTGTGGCTGGATCCAGGCAGGGGGGATGGGGCCACGGCAGCTTCCCGGCAAGGGCAGGGGACCAAAGCTGCCGTGGTTTAGCTCCCCAGCGGTGTGGGCAATGGGCAATGCTCACTGGCTGGCCCACTGGTGTAGGCCAGAGTCTGCCTGTGCAAAGATAGTTCGAACTAAGGAGGCTTAATTTGAACTAACTTGCCAGTATAAACATAGTCTTTTAAAAGTATTGTTAGGAGTTGTGACTTATGTCAAAAGTCAGAGATTAAAGGACCCTGCAAAGCACCTTTGCCTATAACTAAAGATGTTTGCCAGAGTGTCTGTAGATATTGTAGGACCTCTCCATTGACTTTCCAGGAATGGAAAGAGACATACATGTGGTGGATTCTGCCACCAGCTATCCTGAAGCCACTTTAGCTTTGTCTAATATTGAAGCTGAAATAGTGGCTACAGCCTTGTTGACCATATTTAGCAGAGTAGGTTTTCCTAGAAAATTCTTGACAAGCCATGGCACAAATTTCATGTCTGTAATCTTTAAAAAGTGGTGGGAATGAGCCATCTAATGTCTCCTTCTTATCACCTACAAACTAATGGGCTTGTGAAAAGATTTGGTGGCACTTTAAAAGCTATGCTAAGGATGTAAGTCACCAGGTCTGAGAATGACTGGGATGTGTTAACTCCCTTATTTGCTGTATGAATAAAGATGGGTCCCCCAAGAATTTACTGGCTTTGACCTCTTCGAGGTGCTGTGGGGAGGCAGGCTAAGAGACCTCTAGATTCGATCTGAGGATCTTGGGAGGGCAGTTGAGAATAGACAAGACAGTCTGTAAGAAAGTTTGTCACTCATTTTAATGAGAGCTTATGGGTTTTGATGTAATTAGTGCTGCAGAACCTTAAAAGAAGTCAAGGGTTGCAGGATGTTTACTGTGACCACACTGCTGAAGAAAGATGGCTTGACATTTCGATTTGGCAGTAGTGCAGATTCCAGGTAGGAAAAACAAAATGCATTACTGTTGGGAAGGACCTGTGAAGGTGATAGAAGGACAGAGTACATCAAGTCATATATGTTGTAAAGAAGCCCCATGCAGACAGTTCATGTCAACAGATTAAAAACCTTCCATGAAAGGGAGGTGTCCGTGAATATGATCCGTTGTGCTGACGAGGGAACATTTATTGCTCCCATAACTGATCTGGTAAAAGAGCAGTAAACGATCTCCTCTGGAGAGCACTGAGTTCAGGGACTGTTTAAAGCCAATCCAAAAACAGGAAATACCAGTCCTGTTAAATTACGGCCCACAACAGGTATTTTCCAATTCGCCAGGTTTAACTGACTGTATTGTATATTCTATTGAAACTTCAGATTTCCATCCTGCCACAATGAGGGCAAATGGGATAAATGGGAAATGCAGAAACAGGAAGAGGTAGACACCAGACTGAAATTTGGGAAATTATAAAGTCAAAAAACCTGTGGATATCTTAGGCTATGTCTACATCAGGGCAAATTAGTTCAGACTTGCTAGTCCGAATTAAGACGTCCGAGATTAGTCTGAACTAACCTTGGGCTAGTTTGAACTAACTGTGGACTTTTTAGTTCAAACTAATTGTGTGTTCTAGTTCAAAATAATGCACCTGGCCCATGGTGTCTTCAAGGAAATTTCAGCGAGGATACATGGAATTATAAAAAAAATCAATTGGCTTATCAAATCAATTTACCATGGAATCAAGTCCTGTGCTTCTGCATATTCCACCTTACAATACTGTATTATCCTGACTTCCTGCTCTTCCTCTAGCATCTTCCTGGGCACAAATGACACAGCAGATCTTTCTTTTCTTTTTTTAATACTAATTTTAATTACTACTGTTAGAGAATAGTGAAATTATGCCCCTTTTTATACAACAGAAAGAAGAAACTATTCCATATCTCTTGCCATCTTTCCTGTATTCTTTCTCTGCCAACAGCCTGATTTTAGGCTTCTCTGGTGTTTTTTATTACTGTAGCTCTGCTTAGCTCCGAGCTCAATATATATTGAAACAACAACAAGGCTTTTGTTATCTCTTCAAGACAGACACCAAGGGGAAGCAATGGGTCGGGAAGAGCAAGAGAGGTAAGGCGGAGTGTGAGAAAGAAACACTAAGGGGCCATAAAAGTGACCATGGCCAAAATATAACTTCCAAAGGGATAGCTGTGTTAGTCTAGTCCAGCAAAAAAAAAAAAAAAAAAAGGAGTCTTGTGGCACTTAAAGACTAACAGATTTATTTTTTGCATGAGCTTTCATGGGAGAAAATCCCACTTCGTCAGATGCTTTGAAGATGGGTGAATATAACTGCAAGTCATACCCCTCCTATGCTTGCTTGTTTAGCCCCAGTAAACTGATCACATAGCAGGCCAGAGTACAAAGCTCAGGCAGTATTCTGTCTGTGAATGTATCTGGGAACAGAGTGGAAGACCCCTAACAGTACCTTACACCAAAGACACTCCTGTAGTAATTCTGTAATAAACCAGTTTAGTTTATTAACTAGGCATAAGAGCCATTTACAGGCTGAATCATCCAAACATATACATACATGAGTTATAATCTAAATCCTAGGAGTTGCAGAGTTGTAGTGATTTGTCAATTCAAAGTGTCTTTCAAGGCAGGTCCAGGGGATCTCTAGGGATCTCTGGCTTCTGTCTCTGGTCCTATGAAAGTGAAAACAGTAAAGAGTTGGAAAATTTCTTCTTTGTTTTATTTCCTTTATTCATTATTCATTCAGGCCATGCTTACCTGCATGTTGTCCTTTGGTGGCCCATCTAATTTTGATACTTCTTCTGGATGGGCAGAAGGGGAACACACTTCCCATCTGAGCTGATAAGTAGGCCAGCATCATATCCCCAACAAAAATGTGGTGACCCTGACATTCCTAAATACTCCACAGGATCCCACCATTCTTCATAAAACATCACCACTACATTTTTCCTTTACCTTGATATAAATTATTTTCAATCAACAAGTCAGGGAGTCACATTCTTGTAGGGCTAGATTCCAAGGGAGCAATCTAGAATGTGTTCCCTTAACTCAGTGCAACCATGTCAAAGGAATGTGATCACTTAAAACAGTAAGTTTTTTTTATTACACAGATAAAGGTTCAGCTGCTTAGCAGCCCAGGCAATGGCATAGCTTGCTTTCTTGCTGACAGCATAGTTTTGTCCTGTGGGAATTAGTTTTTTAAGTTGGCAGTGGGGTTCCTCTGACCCTACCCCTCATCCCAACCTGCATCTGTACTGGGCCTACCTCTCTGTTAGAGGCATCAATGCACAGCACAAATGGTTTCCTGAAATCAGGGCTGACCAAACCAGGATCTTCAGACAAGTCTTTTTCTATGTTCTCAAGCCTTTCCTACAGGCCTCTATCCATCCCAGTTACATTTTCCCTTTTTTGTAAAGTCTGTTTTGGAGGCCAAAATACCTTTACAAACCTCTGTATTAGCTGGCCAGACCAATAAAGGATTGGATCTGCTTCTTGCTTTGAGGGCGCTGACCAGGTTTGAATGACTTCTAGCTTTTAAAAGGTTAGGATGAACCAACCCACTGCCCACCCTGTGTGCTAGATATCAAACCTCTGCAACCCCCAGCTTGCATTTGGAGACCTCAACAGCAAGGCTTGCTTCTCACTCAAATCCCACCCAGTTTCAGTGGTCTTGCCAGGAGCTATTGACAATAACAAGTCTTCTGTTTAGACCCTGGCAAAAGTTTGTAACTACTGCTTAATTCGTGCCAGGACTTGGCATGTCATATAGCCCTGGAACCTCTGGGCTTGCTGTGTCAGTTATAAAAGTAAAATAATATTGCTTAAGCCCCAACACCTCTTTCATTACAAATCAAGCACTGTTTGTAACCCTTCAATACTTCACTGACAGGCCTCTGAAATGTGGCTTGTGCATTTACTAATCTGAAGCCATGACTTTCAACTTGTATAGACCAGACTCTGTGATAGCAATGCCTTTTTTCTGAGCCTCAGCAGGCCCATATCTGAGAGTTAAATCCAATATGCTTATGAATTTTGCACTCCCAAGATATTCAGTGAGCCCTCTGGAGTGTGAGGTATGGATCAGACTGAGTAGCACTGAGCTTTCTAAAATCTACACACAATCTCATGGTTTTACCCTTTTTAGACATCATTAGTCTAAGGCTATGTCTACACTGGCAAACTAGTCTGGACTAAGGAAGCTTAGTCTGGCCTAATTTAACCCATGGCTATACTACTGTAGGCTTTGCTTAGTTCAAACTAGGCAAAGCATAGTCCAAACTAGTAGGACCCGGCACTCATCCGGACTTTCACATTTAGTTTGAACTAGGCACAGGCAAGACCTGGACTAAGGCTTAGTTCAAACTTAAAGTTATGGTTAAAAAAACCACTAGAGAACTTTAAAAGTTATGGTAATAAAAATCACCAGAGAAGCCTAAAATCAGGCTGTTGGCAGAGAAGGAATACAGGAAAGATGGCAAGAGATATGGAATAGTTTCTTCATTCTGCTGTACAAAAAGGGGCATAATTTCACTCTTCTGTACCAGTGGCAATTAATATTAGTAAAATAATAGAAAGATCTGCTGTGTCATTTAAGCCCAGGAAAATGCTGGAGAAGGAGTGGGAAGTCAGGATAATACAGTATTGTATGGTTGATATATGCAGAAGCACAGGACTTGATTCCATGGTAAACTGATTTGATAAGTCAATTGATTTTTTTCATGATTCCATGTATCCTCACTGAAATTTCATTGAAGAGACCATGGGCCAGGTGCCAAAACCCTTGCTTACACTGAGTAGCATTTTATTCCCTTGAAATCAGTAATGAATGTGAGCAAGTGGGGGCCTGGATTTGTGCCTTAGTGCTTCAAGGCTAACTTCAGTACCAGCAAACTGTTTGAAACTGTAGTAAAGAACACAATTGTCAGAAACATACATGAACATGATTTGTTGGTGAAGAGTCAACATGGCTTTTGTAAAGGGAAATCATGCCTCAGGCTATTAGAATTTTTTGAGGGCGTTTAAACTAGTGTGGTCCAGTGGATCTAGTGTACTTGGGCTTCAGAAAGCCTTTGATGAGGTTTCTCAAAAGCTCTTAAGCAAAATAAGGAGTCATGGGATAAGTAACTGGTTCCAAGCTATGAAACAAACGGAAGGAATAAATAGTTATCACAATGGATAGAGATAAATAGTAGGGTCCTACAAGGATCAGTACTGGTGCCAGTGCTCTTCAACATATTAATGATCTGGGGAAAAAAAAGGGTAAACAGTGAGGTGGCAAAGTTTAGAGGAGATACACAATTATTCAAGAGCATTAAGTCCAAAGCTGACTGCAAATAGTTACAAAGGGATCTTACAAAACTGGGTGACTGAGCAACAAAATGGCAGCTGAACTTCATTCAGTGCAAAGTACTGCACATAGGAAAAAATAATCCCAGCAATACATACAAAATGCTAGTTTAAATGGGTTGTTACCATTCATGAAAGGTATCTTAGAGTTGTCGGTAGTTCACTGAAAACATCTGCTCAATGCGCATCAGCAGTCAAAAAAAGCTAACAGAATGTTAAGTTCTAGAAGGGTAAATAAATTTGTTAGCCTTTAAAAATGCCACAAGACTTCTTGTTTGCCTAACAGAATGTTAGGAGTCATTAAGAAAAAGGATAGTTAATAAAATAGAAACTCTTATAATACCACTATATAAATCTGTTGTTCTGGCCACTTCATCTCAAAAAAGACATTAGAATTGGAAAAGTTACTTTCTGAGCAATGGAAGTGATTAAGGGTATGAAACAGCTTTCACATGAGGACAGATTAAATAATTTGGGCCTGTTCATCTTGGAAAAGATGTCTGTGGACTGGTAGGGATATATAAAATCATGAATGGTATGGAGAAAGTTCATAAGGAACTGTTATTTACCACTTCAACACAAGAACCAGGGTTACCCAATGAAATTAAAAGGCAGCAGGTTTATAACCAACAAAAGAAAGTACTTCACACAACTCACAGTCAAACTGTGGAACTCATTACCAGGGGGATGTTGTGAAGCCCAAAAGTATAATTGGGTTAAAAAAAGAGTTAGCTAACTTCCTAGAGGATACATCCATCAACAGCTATTAGGTAAGGCAGTCATGCATGAACCCCCATACTCTTGTGTCCCTAACCCTCCAACTGTCAGAAACAGATTGGAAAAGAAAGGATGGATCACTTGAAGTTGCCCTGTTCTGTTCATTTCCTCTGAAGCTCCTGGCACTAGCCGTTGTCAGAAGACAGACTACTGGGCTAGATGGACCACTGGTCTGACCCTGTATGACGGTTTGTCAGGGGGTATTCTCAGTGCTAGGACACTTCCACCTTATTGTTCTGGGAATGATCTCCTTCCAGGTCTATCGTCCCCTTATGATACTCACTTCTGCCCACTGCTGACCCTCTCTCTGTGCAACTCAGAGCACTCTTACTTCATGATTTGGCCCTCAGGCCTGGTCACTAGGTACTTTACTGTCCGGGTGGAGGTGGTAGTAATCAGAGTTCCATGAATGAACCATCCCAAGCAGCTTCCAAATCCACTGCCCCAACTGAACCACTTCCCCAGTGGCTGGTAAACGAACCCAGGTCCACGCTCTACTCTGAGTTTAAGCTCAGGGGCCTGTAGTGTGCAGCCACAGACTCACCATCTTAAACCCTGCTGCTCTTTCCCTGAGCCTTCTCTATACCCCCTTCCCTGACTTTCCTTCCTTCCTTCTCTAATGTCCCCCACTGCAGCCCCCTTTGGCTGCCAGCTGCCTGGCTTTGTCCTTCTCATGCCTGTTCCTTGTCAGCTGGTCTCCATCTTCATTCAAGGGCTACTACTCAGACCACCTAATTCCCCACCCGCTGGGGCCTAACTCTTTAATTAGACCCATCTTAGATTCATTAATCCCTTCTAGACTGAGGTAAACAGCACCCCAGTGTGGGACAAACACCCTATCACATTTTTATGTTCTTGTGTTCCTGCTGCATGTCAGACTCAGAACATTGTGCTCTCCCCTCCCTTCAGAGGCCATTAGGCGTTTACTAAGATACTGGAAAAACAGAGTCCTTCCAACCATGAGCTCATGGTATCACAAAACCCAGGAAACTAGTGTAATGGAAAAACTAAATAAGAACCCCCCAGGGAAGACAGAAAACAAGTAGGTACAGTGTTCAGGAATGTGGTTCCCAGGTACAGATTCTGCCCATCAAGAATGCTCAGTCTGCAAGAACACCCACTATAGCCCATCTTCACTTAGCAAACACTTGGGCTGTGTTCACACAGCATTTTTGTTTCAAAACAACGAGGTTGTTTCGAAACAAAAAAAAACATGTTCACACAACGCACAGTTGTTTCGAAACAAGTTAAACCCCATTTGGGGGTGAAACAACCTTGTTTCGAAACCGTTGTTTCGAAACAATGCGTGTGAACATGTTGTTTCGGAACAAGGTGTTCCGAAACAACATTTGAAGGGCTGCCCCCTCAGCGCCCTGGCCAGGGTGCTGAGGGGTGTTCCCTGTCCGGCAGAGGGGGGCTGCAGGCACCAGCAGGGTTCAGCGCAGCCCAGCGCTGATCCCCGCCAGTGCCTGCAGCCCCCCTTTGCTGGCCAAGGGACACCCCTCAACATCCTGGCCAGGGTGCTGAGGGTTCCCTAGCCAGGGTGCTGAGGGGGTAGCCCTTCAAATGTTGTTTCGGAACACC
>ML681968.1:695124-861297 GCA_007922195.1 Podocnemis expansa | reverse complement strand
GGTGCCTGCAGCCCCCCTCTGCAGGCACCGGTGGGGATCAGCGCTGGGCTGCGCTGAACCCAGCTGGTGCCTGCAGCCCCGTCCCCAAGCGAAATAGCTTGTTCACACTGTGAATTTGCTATTTCGTTTCCCGCCTTTTTCCTTATTTTGAAGTAACTTTTTGCTAATTCGGCTTAAGTTCTTTCGAAATAAGGTGTTATTTCAATATAAGTTGTTTCGAAACGACTTATATGGAAATAACCCCCTGTGTGTGAACATAGCCTTGGTGAAGGAGAGACACTGGTTACAGTTGAGACACGGATCTGGAGAATGTCCCCTGCAAGAAGGATAAGCAGTAGAGCTCTGTCAAACACCCAACACTCAGAAAGACCTGCAGCGGCTCCTAAACACAGAGCTATATTCCAAAAGCCAGGGGTTCCCATTGCATTGCCCTGGTCCATGCAGTGTGATCAATGGACTATAAATGATACTACTAAAAACAAGACCAGTTTGTCTCTTGTGACATAGCCACTTCGCAACTCAAAAGGACCTGCTACCCACTCTGGTTCCTCAGCTGGGGATTCCCCCTGTGGTGGGAGCTCACGGGAGAGTTCATTGCTGTCTCACAGGATGCACAAATCTCAGTTGCAGCTGCATGCTGCCAAAGGCTTGTCAGGCAAAATGTCTCCCCAGGGGGGCACTTCCTGAGATGGCAAACCTGCCTGACATGCAGACCATGTAATAAGGAGGCCTGCCTGGCTGTTGGGATGTTGGTCGCTAGGAGAAAGGAAAAGCACAGGAGTGCTCCAGCCATGCTGCGGCCACTCCTTGCATTCCCCATATACCAGGAGCTGCTGGAGCAAAGGGCACAAGACCTTGTTATGAAAGAGGTGCAGTCAGGGGCCTATCTTTAGGGGTCTTGGAAGCAAAGTGACCACAGATGTCCTTACAGTAAATTGGGGTATCAGACACTAACTGCTGTGTGGTAAAACAGCAGCAGACAAAACTGGGGGTGGGAAGTGGGTCATTACCTGGAGCCACCTGCTGAGACCTGCATGGAGTCAGCAGGATTTTTCACATTTCTGGCTGGCACTGTACCTCTGCAAAGAGGCTGCTTTCCTCTAAGTCTGCTTGGGCCCCTAGAAAGAAATCATCAGAAAACTGTTTTTGGGGGCAGGGCAGAGGACCCCAGGTGTAGCTTCTGCATGCAAGAGTTGCATGTAGTTTGGCCCCACCCAGTGATTTTTTTTTTTTTTTTGTAAAAAAAAAAAAATAGGTGCCATTATTCAACCAGGAACCTGGGACCATTGCCACTGGTGGCAGGAGCCAGGGCTGTATTGCTGCGAAAAAAAAGGTGCCGGTACTCAGTACCCCTGAGTACCATCACTAAAAAAGCCCTGGTCCCACCACTGCCCAGAGAAACAGGGCTCATGTACCTACTCAGCAAGTAACAGAATATCCTGGCTCTGTTGCTGATTTCTCACCCTGAAAGGCCCTGGATTTCAGCTGCTAGGGTGCAGCACTCAATGCGCCAGAGGGAAGTGGGAAGACCCTGCCCTGGAAATCATAGAATAACTTCCCTCCAGGGGCAGTTTCTCACTGTCCATCTATCAATGATTGCTGTAGGCTTTTATGTGGGAAGGTTTCAATCCCTACTTAGTTTTTTAATCTCATTCTCATTACCCATATAAATGTTCAATCCCTTTTAGAATTGGATTAAGTTCTTGGCCTCAATTCTGTCTTGTGGCTATGAGTTCCACTGTCTAAGCACACCTTGTATAAAAGGATTTCCTGTTAGTAGTGCTGGCTGAGCTGTCTTTCAGCTTCATTCAAAGGTCTCTTCCTTCCTCTTGTGTTATGAGACGGAATGAGTAGATGACCCCCGTCTACCTTCTCTGTTCCACCTATTGTTTCCTTTCTCATGCTCCCCCTTATTCGCTTCCTCTCTAAATGAAAAAAATGCTGCACTTTTCAACCTGTTTCCTATCGAGCTCCCCACTAACTCACAGGGTGCTGTAGTAGTCTTGGGGAGGAAGGGGTTAACACCATGGTCAGTGAGTGCCAGGAGAGCCAATAAAAACAAAGTACATTTTTTTTGAATTGGAGCGGCAGCCCTGCCTGTTTTCAGTTTGGTGGCAGCAGGGCTCCTGGAAGAATCAGGATGGGGCCAGGGAGAAAGACCTGGAGGATCTAGCAACAGCTGTGCTCAAGATAGGCTTAACTCTATAACCGACCATGTGTGAGTAGAACAAGGAATGTTTAGCTAGACACAAGCAGGTTATTTCTTTGTTTTTGGATTCCTTTGTGATGAGCACATGTACCCCCTCCCACTCTCCAGTAACCACCCAAGTTAAATCCCAGAGAAGCAACTCCCTGTGTTTCTTAATTGTTCTTTTTAATTAAAGAATTTACCCTTTTAAAATAAGCTCTGGCTCCGTGTCTTAAAAGGCAAGAGGTTTTGTATGCATGAGCCTTAGACTGCATAGGCAGCTACTAAAGGGGATTTGGTCCCATTTCAGCTTGTATCCCAGCTGGGGTTCAATTGCTCTCCTGAGGGAGGGAAGAAAAACGATTGAGGCTACCTCACAGGCAGGGGTGTTGCTGCCCCAGGAAGGGATCCAGGGCATGGCCCCAGACCCCGCCCCTGTCCTGCAGGCTCCACCCCCTGGCATAAGGCCACACCCCCTGCGCCCGCATCCTCAGCCGGGGATGGGGCCGGAAGCAGCTGCGGGTGGCTGGGCCCCACATCCCTGGCTGTGGACGGGGCCGGAGCGGCCGCCGCTGCTGTGGGAGAAGGAGAGCTGAGGTACACGAAGCAGGGGGTGTTGAAATGGAGCTCCATGCTGCGAAGGGGAGAGAAGGCAACTCTGGCAGGATAGGGATGCATAGTCAGCGTGAAGCCTCAGAGTCCACATGTATTGCCTGTGCTCTGGCTAGCCCTAGAGCCTCCTAGGCAAGGGGGTTCAGCAGGTGCCCTGTCCACTGTGGATGCTATCATCATTGCACTACAAACTCCAAGAACACACATGCATGTGCCCATGGAAACATAGGCCTCTCCCCATCTGCTGTGGGGCAATCTTCACTTGCACAAGGGCTTTTCTCTTTGGTGTGGATGGCAGCCAGCCTCTAGCTGGGAGCATACTCAACCAGTGCTGGGATGCTCGGATACCCATCTAGGGACAGTCCAACAGCTGCCTTCTGTTTTACCTACAAGCCTGGTTCTTTCATGTTGAATAAGCGCTGCTGCCAGTGTTGAGCTGGAGAAGGTGGTGTGGCACCTGCTGTCACCAGGGCCCAGTCCTGTGTGTAAACCCTGCCTACGTATCAGTCAAGCAGGGGCATCAGATCTGCCGTGAGAGTCTCTCAGAGACTCCTTCAAAGACTCCCCTTTGCTCCTGTGATACAGAGTCTGGCATGGGGCACTGGGGTCTTGGAAATCTCAGCAAGGCCCACAGTTGTGGCTATATTTTGCTTGGGGTGTTTTGTTCCCACATGTGTTAGCAGCAGAACAATCAGGGTGACTGTGAGCAGAACCTGCCTCCAGATGTCTTGGCCCTCATCCCAGCCACCGCTAATGGCAAGTGGTGCAGCAGCTGGCCGGAGAGAACTCCACAACTAGTTTTTTCCCACTCCAGCACCGGCTCTTTGACGCTGTTGTTGTGCTTGTTCCAAATGGATAGAAACACTCCCACCCCACCACCCCAGGACTTCCGCAAGCCTTTCCCAAGGGCCTGGCGAGGCCGGTGAGCAACAGGAAGTGCAGCAGGTCGTGGGAAAGGAGGCTGAGTGAGTTCTGTGCAGTAGCACAGAGTCGGCACAGAGCTGTCTGTTTGCACTCCTGCCTCATTGCATCGGCTTTCCACCCATTCTAGGCAGGGCAAGGAAGCGAGAAACAATGCTGGGAGCCCAGACTAAACACCCACACAGCGCACATATGCCATAAATACTGCCACCACACAAAACACACACACACATGCCCCTTAAGCCCCCACCATACACACAGCAGCTCACCCCCACACCTCACAGTCATACACCACAAAACTGCAACCTTCCACCATATGCACAGCAACCTCCCCACAGCACAGTTACACACCTCAACAGCCCACGAAGTACACTCAGCTCCTTCACAACTCTTACTGTCATGCTACTAACACCCACCATGCACCTCCACCTCACAGAGTTCCACACCCCAAACCTCACAGAGTCCACCAATTTGCTAAACAGTATAGCAGCCATTGAAAATTCAGGCAAGATGTGTATTTGTATAAATCCAAGCTATTTAAACAAAGCACTAAAAACAAATGCCAAAAATTGTCACAGTCCTTGTATGTTTTTCAGTCCCTCCTTCCCAAAATAGAATCACCCACCTTCTTAGTTCCCACCTGTATATATTTACCATTAGCCATATTAAAATGCAGATTGGGCCTATTGTATCAACAGACCCAAGTCTCTCTGTATCAGTGACCTGTCCTCTCAGTGTTTACCACTCCCTCAATTTTTATCAGCTGTCAACATTAACAGTGATGATTTTAGGTCACTTTCCAGGTCAATGATAAAAATGTTAAATAACATAGGCTGTGTTCACACAGCCTCCTTATTTCAAAACAACGGAGGTTGTTTCGAAATAAGGTTTTGGCTGTTCACACGACGCACAGTTGTTTGGAAACAAGTTAAACCTAGTCTGTGGGCGAAACAATGTTGTTTCGCAATGGTTGTTTCGAAACAACGCTGTGAGAACGTGTTGTTTCGAAACGACTGTGAGTAGTTTCAAAATAACTGTTGTCCGGAATCGCTATTTCGATTCCGGCTTTTTTTTCCTTATTTCGAATTAACATTTTGTTAATTCGAAATAAGTTGTTTCGAAATAAGCGTTATTTCGATATACGGTTGTTTCGAAACAACCATATCGAAATAACCCACTGTGTGGGAACACAGCCATAGTGCCTACAACAGATCCCTTTGGGACCCCACTAGAAACACCCTCATGTGATGATATCCCATTTGCAATTACATTTTGAAACCTATCGATTAACCATTTTTTAATTCAGTTAATGTAAGCCATGTTAATTTGATATCAGTATAACTTTTTAATCAAAACGTTGTGTGGTACCAAATGAAACTTCTTACAAGAAGTCTAGGCATATGACACCATCACTATTAGCTATATCTACCAAACTTGTAATTGCATCAGAAAAGATACTTGGAACTTCTAGACCTTCTCTAGGGTTTCAAGACTTATTGAAAAAAAAAATCAGTTTCAGCCAGCTCTTACAGCAACTCCTGAATGAAACTTATCTGCATCCCCTGATTTAAAAGTGTCTAAGTTAGTGGCTGCTATTTAATACTCTCCTGAGAAACTAGTGGAATGGAAGGTGTGATCTCATCTCCTTAGGATGAGACTGAATCATCAGATTTTTTCCAGGTTCAGGTCAGAAACATTGCTTAAATACTTCGGCTTTTTCTGCATTAATGTGCGTGTCCACTCCCTACTGCTGTCTTGCATTGCCTGTGCCCACGCTTGCTCATGCACGTGAGTGTGAGTAAGAGAGAGAGAGAGATGCTATGCTGTCTTCCTGCCAGCCATGGGCAGGGGGCAAGCAGCCATGTAGGTTCTTGCGCTTTCCTGTGCATTTGACCCTGCATCATCCTTGGCCCATCTCTGGGCTTTGGGGGCCAGATCCCTGGCTCTGCCCTTGCAGAGCGGACTCAGACGGCACATGCCCACATATGGTGGCCCAGGGCTCTGTTTACTCCCTGTCTGTGCATCTGTGTGTGGTTGGGTTGGGGGGAGCGTGTGGCGTGATGCACATGACACCCAGCCCTGACTCCAGCTCCCTGTGCAGCTGTCTGGCTCTCCAAGCACCTAGTTGGGAAGGGGCTGACAGAAGCAAGCTGCTGGGGTGCTGAGCAGAGGGAAACAGCTGAGCTTCCCAGCTGAGGAATGCACCTGTCATTTGCTCCTGTCCCTTGGGGTCCTAGTGCACAGTGACAGCTGCAGGGGGGTTGTGCTCCCACCTCAGCTCCTCCAGAGGGTGTCACTACCTGGGTCTGCACTATGTGCAGACTCCGCCTGGCTCCCAGGAACAGTATGGGCTCACAGGCCCCAATCCAGAGCAATTTGCAGTTAACCTAGAAAGTCCTGAATGGCTCAGATCCTGACTGCCTCGCCTCACATGATATGGGATCATGGGACAGCAGTTGCTGTGCTGGCTGAAGCACAAGGGACCTGTAGCAAGAAGCAGGAAGGGGCTGGGGTCTATGCTATAAGCGGGCAGGGAGGGGGTTGAGGAAATCTGCTGCTCAGTTGCACATCTCATGCTAGTTCTCACCAAACTAGTACAGGCATAAATAGCCAGCAGGCTGCACTTCAGCTGCAGCCGTCAGCAGCCACAAAGCTAGTCATGCTCACTGCCAGCTTGAGGAGAACTAGCCTGCGGACATGCCTGTGAGCAAGGGAAGTCACACCCATTGCTCAGAGCCAGAGGATGGCCCTCTGAGATACTCCTGCAGGCTTTTGCAGGCCTGTGAACCCACATAGGACCATCTGACTGCCTTGGTCCAGAGTCTATAGCATCACTACTGCTGTCCCGAGCTGATCCCAGCATCCCCCTTCTGTTGAGCGGTAGCAGACATCCGCACCTTGCGGCAGGGCAGCCCCCAGCCAAGCACTCATCGGTGCTGAGGAGTCTGGCTCTATGTTGTGTGAGAAGCATTTTTGTGACATGCTTGCACCCAGCCCACAGCAAATTGGTCTCTCACAGCCTATGAGGTGGCTCCATCCTGCCCAGAGATCCCAGCCCAAGCCCAGGCCTGATTCCCTGGGAGCAAACCAGCCAAGCATTGACACAGAGCTCCCTTGTTAGTCATCCTGCTCCCAAAGCTGCATCTGAGAAGCCTTGCCCGATACAAAACTGACAGTGGTAACTCCTCCTGCCTCCCCAGCAGTCAAAACTCCATCACAGGCTGAGAAGTTCTTGGAAGTGTAAGTGTAACAGCACCCTCTGGTGACGCTTGCCATCACAATTCCGATGCACCGAGCCTGGCTGTGAAGTGCAGCAGGCCCATGGTACAGCACGGTCAGAGCTATTTGTGCAGGTGAGGAAAAGGCAAAAGGCTCTCTTCTTGGCCTCTTACCATCCTGTCCCTGCCCCCAGGCTCCAGCCTTCTGCTCATTCATGTTCCCTCTGCAGCATGAGGATGGGCTATGGGGCAGATTCCTGGTACAGAGTGATATTGACGACCTGACGCTGGCCCATGTGCCCAGCCCTGGCTAGAGACCCACAACAGGAAACAAGGAAATCTCAAAACTTGGTGTTACTGTGCGAGCCAGGTGTACTGAGGCCCTGCACACAGACTGATGTTCCAGTTTCCAGACATTCCCAGGTGAATTGGCTATCCCAGCCTTGGGTGGCCCACAGACAGCTCTGCCAAAGTTTCTTACACCAGACCTATGTCATCACCTGAGAACAGATAGGCCAAGCACCCTGAGTTATTTAGGAAACCATATAGCATGCTGACATACAGAGTACCTGGAAGTCGCAGTCATGCAGCAGGGTCCAGTGTGCTAGGTGCTGTACAAACACAGACTAAAGACTAAGGCTATGTCTACATCTGCAAATTAGTCTGAACTGAGGAGCCTTAATTCAAACTAATCTGAACGCTGTCTACACTAGGCTTTGCCTAATTCAAACTAAAAAAATTTAGTTAGGCTGGTTAGTCCAAATTAACTGCTTAGTTCAAACCAATTAGCCTATTTAGTTTGAACTAGCCCCCAGTAGACATGCTAGTTAGAACTAAATAAGTTCGAACTAGTGGTTAGTTTGAACTGAACACTTTTTTTTTTAGTTTCAACTAACTTTTAGTTCAAACTTGTCACTTTTTTTAGTTCAAGTTAAAAAGTTAGTTCGAACTAAATAACAGTGTTTAATTCAAACTAACTTCGAACTACTTCGTTCAGACTAAGCAAGTCCAAACTAAGGTTTTAGGGGTAGCCATAGCCTTTAAGTGCCTAGGGGCAGGGACCATCTAAGGATATGCAAAGAGACAACAGTTGCAGCCAAACAGGAGGGTACCAGGAAACAATGAGACAACACTGGGAGGTGGGACTGGCCATGCGCTATGCATACCAGCAGCCTAGCTCTTGTCCATTTTGTTTCAGGCCTCCATGAAATGGAGAGGTTTGGGAGAGCCCAACAAGGTGGTTTTGTGGCTGTCTATATGGAGCAGCTCCCAAGTGTAACGAGAAGCTGGGGAGGTGCCTGTTTGATACTTTAAGCATGGGGGGAAGCCGGCATTTATTTTTTCCTGGGTGTGGTTCTTGGTTGCCAATGCCTGAGCTGTGGGAATGCTGCACTGTCTGGGCATGTCCATGTGGACATGCAGTTGATGTGCCAGCTGTACACAGTACCCATCCCTGGCAGCGGGCTATATTGCCTGGCATCCTCTGGGGAAGAGCTCAGAAGCCCTAGCTCATTAGGATTTCAGGACCCAACTTGCCCCCTTGGCCATTGCCCCTTCTGTCTGTGCTGGGGAGGGGAAGGCACCCAAGGCTGAAAGTCAGGGACCCAGCAGAGGAACTGCAGGTGGCCAGGGCACTGCAGCTTCCCTCTCTCAGCAGCAGATGGCGGTGTTGTCAACCATATTTCCCCAGTTTTGCCAGGCCCACGTACTTGAAGTGCACATTGGTGCCCATGGGCAGCTGGTCAGGCTGGTGCAAGGCCCCATGGGCTGACCAAGATGGACATTCGGTGCCTGAGTACAGTGGGAGCGCACAGAGGCATGGCAGAGACAGAAGTCAAGTGGGGATGGTTTCGGAGCATGAGGGTCCCCATCTGAGTGATGCCCAGCTCTCTTTAGAATGGTGCTAGGCATCGAAGGGAAAAACACAGCAGTTCCAATGTGGAGCCAGCAGCATTTCAGGGAGCCCCGTCTCCTGCCCTGTGCTACACACCCAGCACGGGACCAGGTGCTCAGCCGCTGCCCCTCAATCCTGACCTGCAGTCTCCTTGTTTCAGCTCTTGGCTCCATCCATACCCAGCAACGTTGATAGCCAAGTTCTTCAGCAGCCACCTCATCCCCAGGACTAAGCAGGTGTTAGAGCACAGTAAAAAGGCTGCAGCAAATGGTCAGGCTACAGCTTGTTGAAAGAACTGCCTTGACAGCTCATTTTTTCACTGCCCCTCCCCTTTTCTAAAGTGCTCATCTCTGGGGGGAAGACCCAGTTCACTGAATGGAGGCCCTGCTGGTAGGCAGTGCCCCTTTGCCCCCTCATGACTAAAGAGAAGTCTGACAAGTTTTGCCAGGGGCAAAGTGTGCATCCAGGCGATTCTCAGAGCACGGAGGGGGCGTGCATGTGCATTGGCTTTACCTCACCCTGGAATGGGGAATGGCCCAACAACAAACAAGCAGCTCTGCTTGCCACAGATAAGCTGGGCCTGTGGAAAATGTACTCCTTGCATCTGGGGACATCCCAGTTCCAGGCAGAAGGTGAGAGCTGAGTGGTAAGGAGGGAGCTAATGCTTGGCCTGCTTAGAGTCTGCCACCTGTGGGACCCTAGTATCCATATGTCCAAACAGGAGGCAGGGCTGTAACTATGGCGGGGCAAATGGGGCAAAGCCCCAGGCATGTATTGGAGCGGGTGCCATGCCAGACCCTTCCTGGCCCCGAACAGGAATGTGCCTTAAAGGCACATTCCACTGGGAGCAGGGGAAGGCACTCCCCACCGGCTTTGGCTGTGGCAGGGAAGGGACCCCCCTGCTGGCTCCAGCCATGGCCAGGTAGGGACCCCCCCACCAGCTCTGACCGCAGCAGGGAAGGGACACCCCACTGCCAGCTCTGGCCATGGCTGGGTAGGGACCCTCCCTGCCAGGTCTGGCCAGCGACAGGGAAGGGACGCCCTGTACGGCTCCTACCGCGGCAGGGTAGGGACCCCCCCACAGGCTCTGGCTGCCGGGGGGGACAGATGGGCCCCCGATTGGGGCCCAGGTGGGGGGATGCCTTTGGAGCTGCTTGCCCCAGGTGCCCAAATGTGCAAGTTACGGCCCTGACAGGAAGGCCAGTATGCACACTGAATTGATGTTATCTGTTCCCAGCTCCTGAGAGGATGGGTGTCCTCCAGCCTGACCCACCATGGTTAGTTCCGGGAACTAAGCTGCAATACTCACAGCTTCCCAGGCCAGAAGGGACCATTCTGATCATCTTGTCTGATCTGGATCGCATAGGCCGGGGGTCGCCCTGAAATAATTCCCAGCACAGATCTTTTAGAAAGAACATCCAGTCTTGATTTGAAAGAGTTTATAATTGAAAATCCACCATGCTTCTTGGTTCCAAAGGGGCAGCCATGTTAGTCTAGTAAAGCAAAAAAAGCAAGGAGTCTTGTGGCACTTAAAAACTAACAGATTTATTTATCGCATGAGCTTTTGTGGGAGAATATCCTACTTGTCAGACGCTTTGAAGAGGGACAACTTACAGAACTGGATGAAAATAAATGCAAGGGAGTGTAAGACATGGGATCAGGTCATACTGCAACAGCAAATCAGAGCATTTGTAAGGATTCAAACTCTAGGAAACAGCACATGGGGGAGGGTGAAGTCAAATTACCTGTTATAATGTGAAAAGAATCTATAGTCACGATTCAGCCCTTCTTTCACACAATTTAATTTGCATATTAGTTCAATTTCGGCTGTTTCTCTTTGAAGTCTTGATGCCCCATTGATTTTCTTGACAACCATTGTTAACAAATCATCAATGAAGTGATTAGGAAGATGGAAGTGCTCAGCAACTGGTTTTTTTGTTTTTTTTTTTTGTGTTGTGATTTCTGATGTCAGTTTTGTGTGCATTTATTCTTCTGCACAGGGATTGTCCTGTTTGTCCAATGTATAAGGCTTGGGGGCATTTCCAGCACATGATAGCATAAATCACATTAGTGGATGAGCAGGTGAAGGACCCTTTGATGGAGTAACTGGCTTGCTTAGGTCCTATGATCTTGTCTTCTGTGCAGATATGTGGACAAAGTTGGCAGCATGGTTTGTTGCAGGGACCAGCAACTACAAACCTAACAACAGAAACATTAAAGCAGGCACATATTCCTGTAACAAACCACACTGCTAACTTTGTCCACATATCTGCACAAAAGACACCATCATAGGATCTAATCAAGCCAGCTACTCCATCAAAGGATCCTTCACCTGCTCATCCACTAATGTGTTTTATGCCATCATGTGCCAGAAATGCCCCCAAGCCTTATACGTTGGACAAACAGGACAATCCCTATGCAGAAGAATAAATGCACACAAAACTGACATCAGAAATCACAACACAAAAAAGCCAATTACTGTGTACTTCCATCGTCCTAATCATTCCATTGATGATTTGTTAACGATGGTTGTCAAGAAAATCAATGGGACATCAAGACTTCAAAGAGAAACAGCCGAAATTGAACTAATATGCAAATTAAATGGTGTGAAAGTAGGGCTGAATCATGATTATGCTTCTTGGTGAGCTGGAGTGGAGGTATTTAGAGACATAATCAAGTCATTTCTTACCTTCTCTTTGTTATATTCAGCCCCTGGAATCTATTGCTATACTGCAGGTTTTCTAGCCCTTTGATCATTCTCCTGGCTCTTCCCTGACCCCTCTCCAACTTTTCACTGTCCTTCTTGGTTTGTGCACACAAGGAGCGGCCACAGTGTTCCAGCACCAGAGCAAAACATGGGAAAAATAACCTTTCCACTCCTATTCAAGGCTCCCTCTTTTATGCATCCCAGGATCACATTAGCTCTTTTGACCACATCATTACACCCAGAGCTCACATTCAGCTGACTATCCACCATGACCCCCATTCTTTCTCAGAGTCCCTGCTTCTCAGGACTGAGCCCCCATCCTCTATGGATGGCCCATGTTCTTTGCTCCTAGATGGACATTTATTTCCCTGTATTGAAAACACATTGGTCACCAAGCAATCTCCGTTGCTTTGTGTTAGTGACCTGATCTCTTCATTATTCACTACTTCCCCAATTTTTTGCAAATGTCATCAAGTGTGTTTTTATGTTTTCCATCCTGATCATATATGGGCATTGATCTTTATTCATCTGCCCCCAAAACTTAGTTTGTGGGACTATCCTCACCTCCCGCTGCCTCTGACACTTTGAGCTAAGCAGCATGGCTATATTCTCCCCAGGGCTTGAAATTAGGGGCAGTGTAGGGGGAGTTTTGGGGTGTGTGTGGGGGAGTGCTCATTAATTTGGTATAACACTGTTACTAGCTGACAACTGAGGGGGTGTTGGGAAATTTGGGGAGGTTCAGGGGGGTGTAGAGGGGATGTTAGGGAAAGCCTTGCAGGGTGGGGCTGGAGACTGCAGCAAACTTTGCTCATATTTCTGCAGCTGGTTCTCCCTTGTGCTGCTCCTTGTGATGTTGTGTCTTCTGCACAAAGGGGGCATCAGACATGTGACTCCTGCTCCCATCTAGTAACATCTTCACAGGAAAACAAACAAGGTGTAAATAACACAAGACATAGATGAGTCTGTAGGTGGCGCTCTTTCCAAAACAATGCCTCTGTTGTGGCTTCACTACAGGACATGATGTTGATCACTCTAGAGATAAAACTGAGTTCCTTGTCCACCCTGGCAATTAAAGGCATCAGGAAGACTGATTACATTCTGCTTCCCCACAGTCCCCCTGCTCGCAGATTTAAAAGGAGACAGGCTTCCCCCTTACTTCTTGATTTGTTATTGAACAGTCTTCACGTGCTGCTCCAGAGGTGGCTGCATTTCAGTGGTGGGCAACATTCTCCTCTCTAGCTGTGGGAGAATCAGAGAGCCAAGGGAATTGGTAAGTGAGCCACAGAAGCTTCAAAACACAAAGCCACACAGCTTGGGAAACTTTTAGGGATCCTCATGGTCTACAGGAGTTTTATAATATCCTGGCACTGCCCATGGAGAGGGGTCACAGGTGCTATCCCCAGGGACAGGGCATCTCCACCTTGGCATAGGTGGCATCCCTGGAACAGCACCATCTGGGCATGATCTCCTCACTTGGGTATCTCATGCTGAACAGGAGCCATGGTTCAGAGCAGACAATGACATGGGTCCTCACTACCCATTGGAGTATTCTGGTGTTCCAGTAGATGTCCATCATCTCAGACCTCCCTCCCTGCTGCAGGCATGCTCTCTGCAGGGGTGCTGTCTGGTACCCATCCCACAGTGGCACCACAGAGCCACCCCCATCTCAGACACAGTTGCCCAGATGTGCCCTGAGGTGCTGTGTGTGTGTGCAATAGTGGGTGCCCCTGTGCCAGGATTTCCATACCCACTAGCAGAGAGGGGACTCTTAGCCATGCACCTAGACAGGGAGGGGAAAGGTCCCATGTATGTCTGCCCTCTCGAATGCTCCCAAGAGCAGAGGAGTGTAGCTCAGCACTGCAGCTTCTGTGTCTCCCAGGTTGCAATAGCAATGTGGTGGCAAGGAACTGCTATACATTTCAGTCCTGCCATATGTGAATGTGTACGACCAAGAACAAAGAACGCTGGCCATTCTTACAAGAATAGGGACTCTATCCTGGAAGCAGTGACTGAGATTTGGGAGTGGTGGTGGATAGTCAACTGAACATTAGCGCCCAGAATGACGCTGTGGCCAGAAAGTCAAATGCGATCCTGAGATGCCTATATGGGAATTGCGAGTAGGAGTAGAGAGAGGTTGTTTTACCTCAGGCTTTGGCTGCGCTGCATCCAGTTGTGTTGCCCACAATTCAAGAAAGATGTTGATAAATGGAGAGTTCAGAGAAGAGCCATAGCAATGACTAAGGATTAGAAAACCTGCTTTTTATAGTGAGAGACCTAAGGAACTCCATTTATTTTATCTTAAAGAGAAGATTAAGGAAAGACTTGATAAAAACAGCTATAAGTACCTCTAAGAGGAACACATATTTAGTAATGGGCTCTGCAATCTAGCAATCATTTAAAATAACCTAATGGCTGGAAGCTGAAACTTGACAAATTTAGACTGGGAAGTAAAGTTTTTTAAACACCAAGGGAAATTAACCATTAGAACAATTCACCAAGTGTCATGGTGGTTAACTCTCCAGCACCCTCAGTATTTAAATCAAGGCTGAGTGATTTATCAAAAAGATGTGCTTTAGCTCAGTCTGATGCCAAGAGCTGGATGCAGGAATCGCTGTGTGAGACTCCCTGGTCTTTGTTCTGTTAGTCATTGAAACTGCTTATTAGAATGGATCCTTTAGTCTTGGGAATCTATGAGCAGCACTAATGGAAAAGCACTGATCAATATTTACAAAAGATATTTTAAACAAAAAGATATTTTGACCAAATCCAAAGTATTCTGCAAAAAAAAATCCCCAAAACCCCTGATTAATATTTTTCAGTTTTTGATATGACTTCAAAACAAAATGACCACTTCCCTTTTAGTTTTGCAAAAAGCAAAAGATCAGGTTTTGATCACTGTATTTTGACCTCAGGGATTATGTTTCTGGTGAGGGGGTAGGGGGCAAAGGAAAACAGAGAAAATATAGGGAAAAACTCCTCAGAACTCGCACATTTTCACTCTTTCAAAACCTGTCAGGATCCTAACAAGGGCGGTCAACACCAAGGGTCAGAGCAGGGTCAAACTTGAGGCTGGGAATAGCAGACAAGTTTGTAGTCAGGTTCCAGGCCAGGGTCAATATCCAGGGGCAGAGTCTGAGTGAGTTTTCAGGGTCCAGTTCAAACATAAAGGCTAAACCAAACCAAACCAAGGTCAAAGCCAGAAGTTCAGGAACAGGAATGACCCTAGCAGATACTGTTACCTGGACATTTCCTGGGTGGTCCCCTGGGTTTAAATAGACAGGAGAGCCAATCAGGAACTATGAGGCTGCTGACTGACAGACTTCCTGAGGTGGGACTTCCTGTGGTCAATGTCCCATCCACAGTGGGTGGTGAGCAATGGAATGCAGCTAAAAGAGATCTGCTGATGGGTAGCAGCCTGATGATTTTTGGCGCCTCACAGGTCTATGGGCTTGTTTTCTAAACCACCTGGGTGTTATGAAACAACCAGTTTGAATTCAAAACAAGATGTTTTCCTTTGCCCCCTACCCCATCACCATGTGCTAACATTTTGTTATAAAATTGTCACCTTCAAAAGAAAACTTCAACAATTTTGATGAAAGATTTTGAGTGAAACTAAGTTTAAGTTTTTCTCTAATTTTTTTTTTTGCAAAAAATAAATCTAATTTGATTTTTATCTGTAGATTCCCATGTGCAGCTTATTCTGGGGTGTATTAACAGGAGTGTCGTAAGTGAGACATGGGAGGTAATTGTTCCATGCTAATCAGCACAGGTGAGCCCCCAGCTGAAGTACTGAAGCCAATTCTGAGGGCTGCACTTCAGGAAAGATTTGGATAAACTGAAGAGAGTCCAGAGGAGAGCAACCAAAATGACAAAAGGTTTAGCACAGTGTTTTTCAACCGTTGAGAACTGTTCAAGTGTGCCATGAAATTCTGTACAAAGGTAATGAAAATTAATGTAAAACAAATATTATCTTAAACAATAATCTAACCCAACCAAAATTACGAGTCATAAAACTTGAGAAAATTAATTATCAAATTAAAAGTGAGACTTTGGTCTTTTGATTCTAAAATGTGAACATTATAAATGCAGGTGGCCAAAGGGCATAATTGAGATGCTGTGTATGTTTTTCCAGTGGATTTGAAACATTAATGCATTTGATTCTTTATTAGCTTGTTGTATGCATTATGTTGTAAACCTCTCTAGTAAGAAATCATAACCATAGTAAATGTAAGTAAATGTGATGATTGTGAGCAATCAATTTAGCTGAAAAAGTGGGCATGCCATGGAATTCTTTGTCGCACAGTTTAGGAAACCTGACCTACAAGGAAAGATTTTAAAAGCTGGGTTGTGGAGTAAAGTTGTATTTAGTCTTGAGAAAAGGTGACTGAGGGTGGGGGGCCTGAAAACAGTCTTCAAAGGGCTGTTAGAGACGATGGTAACCAATTATTTTCCATGTCTACTAAAGGTAGGACAAGAAGGAAAGACTATAATCTGTTGGAAGGATGATTCAGGTTAGACATTATGAAAAACTTTCTAACTATAAGGGCAATAAAGCCCTGAACTAGGCTTCCAAAGTAGACAGTAGTGGACTCCCTATCACTGGAAGTCTTTAGGAACAGGTTGGACAAACACCTGTCAGGGATGGTCTAGGTTTACTTGGCCCTTCATCAGTGCTGGCAGCTGTGCTTAATGAGCTCTTGAGGTCCCTTCCAGCCTGCCATTTCTATGACTCTATAGGTTCAAAGGTCAGAAGGGACCCTTGTGATTATTTAGCCTGACCTCCCACACAGATCAGTCAAATTTCAGAGAACAGTTTCTAGAGCAGATCTTTTAGAAAAACATCTCCCTGCTCTCCAGCTCAGATGCACCTTGAGGATGAGGTGCCCCAGCCAGGATCTGCAGGAAGGTAGGGCAGAAGCAGGAACAGAATCTAGAACTGGTTCTCTGACCTCTGTGTTAAAGGGGCCCTGGGCTGGCAGGACCCTCCTGCCAGGGTACAACTGCTGTTGGTTCCAGCTGGGAGCCTTGCATCCGGCCAGAATCTGACAGCCCAGCTGGGGTTCTGCCCCTAGAGCTCCGCACCCCTCATGGTGGGAGACAGTGCAGAGGGCAGAGAAGCTGCCCATATCCAAACAACTCACTACAGGTGACATCTAGTTTTCAGTGATGTTACTGATAAGAGAACCAAATAAAACAAAGCCCAATGCTGGGATCAATATGGCTAAGGAAACTCCAGCACCCACTGGCTTTGTGCTGGGATCTGTGGGGCTACACAGACCCCCTCCAGGACTCCACCCAGCCTCACACTGGGGCTCTGCGCACCAAGCAGACCCTGCCGCTTGTGGCTTGACCCCTTGCTGCTACACAGAGGGTGACTCTGTGTCAAAGGCAGCTCCCTGTGGCCACTCACTGGCTCCTGGCACTGGGATGACAGTGCCAGGCTCTGTGCCACCTGGGGTGCTCTTCGGTGGCAAGTTCCTTGTCCTACAGAGCAGTTCCGTAGCTGGATTTGTCTCCCACTGGGGTGCTGTAGAGGAGTCAGAGGGGCCATGGGTGGGCTCTGGCTTTGCTAACCCCATGGGGTGGCCTCTCGCTGGAAGCCAGAAGGAGCCTGTGTGGGAGATGGGGGCAGAGTGGAGAAGGTGAAGTCCTGGCATGGCACATCACAGTCCCCAACCACAATCAACTGGTCTGATCAATATTTCACGCCTCCACTCTTGCCTGGCCTTAGGCTGTCTGGCTCACTCTGCAGTCTGTCAGTCTAGCACCCAGCAACCATGTGCAGGCCCCCACTTGCCCCCCAGAAGCTGGGACAGGGCTGGGGAGGGGAAAATCACAGGGCCAGGGCCATATGGGTGACTGAAATAGATGGGCTCCTGTTAATCCTGCATGTGCCAGGAGAAGGGTGCATTCCATGACACCATTGGACCCAACACTCTGACAGGGGCAGGACATTGGCTGGGCATTTGGCGAGTCATGCCAGTACACTATTAAGAGTCCCTGGTTTTCCTGGTGCGAGGCAGGTGGTGTGCGATGAGGGATCACCCTTGCTCAGGCAGGCTGGCAGGGAGAGCTTCTCTGCCCCCACTGCCTTGGGTTCCTGCAAAAAAGCACTTTACTGCTCCTGCTAAAAAGATGAGCCCAGTGCCCTGGAAAAAGACCCAACACACACATATGTGTTGGGAGCTCACATTTGGCTCTGAACACCATGGGTGCAATCACCAACCGGCTAAGCAGTCTGTTCCCCAGTCCGCATGGGCTGTGATGATCTGATACTGTGATACGTACGGATGCACAGTGGAGAATAGCTAGGAGTGCTGTGAGGTGGGGTCTCCTCTGCCCCATATTGTTTTTACACTTATATGGTGCCCCTGGCAAACACCCATCTGCAAATGCCAACCATTGCACCCACCCTCAAGACAATGGTGCTCAACAATGTCACAGTGCTTTGCATGGGAGCAGTTCAGAGGAACTGCACCTGTGTGACTGGCTGCACAGCACAGCCCCCAGAGCACCATGCACACCCTGCTATGCGGTGCCCCCAGTGTTGCAGCTCCAGCACTAAGAGACTCTGGAATTGTAGCCACACAGGGTGTCTTCTTGGCTAAGTCAGGGGATCTTTCTCTTGCATGGGCTCTGAGGACATTCCCCTCTCTCTGAGGTGGCCTGGTTACCCCTTCCTCCCCAATTTCTGTGTCAATCCGTCCTGCTCCCTGTCCTCCTTGGGACAGTTTGAAGGGGAGGGATCTGGCAAACCAGGGGGACTGGGGGCTGGCAGGGGATCCAGCCTGGGACAAACACTTTAGACTCATGACAGCTCAGCTGTGGTTTATTTTCTGGTCACTTCAGGCCATTATCAGTTGCGGGGAAGGGAGAGTGCAGTTGGCACCCAGTGGGGTGGCCTTAGATTTAGCATCCTGCCTTGTGCCATGGTGCTTGGCATGGTCACCACTGCTTCTGTCCAGGCATTCCAGAGATGCCATATTCCTTGGGAGGCTTGGGGGAGTTAGAGGTGGCTTGCCTGGCCTGTGAGTCCTGGCAGCCAACTCTTCTTGTTCTCATCACATTTTACTTTCAGCTTGTAATTTCCTCCTGAGGGGCTGGTGGAAAATAACATTAGCAAGCACAAGAAGAAAGTGTGGCTGTGCCCTACCTGTAAAGCCCCATGTAGTGCAGAGCGAGATGTCTGGTTAACAGAACACAGAGAGGAAAGTAACCATAGTTCAGCTCCTCATTCCACAGCAGGAGGGGCCTTGTATGATCCAGGAGCACTCCACAGGTCCCCACATCAGTACAGACTGAGCCCTTGTTTTGGGACGAACTCCTCTACAGAGGCTGGGATCCTGGGAAGAAGGCAGCTGTTCCCAGCCTCCATCACTCTTGTGCCTTTTCTTTGAATCCTTCTGTAAGTGTCCTTATAACTGGGCAGGTCCACCTGCTCAGTATACAGCGATGCAGGCCCATCTTTAGCCTGGCCAGGGCCAGCAGGAAGGGCAGTACTAGTGCCCGTGTTGTGTTGTTCTTTCATTAAAAATTGCCAGCTGGATAAACAGGAGCAGGGTGTTGATCCAACCTGGGGGCTGATAGCAGCTGCCCTCTGCCTGGCCTTCAGGCAGAATCACCAGCAAGACACACTCCAGCCGGTCTATGCTCAGCGGTCCTGGGAACTGCAGGCATGCCATGAGTGGGAGCATGTCTCCAGGGCACTGAGGGTGAGTTCAGGCCTCCAGAGCCTTTAACCAAGCTCAGCCACCCCCACGATGCATCAGCACACTGGAGGCCCCTCAGCGGGGCACAGCATGGCACATAAGGGGTTGATGGACCAGCTTTTCACCTGTGGAGACTAGGCCTTTAAATCAGGAATACAAATAGGTTGAGTGGGTTCCCCGTCACAGGCCAGGACACAGCTGGGGGACCCCAGACTGCAAGAGGGGTCCTATGTGCTGTGATTGGCAGCTGGTGAGGCCCTTGATCAATAGCCTGCAGCAGGGGTCTCAACGCAAATCACCACGAGGACCACATGAGGACTAGTAGAGGGCTGCATGAGGATTAGTACAGTAGTCCAAGAGCCGCACCACTGAAACCTTTCCATACAACGATATTGCAAACATTGGTAATGATTGTGTCATTGTGGGCCAGAGGAAATAGCTTTAGGGGCTGCATGTGGCCCAAGGACCACATGTTTGAGATCCTGGTCTTATAGGGTGCAGGCCACCGTGAGGCTCAGCATGTCCCTGCTCTCCAGGGCTTGACTCCCCATCTGGAAAAAGGGAAATCCACAGGCCTGGAGAGGGCCCTCAGGGAGCTGGGGCTGGTTCCACTTGAAGCCATCACCCTGGCTATCTTGGGGAATCTCTCAGGGCCATGAGGGCCCAGCATCCCACAGTGGCGTGACACACAGTCACCATTGCTCATGGCCATGGGCACTGGGGAGGCTTCCTCAGGCCTAGGCCTCTGGCAGGAGGAGGCACTGGAGCAGCTGGTGCCAGGGATGAGTGGAGAGGAACCTGTAATAGAGTGGTTCAGTGGAGCCGCTCCGGCGCACCTTGGGCAAAGCCCTGCTCACCCTGCCATAGTTAAGGCTCTGGGGCTCAGTGACAGAGTGCTCACTTTTTGTGAGTGCCTGCTCTTGGCTGGGTGCAATGCTATGGTCTGTCCTTTCTCTTCTTCTAGCACCCCTGTGTGCTGTTGCCCCCAGCAGGTGGGACTTCAGGGGTTCAGCTCTCCAGCCAAGTCACCCACAGTCACGTTCCCCAGTTACACATGACCCTCTCTAGGGTTTTCAGCCCTATCTCTGGGCCTGTTTAAATTCTAGCCACTTTCCCAGGCTTCTAGCACTCAGTCTTTACCCCTTCCAGGGGCTTAGGCCACTTCTCCCACAGTTTGTGGGGGGACCTGGACCCACCTATTTCTCTGGTCCCAACTCAGGAACTCTATAAACAGCAGCCATGTGCTGCTTCCCTTAATAGCCACTGCTGTATTCCCTGGGCTGCTTCCCACTCGGCCGGGTCAGGTCTTGGTTCTCTGTTTCCTGCTTGGTCAGGGTCTCTCTGCAGCCTCCTCACTGGGGAGTCTCACAGCCTTCCCACCCATCCTCCCACTTCTGCTGTCAGCCAGGCATTGTGCAGTGCTCTGTTCCTGCACCTCCTCTTAACAGAGCCATCTGAGTGCTGAGTAGCTACTTCCCCGCAGCCTCTCTGGGTAGGTTTAGAGGACCCAACTTCACTGCTCCTTTCCTGCTCCAGTGGGTTGGAGGGAGGGGAATCAAAGGGGCTGGTGGTAGGGTTACCAGATACCGGGTTACCAGATACCAAAGCATGGAAAGGAGGACAGAGAAATATGAAAAGGAGGACATTGGAGGACACATGGAGAAAATGTAGTATTAATGTAATATTCTTCTTTCTGTTTTTAGGGGGCCCTGGAAGCTTAACCCTAAAAATAGGGTGTTCTGGGGTGTTCCAGCATACTTTAACCCCTGTAAGTAAAACTCCAGACAAAGTCATGTATTTTTACAATGTCTGCCGGACACAGGATGTGAAGGTAAAAAGGAGGACATGTCTTCCTTTTGCCTGATATCTGGTAATCCTAGCAGGTGGGCCCCTCGAACATTTCGACCTATGGTGTGCAGTTAAGGTTACCAGATGTCAGGCAAAAGGAGGACATGTCCTCCTTTTTACCTTCACATCCTCCGTCCGGCAGGCATTTTAAAAATACATGATTTTGTCTGGCTTTTTACTTACAGGGGTTGAAGTATGCTGGAATGCCCCAGAACACCCTGTTTTTAGGGGTAAGAGTTCCAGGGCCCCCCAAAAACAGAAGAATATTACATTTATGCTACATTTTCTCCATGCATCCTCCAACATCCTCCTTTTTGTACTTACCTGTCCTCCTTTCTATGCTTTGGTATCCGGTAACGCTGTGTGCAGTGCAAGCTTGCTGGTTCTGAGGCTGCACAGGAGCCAGAGGTGATGGCTTGGTGGGGAGGGACGTGGCACCAGTGTTGAGGAAGGACCAAGGCAGGCTGGGATCTTGGCTGCAGCCCCAAAGGCGCCTCCAGGGGCTCTGGCCATCCTGACGTCATGTGTGAAATCGTTCACTCCCAGCCAGGCTGAGGCAAAGGGAGATGCTCTGGGAACTTCCTGGTCTGGGGTGGGGGATGGCAGTAAGGGAGAAAGTCAGGGTTGCAGGAGGGGATCAGTTGTGTATCTGTATTTAGTAACGGCTAAAGAGCTGGAGAGCCTCCTTAATGGAGAGTGGGGAAAGGTAGCTCAACAAACGTGTATTCCTGGAGGCAGAGTGCCCATGACACCCCCCTGGTCAGTATAGCCAAGGGCAGGACTCAATGGTGGCAGAACTAAGCAGCCCCCCCGTGGAGTTGGTTCGGCCTCCAGATTTTTGCAGCTGCAATGGGCCTGGGCT
This sequence comes from Podocnemis expansa, assembly GCA_007922195.1. Lineage (NCBI taxonomy): Eukaryota > Metazoa > Chordata > Testudines > Podocnemididae > Podocnemis > Podocnemis expansa. The sequence continues at coordinate 839,338 of ML681968.1, read as the reverse complement.
TCTCTTTGCCTGTGCTAGGTGTGAAACTGCAAGGGAGTCAAACTCCAGGAAAATGGCAAGGGTGGCTGGGGGTGCGGGGGTGGAAGTGAGAGGAAACAAGGACACAGACAGGCAGAGCTATGAGTTCTACAGCTGGGAGAGCAGGCCAGGCCATGATATGCAAGACACGGGCAACAGATCTGAATTCTGCCTTGGTAAAGGGTTGGGAGGCTTCTGCGTGTGCGGGTCTCTACTCCGGCCCAGTCCTGTTGCTGCAAGGGGGAGTGAGGCCATGGGACGACACTGGTAAAGTTCCATTCCCATGGATGGCTGCTTTGTGAGGAAATGGGGTTTGGGTTTATCCCAAATGATAAGGGACTGGGTGGGGGGACCCATGGTCTCTGCTTCCTTGGCTGAGCCCAGCATTGTAATGGGGATCCTCACAGCATGCCTCTAGGCCCCCCCGGAAGGAGAATGTGGGACTTAGATGTCCCCTTGGGGGGGTCTGCTGTTTCAGTGTTCCTCTTCTCCACAGCCCTAGAGTGTGAGGCGAAGACTCAGCCAGAAAACTGAAGGTGACGGAGGTGGAGCAGTGAACACTGACCTTAATAGCAGCTATGGAGGGCACCTCCTACTGTCTCAGTGCGCTCAGGGGAGATGAGCTCAGGGAGCTGGCTGGGCTCTGCAGGTTCTGACTGCTGTGGGTGGGGCAGCCCTGAGTGTTGTTGTGGGGGCCTTGTTTGCTGACTCCGGTTTTTCTGGGGCTGGCGTGAATCAGCTGTTACAAATGCAGGGGAAACAGGCACCGTCCTTTCTGCCACAAGGGCTAAGGCAATCGGGGCCTAACAACTGTGAGCGCTTTACACTGCAGGCTTCATAGAGAGCAGGGATGAAAAGGCGGGGGGGGGTCTCATTAGCTCTTAGACCCTGCTGGGGCCAGGCAAGGGAGTTTTCTATGCTGTATTTGCCATAGCTTTGGCAGCTCTTGTTTTCAAAGACTCAAGCAACAGTGTTCCCAGCATAGCGGTCACTTGGGAAAATGTACCCAGGACTGGGTGATCATAGCAGAGAAGAGCTGCCCCTATTCCGCTTACATTTCCCTTCATTCCATCCCATCCCAATCCTGCTGATATACCCGTTTGCTTAAATAAACTCTCTCTGCTTGGCATTTTCAATACTCCAGGAAATGGCCCTCCTCAGCCATCACTTGGTCCAGTGATGTAACCTGCTCTCAGAGGCCTCTCCTCAGGCCCGCCATCAGCCCAGCAGCTTTTCCCTGAGCCTGCTCCTAGTTTCCTACCATCATTCTGACATGAAGGAGCTCAGCTGACTCATACTATCACCTCCTAGCTCCTGGAGCTGATGCTGAGAGAACAGATCCAGTGGCTTCTCACTAAGACGCCCTTCCTAACACCTCCTGCCTCTGGAACCTCAAGAATCAGTGGCTGCAATTTCTAGCACGCATCTTTGCAGCTCTCCCTCATGTTATCTGTGCTGAATAAAGTCCCTGTCACTCATTTCCGCTGCCAGGCAAATACTTGCCACGTTATTCATTAACTCAGGCAGTCATGTAACCATAGCATCAGACTAAATATTATTTGACCTAATGAAGCCCAAGCCTGACAGGTTCGCTCCTCACTGTGCTGAGAGTATGCTTATAGCAGGGGTGTGAATGACGGGTGAGTTAGCACCAGTCCAAATGCAAAAGTGAGAGAAGTTTAATTGCTCAGATTAGGGAAAGATTTTCAGCCATGAGAAAACACGCCCCCAGCTCTGGGGTCTCAGAGGCTGGAGTCCTCGAATTAGTTTCCAGGGGCTTGGCTGGTTTGCTTTTTAATGCAGACGATCCCTTGTTGGTCTTTCCGTCAGATGATCTGTCAGCAGCTGTGGTTTCTACCTGCTTGGTCCACCGCTGTCACAACTGGAAACATATTTTAGTCAACGGGCTGTTCGGGAATGGTGTCATAAGCAGCCATGCCACATAATTGGGCAGAGGAATGACCTGGAATGGTGTCAGTGCCCTGACTGCCAGATCTATACTTGCCAGAGAGGAAGAGGAATTGCTCTTCCTGCTTTGTGGGGGATCTAGAGATATAAGTGAGGATCCTATCATGTGACAGATGGAAGCTTGCCCCTGGAGCTTGCGGGAGTGTTCCTGTGGCTAGACTGCATCCAGACCATCTTTCATGCTGGTGCTGGTGACACTCTGGCTTCCCTTAGATGCACTAGGGAGTAAAAAAGGTAACAAGATCTGTGGGTTCTGGCCAGTCACATTAGAATAGGAGGAGCCTGCCCTGGATTCAGTCCTTTTAATCTCCTCTTGGAACAGCTCCTTGCCAGCCACGTGCAGCGCAGATTAGCAGCCTGGAATGATTTGGACTGCAGCTCATCATGAGGCTGCCCTGGGTTCGAGTTCTGCAGCATAGCAGTGATGCTCCCCTCCTTGCCTGTTCCACTGGATTAAAGGACAGACCCACCATGCTGGCCTTCCACCTGGATTTTGGCTCTGCTCTGCTCTTCAGCAGTTTCAGCTCCCAGCCCTTTCCACTCCCTCCTGGGGGAGATTGGCATCAACAGCACTGTGGGGAAGGGCAGCCATGTGTTTCCATGGGCTGGATCCCTGACTTGAGCCTATCAGGGCAACAGGGTAGGAGGATTCAGGTTAAGGGAGCCAGATCCACTAGACTCCTCTTGTCTGGACTCCTTTACCTTCCCCTACAGCCCTTTTCCCTTAGAGAGACCCGTTCCCACAGTGGGTTCCTTGGCCCCTGGCCCAGCTTTTATGGGATACGTTGCTGTGCTGGGCCCATTGAAGAGCTCTGCAGAGTTGTGGGCCCCAAAGGAGCTGCTGACCATTTCCAGAGCTGCATGGCGCTTCCCCAGATGTGCTGCCATGTATCTTCCAGATGGACCAGAGCATGGCTGGAGCACCCAGCCTTGGTCTGGTTAATTCAGCAAGTCACAAATTCCTAATGATTATTTCCCAAACAGGCCCTGAATATTTGATAGTGGCCACAGAGACTTCAGGAGGGCTCCTCCAATGGCAGCAGTTCCTGGGCATGCCTCCACAGCCAACCTGGCTCTGTTAAACCACACCAGCTAAGCAGGGGTTTCTGCAGTCGAAATTAGGCAGTGGATGAAATAGCTGCAAAGAGACCGATACTAAGGGTCTTTTCCCTCACAGGAAGGAGAGTGGTAGGAGGAGGCAGAGGCAGGGAGCCAACTAAGGGGCTGGGTGGAGGAGCAAAGGGGCATCGTGAGAGAGGGGCCAGCTATGGGGACAGGAGGGTGCCTGGCTGCACTATGGGGCAGGTACAGCCCACTGTCATGAGGGTCAAGGCTATATAAAGGACTACCCCTTGGAGAGCAAAGGCGTCTTGAGGGCTGGATGGGAGTTCCTACTGAAGGCAGCCAGGCGCTGGGCATGGGAGGAATAAACCCTGGCCCAGCCTGTGAAGGCAGAGCCCTAGACTGAGGCCTGGAGTGCTGAGTTGGGGGGTATGCACATCCCACCCCATCCATTTCCTGGCAACATGGTCCCCACACTGCCACAGCAAGTATCTCAGGGTGCCCACCCTCGGGAAGGAGTCAGGAGTTGACTGGGTGACAGGGCAGCCCCAGAAGTCCAGGGCAAGCTGTGAGACTCGCTGCTAGTCATGCTGTGAAGTACTGGTGGAGGTGAGGGATTCATTCCATTCCTACATCTCCATTGAGGCAGCTGGCCCAGGCTTTCAACAGTAATGGGAAATTTTCGGGGTTCAACCTGAAACCTTTCTAAGGGGCTTCAGTTACAGAGAGTGTGGTGAACCCACCTCTGGGACTCAGGCCCCCAGACAGTGCCTGGCACTCACCTTCGTGAAAGCTAGGTCCACGAATGGTGCCCAGTACCCATCCCCCTAGGAGCTAAACCCTTAAGCTTTGCCTTAGGTTGAGTCCTTCAAAAATGAGACTTCCATGAAAATCTTGGCTGTGATGCACAAACCATTAGAAATATTTACCCTGTGTTCTTCCTTGAGGTTCTCTCTCTTTCTGTGGTCATACAGGCAGGTAGACAGACAGACACAGTTTGCTCAGACTTCTCTGTTCCAGGCCAGTAACAAATGCAACCCTTTTCCCACCCCCACCCCTTCTCCTGGCATGTGGATCATCACAAATGCGAATGGTGGCCCCTTCTTGTTCCTCAAGTGGCTGCTTGAGCTAGCGCCCGTGAAGCTGACTGGGCCTTCTTTCCAGCAGCTTAGCCATTACCGTCTTGAACTTCAGAGGCCCCTTGACCCCATGACCTCAGCCAGCTAACTGGCAGCTGGTGGAGGAAGAAGGTTTTTCATGTTACCCAGCAGAAATGCTGAGACATCAAAGCACTCGGAATTTCTCCTTAGCTGCAAGCAATAATAATTTACTTTTGCTGTGTGACGCATTTCCCCACTAATAAACCCAAAGCAAGTTACAGAATCACTTTGCCAACCACTAAAATGCAGCCACTTCTGGTTTGGAACATAGTAGCTGTTTAACAGCTCACAGCAACAATGTGTGGCAATTTAGGGTGCAAGGCTATGAATATGTTATCTTGCTGAGATTGCATGGGGAATTTACATCAGCAGACCAGTAAGCTATGTTGGAATCTGTCCAGGATTCCACGACTAACACTCCTCCTTTCCTTTGTGAAACGTGCTGTGCAATGTTTCAAGAGTCATGAAGACCTGGGTTTAACACATCACTTGGTGTCTACATCTGTGCAGCACCCTCAAACATCATGACGGATTAACCCAGATTTGGAGGTAAGCAGTAGGATGCAGTGGGATGTAGTGGTCAGGGGCCGGCAAAGTTCTGTCCACACAGCCTGTGAGTGGGAAGGTGGCTGGCGTGCCTGGCTGATTCACTCTTTTTTCACTGGTTCGTGTCCCTTTCTTAGATGTTCACTCTTTCTCAAAGTTAGGGGCTGAGATCCTTCCCTAGGTTACAGCGACAGCCCTTTGCTCTGTCTCCCATCTGCTGATGATCTGGACCGCAAGCTCAGAGAGTTGGTGTGTCTCCTGCGAAGGCACCTATCAATTGTTAGTAGCTAGCATTGCCTCCTGCTGTCCTTAGGGCTGACTGAGAACCCTGCACAGCCCAGGAAGAGAAGGCTGATGGGTGGGCGACCCTGTTTGCAGGTTTCTGAGATCCCTGCACATTTCATGTCTCCTTCTGAGTGATGCCAGGTTGCAGCATTGCTGCAGGGAAGCCCTAGAGACTGGGCGAGTTACTAACGCCCGATTAGCGCATTGCGCCACTTGCCGTGAAGAAACAAGCCAAGAGCAGGCAGGGACTCTGGGGGACGTCAACAAACCTGGAGGTGCATCAATGACTGTGCCCCAAGCGTGGCACAGGGAGGGGCCAGGCCAAGCCATGTATCTGTACTTCCCCTGACAGTGGGAGGTGCTGAGCCAGCTGAATTGGGTTCTGGTGCTAAGGCAGGAAGGTTTGCAGAGTGGGGAGGAGTGCCAAGGGGTGGGGGAGTGCTAGGGAGCGGCGCATGTCCCTTTAATTGTACCAGTCCAAGGAAGTTCCATGTGCACTAAAAGCAGTTCTCCTTGGTGAAGTGAGGGCGCTGGGAGTAGACCCTAAGTGCTTCACAGCCGCCTGACGCTGATGGGATGTGATGGCTGCAGCCAGGCGTGCAGGCGGAAGATTTCACTCTGATGCTGTCTGGGGCTGGGAGGAGGGGGAGGAGAGGTGAGTCTCTGCAATAACACACATGAGCATGGACACACATAGCTGGTCTGTCCCTCATCTCCAACTCACTTTTGAACACCCATGGGCACTTTTCCTGGCACACTGGCAGCACCCAGCCAAAGGCCATGCCACTGTGAGCTTCCCCGAAGGATCCCAGGGCTGAGGCGCCAAGATGCAGGTTGTGGTCACTCATGGCCAGGGCCAAGGTTCCATTTATTAGAAGTGATCAGGCTGAATGCTGGGGGAGAGGAACGAAAGAAAGCCCTGCCCCCTCCCAGGGTTTGATGCCCCCCCCAGTTTATTGCATCTGACCCTGATAATGCAACACCCTGGGGTAAGGTGGGGTTCAGCTTGCACCGGCTGGGACTCCAGCAGCTCTTGGAGGCTAATCAGGGTTGGACTGGGTGGGAGACCTCTGGTGAAAAAATCAGTGCTGAGTGACAGGCTCAGTGTGTATAGGGAAGAGGGCTGTGCATAGGAGCCTGGACTAGTCTGTACAGGGTGAGCAGATGTCCTGTTTTTACAAGGACAGTCCTGATATTTGGGGCTTTTTCTTATATAGGCATCTATTAGTCCCTACCAACTGTCCTGATTTATCACACTTGTGAGCTGGTTAGCCTAGGTCTGTATGATGAGTGGTGAGCGAAGCCAGGGACTGCAGGAAGAGAGGGATGGCTATAGTACTGCAGCAGGTCATGCAGTCTTGTGCCAGAGGGGACTTGTGGAGACACAAATGGTCTCTTCTCCAGGTACGTCTGCACTAGAGCTGGGGGGGGGGGGGGGATTCCCAATACGAGCAGGCGCAGGCCACCTAGGGCACTAGAAACAGGAGTGTAGTTGTGGTGCCATGAGCGGCATGATCCAGTGTGAGGCCTGAGGCAGGTGTGTGGGGGCAAGTCCATCGTGCTGTGCTGCAGCAAGCTGGATCTGAACTAGCGTGGATACGTCCAGCAGAGCTGGCAATGACACCATGTGGTATGAAGGCAGGCATTCCCTTGGCTGGTTTCAGGGGAGCAGAGCCCACTCCGCAGCTGCTTAGCTGGCTGGCTGTGGCTGTCTCGGTCAGTGTTCAGCCCCAGAAGAGCAAATGGGAGAGATCCCACCTCTCTATCCCCGCTGCCTCTCTGGCAAGCCCAGTGGGGCACCTCTCCCTGTGAAGATGGGAGAGGCAATACAGGCCCAAGATCATGGTTCTGCGGGTGCTTCGTCTGCCCACAAAGGCTTTGGCTGCCCTAAACCAACTGGCAATTGCTCATCCCTGGCACTCTGCAGGCACGCTCCCAAACAGCGACTGGATGTCCAGCTGTGCTAGCCATTCCTCAAAAGAGCTGGCCCCAACTTTGAGCCTTTCTGAGCTTCTACCCGTCCTGCTGTGTGCAGCTCTATCAGGCACTTGGCACTCAGTTATCCAAGGACATGATGCAGATAAGGTGGCCTTTGGTTCCCTGCACCCCCAGCAGAGAATGTGGAGAAGGGGGAGGGGAGAATGGCATGCCCAGTCCTGCCGCCAAGGCTGAGTGATTCCCAGCCCCTTCCGCCAGCGGCCCCCTGTGTTGAGACAAGCCAGATGAGGCAGGAGCAATGAGCCACCCCTTTTAAGGAAGTGAGGACACTGGCATCTGTCCCGTCAGGAATGTGGTCCACTCTCCTCCAAAACAAGTGCTGCCGCCACTGCAGAAAGTGTTTGCCTGTGGGGAAGCAGGGTCTCTTGCAAGACTGAGGGAGGCTGCAAGGCTGGCTGGGGGCTGGTGAGGCAGAAGAGAAGGAATTTATCTTGGCTTGGGAGAGCTGCTCACATTTAAAGCAAATTTCTTGCTGGTGAAAGCTGGTGGATTGATGGGCCCGGAAACTGAGGCCTAGGAAAGCCCCAGGGGCAGCTCAGGCGGAGATAAGGCGGCCTGCTCTCTAGTGTGCCCAGGCATGCTGCACTGATGTCTAGACACCAAGATGGTGGGCATGGTGTCAAACCATGGCCAGCTCCGTGGAGGATTGCAAACTCAAATGCTCAGGTGTAGGCAATCAGAGGATGACTGCAGTTTGTTCTTTCCTCTCTGTCTGCAATGCCCTTCTTCAGTCTCAAACACCAGCCCTGCTTCCAGCTTCCTCCTGGCTCAGGGTAACCTGCCTCTTGCCCAAGCTTCCCAGACTATCAGGCTTCTCGCAGCCTTCAACCCAGGAGAGGAAACTCCTGTTACTTCTCACCTGGTTCTCCTCCCTGTCCACTTCTCCATTGCCCTCTTCTTTAAGCAGGCCCAGCATCCTGCACAGGATCGTATCACCAGGTGTGTGCAACACCCCTCCAGGTGTCATCCATGGCCTAACTGGGTTAAGGTGCCTGTTAACCCTTTCAATCCTTGTAATCCACATCTCATTCCACAATTGTGGGACACCTTTGCAGGGGCTGACTGGGCAGGACTACCATGTGGCTTTGGGGGAAACTGGCAGTGTTGACACCCTGGAGTCTCTGACTTCACAGAGATGGCTCAGCTTACTTGCCTCATTTCCCTGCAATCTTGGAGGATGCCCTGGTCTGTCAGTTTGGGAAGTTATTTTCTCCACAGACTTTAACAACAGACAGGACCATCTGTCACACAGACTCTGCTTGTCCACATGTGAGTATTTGAGAATCAAGGCTCTCACACACAGATCTGTGTGTCATGAGTGACACATCCAGCTCAGAGTGAGTCAGGGCTGTGAACCTGGGACGAGTGCCCAGAATGGGCACAGAGAAACGTGGTTGTTCAATTGTCTCTGAGGATTTCTTCTCAGATCTGGGGAACCTGGGAACATGCAGGGATGCATGGGGAATGCACATTCACACCTGTGGGTGCCTTCTGTCTCTTGCAGGGATATGCCTGAAGAACAGGGCATCACTGGGTCCCTCGGATCCAAAGGGCAGGAAATAGGGGCTCTTGGCCCAAGAATATCTCTGCAGAGTGTCTCACAGATCACCAGCCACAGGTCAGGACAATGTTTCCCTTCAGGCAATGATCTCCTGGGTCTATCCACATGTGTGCTGAGGAGAACATTCCTTGCTCAGCCTCATCCCTGCCAGAGGGTGGATATTTCAGATACTCGGGTGAGATTTCCCAGTGGTCCAGCCATCATCCTTTGTGTTTCAATTCAGGGCTATCCCTCCTCTATATCAGTACTGCAAATGGTCTAATTCAGGGGTCTCAAGCTCAAATCACCACACGGGCCCCATGAGGACTACCTTTTCATACGACGACATTGCAAATATCGGTAACAAAAGTGTTGTTGCAGGCTTCAGGAAATAGTTTTAGGGGCTGCATGTTGCCCACGGGTTGTGCATTTGAGACTTCTGGTCTAATTCCTCACGGCTGGGGTAGATAGGAGCTCTATGGAATTTTCCAGCTTTGTTACAGATGCTGGTTCGTAACTGGCTTCCCCATCTAGCCAGCGTGTCAAGTGGCTTATTATCACTGATTCCCAGCTCTAGGCCTCCTCCCCCATGGAGTCAGGTGCCAACTGCCTAGCCCAGTGGTAAGGTCTGATCAGTAATTACTACACCAGGGGTCGGCAACCACTTGGCACGTGTGACAAACTGGGCACACGGGTCTATGCACAGTGGCACGCAGGATTACTGGCCCAGCAGTGTTGTGACTGCTCCCCCTGTTGGCCCCGCTGCACAGTTCCTGTCCCCTGCTGGCCCCGCACTTCAGCTGGTGGTGGCGGGGTGGGGTCAGCAGGGAAAAGGAACATGTAACTCCTGTCCCTTTCTGGCCCTGCCTCTGGCACCTTCCTGACCCCACCTTTGACACCTGCTGAATGTTGGGGAAGGGGATAGTGTGGGGGCTGGAAAACATTGCTGACCCCTATACTACACTTAGAATGGGTAGGAGTTTCTTACCTTCTTCACAGATAACCGCAAAGGCTTCTGGGATTTGAGAGAGCAAAAACACAGTGCCCACAGGAAGAGTGCCCATGGCCTGGCTGGAATTAGTGTCTGGTGGTGGGGGGGTCAATAGCTCTTGGGTGACAGAAACCAAGATATGGAGAGTGTGGCCTAGTGGTTGGAGTAGTGGCAGTCAGGCCAGCAACTGGAGCCATAGTTTGGAGCTGGAGCCAAGAGCAGGTTTGGAGCAATGCAGAAGTAGGGCTGGAACTGGAGCGTCTCTCACCACTAGCAGGCAGGGGAGAGCTCCATGCCATGAAGTGGCCTTGGGCAGACTGAGCTGCTATTCCCCGTGCAGGGTATAAATAGCTGTTCTGAGAACCACCCACCCAGCTCCTTGCTTGTGGATGGGCTTGAGGCCCATACAGGAATCACTCATCCCCTCATTTGACTTAATCCGGCTCTGGTTCAGGGACGTCTACTCACCCCATGTTGGGGATCTCTGGGAGCCACTGTGGGCTGGCTGCGGTGAGTATCAGCACGCTCCCAAACCACCGCTCTGTTGGACAAGGACAAGTCACATTCCCACCAGGTCCCTGCTGAGGGCAGACTGCATTTGCCAGAGTCAGACCATGAGTGATCTGCCTCTGGCAGGTTTCTGATTGGGGCCTGTTAGCCCTTTGGTTCAAGCAGCTTCTGATCTCCTGGTGCTGTTTGTCTCCGTGGCAACAAAGAGCAGTCACTGGTCAGTCTGGAATTACCCGATGGGGATTAAAGTCAGAATTAAAGGACAGGAGTCAGCAGTCATGACCGAGGGTTTGGCAGTGAAGTGCTGCTCTGAGCTCTGTACCATCTCTCTTGTAACTCAGTGCATTTGTAAAGTCTCCTGGTGAGCTACTTGCAAACATGGCAGGTTGTAACAAGCGCATGGACTGTACCCAGTTTTAAATCCTTTCTCTAGTGCAGGACTTCTCTCAGATTTCCCCCTCCATCTGCACCTTGTTCAGAAGACCATCCGGTGGTTGCTCACCACTTGAAAGACCCTGGAGCAGAAATGTGTCCTTTAGAAGATCGTCAGAGAGAATGAAACCCCTTAGCAGTGGCACGCAGACCCGACCCAAACAAAGCCATGCACAGCTAGAGAAAACTGCTTCTGGCATTCTGAGGCAACTGGCACTGACAGTGCTCGAGAAACACATCTGCCCCGTGCCATCCACCTTTCCGCTGCTATCTCATTGAGTCCTGACACTCCCGCGGCTAGATCCAAATCTCACACTGGAGTCCAAGTGGTCCCCACTACAGAGCATAAATGACCCAAATCCAGGCCTCAGTTCTGAAGGACTTTCTTTCTTGCTGAGGAGAGGGTTGTTTCAAAATAAAAAACGGAATGTCCACACAACGTTTTCTTATTTTGAAATGACAGGCTCTGTCATTTCGAAATAAGAACCGTCATTTTGAAACAGCTTAAACCCCATTCATTTCAAAATGGCTGTTATTTCGAAATGGTTATTTCGAAATAACGCCATTTGGACATGTTGTTTTGAAACAACACCATTGTTTCGAAACAACTGTTTCGAAACATATCCAAATGGCCTTATTTCAAAATAACCATTTTGAAATAACAGCTGTTTCAAAAGCAGGCTTTCCCTTAATTCGAATTAACTCATTTCAAAATAACTTATTTTGAAATAATGATGTATGTGTGGACATAGCCTAAAAGGCCTGGACTCAGGAAACACCAGTTTTGAGCTAGAGGTGAGAGCAGCCTTTTTATCTTATTATATTGTATAGATCCATTTTACGTCTGTAACCCTTCTGCCAGGGCAAGATGGCAGGACAAGGGTTGGATTCTATATCTAGGGGTTTCCAAATAATGTAACACCACCAACCAGCTCAAGCCCCCACCCAGATTTCTGGGAAATCATGCACTATCTCCTGAGCACCCCAAGGGGGTAATGCTTCCCCGCGAGCAAGCATGAGTCTGAGTGTAGCATACAGAACTTTTAATAGAAGTAAAAACAGAATGTAAAAGGCCAAATAACAAAATTCAGCACTGATCTGGAAAATCAGTGCAGAACAGGTTCCCAACATGATCCCACACAGCATAAAAGCACATGTGAACTCAATAGCAAACCCAGCACGACCTGGAGAATCAGTGCAAAACAGGCTCCCAACAAACCCCACAGTATGTAGGGAGTGTCTTTCATTCCAGCTGTCTGCCAGCACCAACCACTGGTCACTCACTCCATCCACTAGCATTGTCCCTTGGCTCTGCCCACTGGCTACCGGCTCCAACCCCTGGTCACTCATGCTCTGCTCTCACCAGTGGCTGACTCCACCCATTGTCTGCCAGCTCCACCCGCTGGTCACTCACACTGTCCAGCCCACCGCTGGCCGTTCTCACCATCCACTGGCTCTGCCCGCTGTTTACCAGCTCCACCCGCTGGTTATGCACTCCCTCTGTTCCTTCTCTTCAGTGATTCAGCTCAGAGAGAGGGTTTTCCTCTCTCAGTGATTTCAGCTCTTAAACCTGAAATAGCTGCAAACAGCTTCTTCCATTAAAATAACAAAGAAAGGCATCATAAGAAGGCCAGCTGGATCTACCATTTGACAATGGGACCAGGGAGCAAGGCAAATGCCTCAATCACTCCACACTGAGCTATGCAGCTCCTATTCTTGTCTTGTCTTTTCCAGGCTGAAACAGGCAGTGGCCTCTCTTACACGTCTCTTTTTTGCTAAGGGTAGCTTTTACCCTTTAACTAACCCAGACAGATTTGGAACAATCAGAGCATAGCATATCACAAAAGACAGTATTTCATGTTTTGCTTCAGTAGAATTAATGGGCATGTCCACACGGCTCTTTTATTTCGAAATAACACTCGTTATTTCAAAATAAAAAAATTTGGTCTACATGACGTTTCCTTATTTCAAAAGGACGGACCTCGTCCTTTCAAAATAAGGATCATCCTTCCAAAAAAGTAAAACCTGCCCCCCCCTCGAAATGGCCGTTATTTTGAAATGGATATTTCGAAATAACGCCTTTAGACCTGTTGTTTCGAAACAACTGTTCGAAACAGCAGTCCAATTGGTGTTATTTCGAAATATCCGTTTTGAAATAACGGCGGTTGCAATCGCGCAGTTTTCCCTATTTCGAAAGGAGCCCTTTCGAAATAAGGGTTTTATTTTGAAATCAGTCCTTTCGAAAGGACTGGTTTCGAAATAAAACTGCGTGTGTAGACGTGCCCAAAGATATTGATAGATTTCTGATCAGATCAACCCAAATATCATTACCCATATTGCCCTGCACCCATAGTGTATTTATGCTAACATGTTCTTTGTGCTCATGCAAATACAAAATCCATGCAGATTAGTTGCCCCCCCTCAGAAGCTATTAGGCACAGCTTCTAAGCCTGCCTTATACTTCCAAATGTTGGTTTGAGCCAGAATTTTTTGTTTCCAGTTTCCTGACTGGAAAATTGAAACTTTTCATCAAAAGCAACCTTTTCCTGTGGAGGAATATTTCATGGGAAAAATTTCAGGCTCCTCTACTGGGAGATTCCTTATCATCTCCCTACAGACCAGGAGAGAAGCATTGAGATCTGCGGGGCTCAGACCTTGATGTTAACATATCAGCTAGTTAAGATTTCAGACTGGCCTTATAGTAAAGATCCCCAAGAAACCTTTGCCCCCGATTCATACAGCAAAGTGCCTGATGGATCTTGCAGATGTGACAGGTGCTAGTTATAGGGAGATGTTGCACTCGGAACACAAACTGTGGAGTATCTGGTCACCGATGGGATCTGTGACACCTCCATGTAATAGAATATCTCATGGCCCTTCTATTTACACCTGCTCTGTCTAACTGGGAGTATCGTCTGAATCACAGAAGTCCAGTCTGTGCCTGGCCCAAGCATTAGCTACTCTGTGCAGGTAGAGGAGCTGTGACTCAGAGTTGCTGGCTCTGAACAGAGAGAGAATTGCTCTGTGGGTGCAAACTAGGAGAGCTAGAGAAAATATTGGACTGGTTCCTCTGGTCTGGGTGAGCTGCACTTTCCCGGATCTGCAGGTGGGGAAGAGCAGGTTTAAAGCCAGCCAGCTCTTGGGAATGGCTGGCACATTCAGCTCCTACCAAAAGTCACATCAGTTCCTGCAGCATGGCCAGGGATCTAGCCCTCAAACATGCTAGATAGCATGGCCCCATGGGCCACAGAAATGATCATTTCATATTCCCACTATCTTCTGCACCTCAGCTATCTCCCACCACCTTGCCTTCCTCCCACCTCTGAGTTTTTCTCCAGGGTAGAGGAGCTGCACAGAAGGGGAAAGGCAGCTGCTGGGTGGAATTTGGATGCTCTGGAGGAGGGGATCTAGGCAGGGGTTAAGGTAAGGGGGAATGTCCCGGAATGGCCCCCTATTTTTAGGGAGCCAGCGTTCTGGGACTCCTAAAAATAGGGGAACACCCCAGAACCCTGTGTTCTGCCCCCCCCAAATAGGGGGATGTGCCGGAACGCTGCATTCCAGGGACCCCTAAAAATAGAAGGGCATGCCGGAACACAGCGTTCTGGCGTGTTCCCCCTAGGCTGGTGGAAGGGAGGGCCGCATGTCCACACCTCCCTCCTTTCCCGCAGCCTGTGGCGGCTCTGCCCCTTCCGGCTGTGGCCGGGTGGTATGCACAGCTTGGCCCCCAGCCTGGGGCCCGGGTTCCTTCTTGCTGGCTGACTGGCCAGCCAGCACCAAAGCCTCCTTCCACCTGCCCAGCTCTTTGGCCACCTTGGCCAGGTAAGGGGGCTGGAGGTGGGATTGGGGTGGTCTGGCAGCCGGCGGGGAAAGCGTCAGGGCAGGAAGGGGGTATGGGGGGGTGAGAAGGAGTTGGGGTGGTGGGCTGGGGAGGGCTTGTGGAGCTGAAAGGTGTGGCGTGAAAATGGGGAGATAGGGGGATGGGGGTTAGGAGGGCTGGAATGGGGGTAGAGAATTTAGGGAGTGGGGATTGGGGCTGAGAAGGACCTGAGGAAAGGATTCTGATGGGGGTAGGTGTTTTGCAGCAGTAGCTGGGGTTCGGGGGCAGTAGCTGGGGTGGGGGGCAGGCATTTGGGAGGGCAGTAGCTGGGGTGTATGAAGGGGGCCCAGACCTCCATGAAGGGGGGCCCTGACCTGAATGGGGGGACCTGGAAATTTAGGAGGCTTCTGGGCCCCCTAAAATTATACTTTAACCCCTGGATATTGGGGGCAGTGGGTGGGGTGGGTGAAGGGGACCTGCACCAGTGTGAGGGGGGCCTGCATCAGCATGGGGGGGGGCTGCCAATTTAAGAGAGCCCCAGGGCCCCCCAAATTCTACTTTAACCCCGGGGACTAGGTGTGGCAATTACATCCCCTTTCCCTCCTCCGTGATCCTCCTGACCCTGCTCCACTGCAAAGTGCTCCCTGCTACTTGTAGAAGTTACCTCTCTGTCAAAATGCAGTGAGCTCCTAGACAGGGATGGAGTTTTTTGTCTCATGGTACATTTGCAGAATTGTTTCCAAAGGCTCCAAAATGATTGTGAAAGGCTAATGCAGAATCCCTCAAGCCTCCGCACCAGGAACCTTGCCCAGAATTTCCCCTCCTCCTGCCACCAACTCCACCCCACTGGGAAGTTCCCAGGCTGCAAAATTCTTGCCACAGTACAGAACTTCTGCCTCTGCTGAATTGCCCCTGCAATGGAGCTTCATCCTTCCACCCCAGTTTGCCTTCACCACAGAATTTCCCCCTTGCTGTGGAATTCCATGATCTCTGGAAGTGCTCTGTGAGTGTGATACGTGTGCCACACGCACATGCCAGGCACACCCAGGGGTGCATACACATGGGTGTTTGCGCAGTGAGGGAGTGCACTTTGGCTAGGTCAGAGGAGTGCAGTCAATGGAGTGGCACTGTCTCTGCGGGTTTGCACTGTGCTCTGACGTAATTCCTTCTGACAGATTCTCCAGTCACCAGATGCATCATGGTGGACTCCCCTGAGAGCAGAGGCCAGGGCGGGGTGTGTGGGGCTCATGGAGCAAAGCAGGCAACCCCTGGGAGAATGGTGGGATGGATTTCCCTTGTGTGAGCCTGCGCTGCAGCTGCCCAGATCACCATTCTCTCTTCAGCAACACAAGGGACGGAGCCCACCTGTGTGAATCTCTTTTCCTCCAGGCCATCATACTTGTTACCAATTTCCCCAAATTGCTGAGTCTCCCAGTCCCTAGGTCCCTCAGTGGGTGTCTCTTCCACACTCTGTTATTTCACTAACCCTGGTCCTGGGCAAGCCAGTGGGTGTTCTGCTGGGACCACAGAGCCAGATACTGGTGCAGCCCAGCGTCTGTATAGCCAAGGCTCCCCTCCTAATAATGTTAGCTTTTTTGTCTGCCACTGTATATTGAGTGGATGTTTTCAGAGCACAGCCGAAACTACGTGGGGTGAATGGGGCTTTGCCCCGGGTGTGCCAGAGGCTGAATAGAGCTGCTCTACTAAAAGGTGCGTTTTGCAGTGCCAGCCACAAGAGCCACTAATTGCAAGGGGCACATTCCTATTGGAAAGCGCCCTGGTCACTGAAACAGAGCATTATGGCTCTGTTTCAGAGAACTATCCACAATGACTCCAAGATCTCCTTCTCAAGTTGTAACAGCTAAGTTAGACTCCAACATTTTATATGTATAATTAGATTTATGTTTTCCCAATGTGCCTCACTTTGCATTTATAGACATTGAATTTTATCTGCCATTTTGTTGTTCAGTCACCCAGTTTTGTAAGATCCCTTTGTAACTCTTCGCAGTCTGCTTTAGACTTATCTACCTTCAGTAGTTTTGTATCAAGTGCAAATTTTGCCACTGTATAGTTTACCCCTTTTTACAGATCATTTATGAATATCTCAGTACAGATGCCCAGGGAACACCACAATTTAAATCAGTCCATTCTGAGAACTATTTATTCCCGTCCTTTGTTTCCTATTTTTAGCTAGTTATTGATCAACAAGAGGATCTTCCTTTTTATCCTGTCTTCTTATTTTGCTTAACAGTCTTTGGTGAAGAATATTGTCAGAGGTTTTCTGAAAATCTAAGTACACTATATCCACTATATATGCCCACATGTGCCAGCAATGACCCTCTGCCATGTATATTGGCCAAACCAGACTATCCCTATGGAAAAGAATAAATGGATACAAATAAGATATAAAACATGCAACTTCCATAAACCAGCATAAACCACTTGAACCTCCCTGGCCATTCTGTAGCAGACTTGAATGTTGTCATGCTTCAACAAAAGAACATCAAAAACAGACTTCAGTGTAAAACTGCAGAGCTGGAACTCGTATGCAGACTTGACACAATCAAACTGGGTCCGAATAAGGACTTGGAATGGCTATGTCATTACAAAAAGTAACTGTCCCTTTTCATGCAGTCTCACCTTCTAATAAACTCTTGTTAATAGGCCTCATTTACCCTAACTGAATTGACTTTGTTAGCATGTGCCCTCCCCATAAAAATGTTTCTCATCCTTGCAAGTGTGTATATATCTTCGTGCATCTGATGATGTGGGTTGAAGCCCATGAAAGCTTATGGCCAAAGAAATCTGTTAGTCTTTAAGATGCCACAGGATTTCATTGTTTTTACTATATCCACTGAATCACCATTGCCCACATGCTTGTTGACCCTTTCAGAGAATTCTAGCAGATTGATGAGACACGATTTCCATTTACAAAAACCATGTTGACTCTTCACCAACAAATCATGTTCATCTGTGTGTCTGATAATTCTGTTCTTCACTATAGTTTCAACCACTTTGCTTGGTACTGAATTAGGGATTACTAGCCTGTAATTGCGAGGATTATCGCTGAAGCCCTTTTTTAAAAATTGGCATCATCTTAGTTATCCTCCAGTTATCTGGTACAGAACCTCCTTTAAATTATAGGTTACCACAGTTAGTAATTCTGCAGTTTCACATTTGAATTCCTTCAGAACTCTTAGGTGGATATCATTTAGTCCAGTGCCATATTACTCTTTATCAATTTATTCACAAAATCTCCTTTAATGGCACCTCAATCTGGGACAGTTCCTCAGCTTTATTATCTAAAAGGAAAGGTTCAGATCTGAGAATCTCCCTCACAGCCTCAGCTGTGAAGACAGATGCAAAGAACTCATTTAGTTTCTCTGCGATGACTTTGTCTTCCTTGCATGGGTGTCGCTGCTGCTGGGCCTGCAGGGCATGGGCCCTGCATCACTCTGGCCATACCCTAGATCTGACTTCAGCTGCCTGGTGCTGGCTGGCAGCTGCAGGAGCCGGAGCCAGATCTGGGCTGGGGCTGCCTGCTGTGCCTGGCTGGCAGTGCAGATGCCAGAGCCAGATCTGGCTCTGGGTCACCTGCCGCTTGCTGGCAGCAGCTGGGGCCAGATCAGGCCCACCTTGGCTGCCTGCCACTTGCCAGCAGCAGCAGGAGCCAGAGCCAGCTCTAGGTACCTGCGCTTGCCAGCAGTGGCCCAATCTGGCACTGGGCCACTTGCTGGAAGCAGCAGGAGCCGGATCTGGCTCCAGGCAGCTTGCCAGCAGTGGCAGGAGCTGGAGCAGGCTCTGGGCTTCTTGCTGGCAGCAGCTGGGGCTTGAATTGGGCCCCAAAGCTGGATCAGGGCCCCTTTTTGGGGGGCAGCAATGCTCCTGCTTCTTGAGTCCTCCTTTAGCATCTTGATCATCCAGTGGCCCCACTGGTTGTTTATCAGGCTTTCTGCTTCTGAGGTACTTTACTTTTTAACTGTTCTTCAGATTCTTTTTTGGCCTTCCTAATTACGTTTGTGTACTTTGTTTGCCAGAATTTATGCTCCAAAAAGCAGTTAGTTAAGGTGTCAAGAAACTTTATCTTTGCATACCATCATGAGATGATGCACTTAGTTAATATGGGGATAGTTGAACTCCCCCATTATTACTGAGTTTTTTATTTTTATGGCCTCTCTAGTCTCCCTGAGCATTTAACAGTCAATATCACCACTCTGATCAGGTGGTTGGTAGCACATCCCTACTGCTATATTCTTATTAGTCAAGTTTGGAAATATTATCCACAGAGATTCTACAGCACTGTTTGGTTCATTTAAGATTTTTATTTCATTTGACTCTATGCTTCTTTTCATATACAGTGCCACTCCATCACCAGTACAATCTATTCTGTCCATCTGCTATATTTTGTTCACTGATATCACTGTGTCCCATTGATTAACATCATTCCTCCAAGCTTCTGTGGTACCCATTATATCAATATCCTCATTTAATGTAAGACACTCAAGTTCGCCTATCTTAGTATTCAGACTCCTACCATATGTATATCTGCAAGTCTGCCATTATGTGATGGTAACCTCTTGTGGCCATGGCCGATGGACACAGAGGAGATTTCACACTGCAGTCTTTAACCCAGTGGACACTGGTCTAACCCACCTAGATGACACCCAGTGCTAGAGTAACCCTGGTTCTCTTGCTCCTGCACAACTCAGATTGGTGATGGGTAACTGCTCCACATCCATGAAGGTTGTCTCTTGTGGGATCCCACAGAGGTCCATTACTATTGCTGTTTTCCTTTAACATCTATATGAGACTTCTGGGAGAGACAGTGAGATGTCATGTGCTTAACTGATGGTACAGCTAGAGATCTCATTCACTATTGAATGTCAGAACGCCAACAGGAAATCAGCTATTGAACAAAGAGCAGCTGGCTCCAGCTGAACCCAGGCAGGGCCGAACAATACTAGCTAGAAAGGGATGACTTCCAGGAGCTAGGCCAAGATGTTTGTTGTCTGTCTCCATCTTCCATCAAAGGCTCACTGCCTCTATTTATCAGAGCAGTGGAAAGCCTTGGGGTTCTTTTCTGGCTCCTCAGTAAGTCTGGCTTATAGTGTAGTGTAAGTTTCCCCAAATGCCTTCTTGCCTCTTCAGAAAACTTTGCCCCTTCTTCCCAGATGAAGGCCAGGTTCCTGCAATCCAGATATTCACTCCCTGGGGCACACAATGGGTCAGAAGCTGAATGTGCCTGATGCCCAGGCTCCAGCTGGTACATAGTGAGGGTGCCCACAACTCCATGGCTAAGACTGCATCTCAGGTCCAAGGTCTCTTCTCTTCACTGGTTCCCCATCAGTTGCTGATCCCTGGTTAAGGCCTTTTGGTCCTAATTTTCAAAGCAATTAATGGCTGAAGCCCAATCTACATCAAAGGCTGAACATCACCACATGAAACCCCATGACAACTGCTGTTCTCTGGGACCATACAGATGACAGCTCAGGGTGAAGCAGATGAGAACTGGGGACAAAGCATTTTTTGTCATGAGGATCAAGTTATGGAACAATATTCCAGAGCAGATCATATGAGTCCAATCCCTGACTATCTTTTGGATTTCCCTACTTAGTCCTTACTCCTGCCAAAAGTGCAGGGGGCTGGACTATGGGACTCCTGGAGGCCTCTTTCCATCTTACAGTTCAGTGATTCCCTTTTGAGAAAGCCTTTCCCCTATATGTAGGCTAAAATTTTTGCACAAATGTTTTTACTGAGTGTCATGGACAGGCCACAGGCCATAAACAATAAATCGTGGAAGCCTAAGCCCCCCTGTATGAGCTGAAGCCAGGGGCCAGCTGGAATTTTCAGGCAGTTGTAGTCATCTGGAAAGTCCCAGGCTCCATCACCTCTGTCACAGACTCCTGGCCTTAACCTCAAGTGACATTCGCTGTTCAAACGCTCCTTTTATTCCCAGCCTCTACCCACCTTACCTGCAATTAAAAGCACCCCGCCCTGAGCTGAGTTCTGATCCCACAGAGAAGGAAGTGCCAGCGACTGTATGAAGTATAGTGAGGGCAGTGGTATTCTTGTTGATTTGATACGGAAGGCGTTCAGATACTACAGCATTGGGTAGCAGTATAAAACTGATAAATTAATATAAAACAGTATAAAATTGATAGATTTGGCTGCAAGAGCCAAGGTTCCTGGTTTGGAACCTTGCTGGGCTTCCCCCTTTGGGCCAAGGGAACATCCCACCAGGAAGGCTTCATCTCCCAGGGTAAGGTGCTGAGGTGGGAGAGACACAAGGGGTTGGTGAGTGGGGAGAGGAATAGGGAACGAGGAGAGGTGGCTCTGGAAAGTTCCCCCTTCCAAACACTCAACCTTTTCCCAGCATGCTTCAGGGGTTGGTAGCGCCTGCAGTTGTGCAGTGCTGTGAAATATTCATTGGTTCGCTATGCTCGGGACATGAAATTGCTCTAAACACCTCTGAATATTTCATCCTGTGGACTGGAGTGGGCTCCTGCTGTACAGACCTGCTGGGATGAGGTGAGGGGGATGTTGTTCACAGGCCAGCGAGGAGGCCTGAGTGTCCCAGCCATGGGGCAGTAATGAGACAATTTTGGGCTTCATGCGATGGCTTCAATGACCAGATGCTGTGAAGCAAAAGACCCAGGCCCCGTTATACAGCTGTCACTGTGTCTCTCTCTCATATGTTCCTCCGTCTACCCTCCCCCTTGGCCCTCCCCTGCTTCCATTCCCCTCTTCTTTCTCTCACGTGTTCCCTTTCCGCCATGCTCGCTCTTCACTGGCATTTCTTCCCACCATCACACTGCCTGTCTTGCTAATGCCTTGTGAAAGGAACATTTCTCGCCCATGTTTTCTTTGTGAGCAATTATCCTCATTAAAAGTGCAAGATTAGGAGGACATGCGGAATATTCTGATTACCTTCTGGCTGCTAGGAATGTGGGGCCTGCTCCCACAGCATAGGAGATATCCAAGGGGAAAAGGATTGTGGCCTCCTGCCACATGGCCTCCAGAGGCCACGGGCAGGGCTGAGGATGCCAGTTACCGATAGTCTGGTAGGCGGTAAGCAGCAGTAAATGTGGAGTCCGAGCAGGATTGTGAGCTGAATGAAGTTTCAGCTCTGTCTGTATCATACGCACTAAGCAGAGATTCCCTTACCAAACACATGGTCTGCAGGGACTGAAACTCAGCAGGCGGTGGGGTGGAAAAGCGGGTACCACTGGCCTCCTTGTACACCTGTCATGCATGATGCTCGCTGTTAGATAGCTCCATCAGGGCCTAACACCTGAGTGCTGGATTTGCTGGTTGGGGGCGAGGGGAAGGGTTGGAGTACTCTGGTCCGTTTCTCTGCTGATGGAGTCTCATCAGATTTACCCAGTGATGTTTTTTGGGATCTGGGATGCTGGCTGGATGCGCCACATGGTGCCTCCTGGGTGTCACTCTGGGTAGCCGTGGCCTGCAAGGCAGGAGGCCCCCAGAGCGTTAATGCTGAGAAATGTCTGCCCTCCCCCCTCACCCCATGCTGCACACAGCTAATTCCCCTTGTGTGTGCTAGAGTGGTTTTCAAACCACGGCTCAGGACCAGTACTGGGTCGCACACCCTCAAGTAGTGGGTCACAGTGCCCCTTCTGCTGCCGCCGCAAGACTGGAATGATTGCTCAAAGATGTAATTGTTCGGTCGTGGGCATAAATTACTTTTTTCAACTGGGTCCTGAGAAAAAAAGTTTGAAAACTACTGTAGACTCTGGCTCCTGCTCTGGAGGCCCGGCTGCCATGTGGCCTCCCTTTGGCTCTCTGCTCTTGACTATTTAAGGCAAACCTCCTTGCT
Source organism: Podocnemis expansa (assembly GCA_007922195.1). Classification (NCBI taxonomy): domain Eukaryota; kingdom Metazoa; phylum Chordata; order Testudines; family Podocnemididae; genus Podocnemis; species Podocnemis expansa. The sequence goes on along the minus strand of ML681968.1, from coordinate 817,177 downwards.
GGACTTTAAACAAAGCCCAGCTCCTCTCGTTTTAAATAACTTGCCTGGAGTAAACATTGCAAGGCATGAACCTATAAATCAGGCATTCCCAGGACCTGCCCAGCAGGGCGTGTGAGCAGGGGGGCAGCCCAGGCCTCCCGCACTCCAGTGCACTCAATAACGCTTGCGCACTTCCCGGAAGGGGTGACTGACAGGACTTGGTGGGGGAAGGGAATGAGTTCCCATGGCTTACTGGGACAGTGGATCTGAGTTGTGGTCATTGGGGTAGAAGTAACTGTTAGAATTAGGCTGCAAAGAAGTTTGCATTACAGCCCATACTATCTCTTGACATTCCCTCCTATGATGAAGTTTCCAGCCATGGTCTCTGCCTGATGATGAATTATTCCTGGGTCCATCTGGGATCTGGAGAGAGTCAGAATTTGCTGGCTTAAAAAAATAATTGCAATCTCTTTGTTCCCTGGCAGGGATAATTCCAAGATGGCTACTCTGGGAAATGGCACCCTCAGCACAGTGGAGTGCCCTGCGGAGGAGTCATGGCTTCAATAGCCCAGATTAAAATGCAGAGGTTCATATAACAAAGTGATGGCACTGAATGTGCCCTGCAAAAGCAGTTTTGGGCTTGCCCTCAGATGTGCACAGGCAGCTAGCTGGGCTGGCTGTTCTGCACTAACCTACACTTTCCACTAGCAAAGCTGGGGAGGGTTGTGGATTGCTGTACCAGCTTCCACACACTAGAGACTGGAACCTCTTCTCCCCTTTGCTTTGAAAAGAAACCCTAGGAAAGGAAATGCCAAAACTGACCTCTGTGCAAAGTCATGGCTGCCAAAAGTGTGGGCAGGCAGTAGATTTAATTTCTTCCCTCCACTTCCACTCTGCTGATTCACTGGACTGTGTGCAGACACAGGATTTATAGCCACACTTACATGCTCACATAGGAAAAACTCTTACAGTGAAATATCTACCTCTGAAAACATCTAAATCATTGCAAGAAGTGGTATTTTGGATCTGAAAGACATATCTGAATTTCTCATGATCTGAAATTCAGGTAACAGGGACTTGGAAAATTAGAATTTATTAATTTCTAAACTTGGTGTTTCTTTACTGTAGTAATAACTGTTATATTATATTATATTATATTATATTATATTATATTATATTATATTATATTATATTATATTATATTCAGAACTGACACCACCTACAGCTACAGTTCCCCATAGTTCCCATTGTAAGACTCTGTTTTCATATGCTTATAACTTGAGCTATGTGAAGAACAGATTTATTGGTTTGCCTGGCAATACTGAAAAATTGGGAAAAAATATTGGGTCAAACTGAAAATGAAATTTTTAAAAAGTTTCAATGAGTCCAAAAGGAAAAAGGAAAAAAAAGATTTCTGATTGAATTAAATGTTCTCTTTCAATTTTGACCATTTAACATTTTTATTTTTTTTTAACATAAATTGCAGGAAATTTTGAAGCAAAAAGTCATTTTCTTACTGAAATCAAAACTTTTAATGAAACAGTGGAAAGCATTTCTATTTTTGGAATTTTTTAAAAAGATTTTTTTTTGATTGAAACAATTCTCAGAATGTTTTGATTTAATTGAATCTGCAGTTTTTGCTGAAAAAGTTATGGACGAAAAATGTTGCTCTATTTATGACTTTGACAAACTTTAATCATTTAGGATGAATGACTCGATGCCAGGTGTCTGCCTGAGTGAATATTTTTGGAAGGGTTCAGGTCAAACAGTTTAGGTATTTTCATGAATGAAATTATAAAAAACATGTTTTTGCTTAGAGGAGGGACATGGCATTTTTCAGGAGGGTCGCTCTGGTGCAAAGGCTTTGCCTTTTGCTGTTCCTGTGAAAAACCACCAAAATATGGCCAAAGTAATATCCTTTGAATAATCTCATTTCACGCATGCTCAGTAGAGACTTTTACAGATGGGCAGCTAAATTCTTGAAGATTGCATCTCCACTGAGCATGCTCCTACCTGTAGATGCAGGAGGATTTTCCCTGAAATTGCTGTTGCTGGCTGCTGTGGTACAGGGCATCAGAACTGAGAGCAGGCAGAGTTTTCAGTGTCCCCATTGCTGGCGTCCAGCTGATGTGAAGGAGGAAGCAGCCCCTATGAAATTCAGATGAGATAAGATTTGGTGGCTGTGGGAGAAGAATGCAGTAGACTGGGACAAGGAGCTTGTTTGGAGATACTGGGATCTGGGAAAGGAAGAGACAGAGTGGAACTGGCAGGGGAAAATGGGAACTGAATGAGGAAGAGGTTGTGTGAAAAAAATGTGATCATGTAATTAGATTGTTATCATAATGCATATGTGCTGGGGGGACAGGGACTAATTAATTTTGCACAAGCTATTTCAATTCTGGCATCTTTTAACATTGCTTTACATCTTTAACAGTCTGTTCATGGTTTTTCTTTTACATACAGTGAAAAATAATATGTAATGTAATTAAAGTCTTGTGCAATGCACATAATAAAGGGGGCAGAGTTAAGGTTACACTTTCAATCATTTCTTGACCTTTATGTAGTTGTCGTAAGCACACAGCCTCACTGCATTTTTTATTTTCAACATCTTCTTTAGCTACCTAATCTTGGTCTCTACAAGTGGGTAAGTCAAAGAATATAGACAGTTTTATATAGCATCTGGTAAAAGATGGGAAACAGGAGCCTGAAAGGAGAACCGCGTGGGGTAAAAATGCCAAAGAAACCCACCACAATAGCATTTAACTTCTAAAAAGAGAACTACACAAAAATGAGGAAGCTAGTTTAATGGAAATGAAAAGGAAAAGTCACAAGAGTGAAGTGTCTGCAAACTGCAAGGAAATTGTTTAAAAAATGATAATTGAGGGTCAAACAAAATATAAACCCCAAAACACCTAGTAAGAGGATGAGAAAAAATGCCCCCTCTCATATGAACAGCAGAGTAAAAGAGGAGGTTAGAGACAAAAAGACATCCTTAAAAAAACAGAAGTCAAATTCTACTGAGGAAAATAAAAAAGAACATACATTCTAACAAGTTGAGCGTAAAAGTATAATTAGGCAAGCCAAGGAAGAACTTTAAGAGCAACTAGTGAATGACACTGAACAATCAGCAATTTTTTAAAGTGCAGCAGAAGCAGAAAGCCTGCCAAGCAATTGGAGGGGCCACCGGATGATCAAGGTGCTAAAGGAAGATGACCAGCGTAGAGAAGATAAATGAATTCTTTAGATCGGTCTTCATTGCAGAGGATGTGGGGGATACCCCACATATAAGCCATTGTGTTTAGATGACAAATCAGAGGATATGCCCCACACTGAGGTGTCAGTGAAGGAGGTTTTGGAATAAACTAAGAAGTTAAAAAGTAATAAGTCACCAGGACCAGAGGGAATTCACCCAAGAGTTCTGAATGAACTCAAATATGAAATTGCAGAATTACTAATAGGCATGTGACCTATTACTTAAATCAGCCTACACTTCCCTGCATTTATTTCCTCCCATTCTGTAAATTACCCCATCTTCAAAGCATCTGACAAAGGGGGATTTCTCCCATGAAAGCTCATGCAAAAATAAATTTGTTAGTTTTTAAGTGCCACAGGACTCCTTGTTTGTTTTACTGAACTAAACTAATATGGCTGCCCCTTTGGAACTTGTACCTGATGACTAGATGGTAGCTAATATAATTTTTTAAAAGGCTCTGAATATAATCCTGGTGGTTACAGGCTAGTAACCTAACTTGAGTACCAGTAAGTTGGTTGAAACTATAGTAAAGAACGCATAGAAAAACATGATTTGTTGGGCGACAGTCAATACAGCCTTTGAAAAGGAAATCTATCTCACCAACTTTCCAGAGGGGTAGCTGTGTTAGTCTGTGTATAGCAAAAGCAGCGAGCATCCTGTGGCACCTTATAGACTAACAGATTTCTTCAAGCATAAGCTTTTGTGGGCTACAACCCACTTTGTCAGATGTACATGCATCTGACGCAGTGGGTTATAGCTCACAAAAGCTTATGCTCGAAGAAATCTGTTAGTCTGTAAGGTCACAGTACTCTCGCTGCTTTTGCTATCTCACCAATCTATTTCAGTTCTCTGAGTGTGTCTGCAAGCATGTGTACAAGAGTGACCCATTGATACAGTGCACTTGGACTTTCAGAAAGCCTTTGTCCAGGTTTTTAAGCTTACCCCTTACCCATCGTAAGCTAATAAGCTGTCGTGATGAGGGAAAGTCCACCCATGGATCAGTAACTGGTTAGAATGAAACACAGGATAGGAATCAATGGTCAGTTTTCACCATGGAGAGCAGGGGCGTCACTGGCGCCTGGCACACAGGGCATGTGCCCCGAGTCCTGGCACCAGTGCCCTGAAAGTCTTGTATGCCCGCTGCCTCTCCCAGCCCTGTCCCCAGGCAGGTATCCAGGGCTGGGCTGGCTGCAGTGGTACCTGCCTTTCCTGGCCAGCAATCCGAGCTGCGTTGCCCACATCAGCCACAGTCTCGCCTGTCCCGTCCCTGACTGGGTATCTGGGGCCAGGCTGGCCGTGGTGGCGCCTGCCTCTCCCGGCCAAGTATCCAGGGCCTGGTTGGCTGCAGTGGTGCCTGCCTCTCCTGGCCAACGATCTGACCCAGGCCATCCATGACAGCCACTGCCTTGCCCAGCCCCAGCCCTGGCTGGGGATCAGGGGCTGGGCTGGCAGTGGCAGGAACCCGGGGCCCTGACTCTGGATTGAGGCTGGGGGGTGGGCCCCAGATCTTTTCCCGGGGCAACAACACTCCTGATGGAGAGAAGCAAATAGCAGGGTCTCCCCAAGATCTGTAATGGGACTTGTGCTGTTTAATGCATTCATAAATGATCTGGAAAAGTAGGTGAACAATGAGTTGGTAAAATTTCTGGTGATACAAAATTACTCAAGATAGTTAAATCCAAATGTGACTGCAAAGGACAAAGGAATCTCACAAACTTGGGCAGCTAGCACACAAATTTAGACCAAGGTGGTGGGTGAGGTAATACTATTTATTGGACCAACTTCTATTGGTGAGAGAGACAAACTTTTGAGCCATGCAGAGCTCTTCTTCATGGAACAAGATGGCAGATGAAATTCAATGTTCTGCTGCTCCTCTTGGCATGGGCATGCTGCTGCTTCCCATGGGTGTTTGGAGGAAGAGCCTGGGGAGAAGTGCATGTGGCACTGGGAAAGGGGATGAAATGACAGTCAGTCGAAACTCTCTTCAAGGCCTTTGAAAAGCCAGGGCATTGCTATTGTCTGGAATCCAGCAGGGACCATGGAATCAGAGGTGCACAGGGATGGACTGTGGAGAAAAGAGATGATTCTCGTCATTGAAGTAATTCTGGGCTGGACTCTGTGGTGGCACTGATGATCCGATCTAAAGAGGATGCCTCTGGTTCACTCATTAGGCATTAGGGAATGGCCACCATGGCTGGTCCAAACAGCCGATGAACCTGAGGGGCTGCGAGGAGGCAATGTAGTGGGGAAAGGATGGCATGGAGCTATGTGCAGACGGGTTTTGTGAGCTGGAAATCTCTACCCTGCATTTGTGCCTTGCACAAGCAGTGCTGATGTCCCAGAGGAAGTGCACTTCTTCCTGTCTGGATTGGTGCCATTCACAGCTCTGTGCCTCTTGCTTCCCCCATTGGCTCACTTCTATGCCTTCTCCTCTCTTCTCCGGACTTCACTTCTCTCTTCCCCTCTCCCTTTCTCCTCTCTTGGCATCTCTCCTCAGGCTGTGGTGCCTCATGGCCCTGTTTCCAACACAACAGGTCCTAAGCTCCCATCCTTTCTCACCTGTGGGGAAAGCCTTCCTATCTGCCCAACCCTAGTGCCGGGAGCTGCAAAGGAGGTGCCAGTGTGGGTTTGTCAATGGTTTTCCTCCCTTTCCCATGGTATCCAGCCTTGCTCAAAGCAGGCCCAGCTGACACACTGGTGTAAATGCCAAAGCCCTGTTTACACTAGCTCTCAGCCACTGCTGCCACTGGGGAGCTGTGCTGGCTAATGTCTCAGGGGGCGGGGGAGTCCTAGCCATCATGTGCAGTACACAGCCTTTGCTCTAATGCGCCCACCTTGGGCCCATCTTCTGCTCCCCCTCTCTGTTCCTCTCAGTCTGCTTTTCCTCCCTCCATTTTCCTTTCAAAAGCAAACACAGGATCGATAGAGCAGCCTCTTCCAGGATGATGCTTCGTTTAGCTCTCATCCTCCCCACCCCCTCATTTGCTAATCCCTCTTGTTATCCACATGACTGAGGAGCAGTACTGAAAGTTCAAAAGGATATGTCGGGTGTCGGTTACAAATTGGATTGCATCCTTGGAAGGGGAGCACAACCTCCACCAACACTGGGGGGTGGGGGAGATGGTGGTTGGTGCTCCCAGATGACTCCAATGAAGAGCCAATGGGGAGTGGAATTTGGAAAATCAGGGGCTGGGGCACTAGAGTGTGTGTGATGAGAACTGCATAATATCCCAGGTTGCATGACCAGTGGAGAACTCACACGATAACAATAGACATAATCGGGGTCTGCTCTCATTTATGCCAGGTATCAGGATGCAGGATTCATGGACTGAGGAGCCACAGTGGTCTCGTTTGCAGTCCCCAGTGCTCTAGCATCTGAGGGATGATTTTGAACGTATTAACAAAGGGCGGTTTTTCCACTGCCATGGGTCATCACTGATACCTGCACAAGAGGGTGCACACTTCCCTCCACTCTGCAACAGAGTAAAGGATTGCACAAGGAAAGGAGACAGCCGATGGGGATCTGGCCCTGCCTTTATAAACCATCAATTACAGCAGAAGGGAGCAGTGAAGAGTCACGGGGAGGGAAATGTGAAAAGAAAGGTGCAGATGAGGTGTTGGAGCTGTTCCAAGAGCCTGGGGACTGCAAAGGAGAAGCTTTTGTACCCATGTTGACCAGACCAATCTTACAACCGCACAGCTCCATCTCTCACTGGGAGGTGCTTTGATACCTTTGTCCACCTTTGTAAATTAAACCATTTCTTTTCCATTGTAAGAACAGCCCTACTGGGTCAGACCAATGGTCCATCCAGCCCAGTCTCCTATCTTCTGACAATGGCCAGTGACAAGTGCTTTAAAAGGAATGAGCAGAACAGGTAATCACCCAGTGATGATCCATCCAGTTCATGGAACTGATGGTGCTCCATCCAATGCGGTGTTGCAAGTGTTTGGAAATCCTGAGCCAGATTTCAAAAATCATGAGATCGGTTTTAAAATTGTGGAGGTTGTTTCTGATTTTTTTTTTTTGGTTGCCTTCTGAGCCTTTGGATCATGCTCAGATCACATTTCCAGGCTTTTTTTCAGCCAAGAGAACTAAAAATGTATTTTCTAAAAAAAAGACAATCTGATTTTTATAAAAATCCCATGCCTCCAGGAGCTGGGGTTTGAAGAAAAACATGCAGTACTGCACAGTTCACACTAAAAAGGTAAGAACTGGCGGCACTGTTGGTTGCTGATTTTAGCAGGAGAGTTTCCCGGTGTCATTTTTGTTGGTGGTTGCATTTCCATTAATATTCCTAGGAACTTTTCCCCGTCATAATCACAGATGCTTCACTTTGTATGATTTTCAATTTCTAATAACTTTGTTAATTTCACTTTTCCAGCGAGAAAAAGAAATTGGCTCAAAGGGTATATCCACATGTATCTTTTAAATCAAAATAACACTGTTTATTTCGATTTTAAAAAGATTAGGTCCACACGAGGTTTTCTTGTTTTGAAATGACGAGCTCCATCACTTTGAAACAAGAGTTGTTATTTCGAAATAGCTTAAACCTACTTTAATTCGAATCGTCTGTTATTTTGAAATGGTTATTTTGAAATAATGCCATTCGGATGTGTTATTTTGAAATAACCATTATTTCAAAATAATACTTTTGCCCTTCTCCTTCCCAGGGTGCCTTCCTTTTTCTATGTATTGGGTGGGGGCATGGCCCAGTGAGGGGGATATGTTGCCACACCTCCCATGCTGCCCAGCTCCTGATTTGAAATAGCAAGTCCTGTGTCTGGACTTGCTATTTCAGTTTGAGGTTTTTGCTTATTTCGATTTAAGTTAATTTGAATTAAGGATTTTATTTCAAATTAACTTATTTTGATTTAACTTACATCAAAATAAGCATGTGCATAGACATATCACCACTACCCTATACCGAAAACCTACTGATCGGTATAGTTACCTACATCCTTCGAGCTTCCATCCTAAACACACCACACGATCCATTGTCTACAGCCAAGCCCTAAGATATAACCGCATCTGCTCTGATCCCTCAGACAGAGACAGACATCTTGAGGATCTCTATCAAGCATTCTTGAAACTACAGTACCCAGCTGGGGAAGTAAGAAAACAAATTGACAGAGCTAGACGGGTTCCCCGAAGTCATCTACTACAGGAGAGACCCAAGAAAGAAAGCAACAGAACACCACTAGTCACCACATACAATCCTCAAGTCAGACCTCTGCAAAAGATCATTAAGGACCTACAGCCTATTCTAAAAGATGATCCCTCACTCTCTCAAGCATTAGGAGACAGACCACTCCTTGCCTATAGGCAGCCCCCTAATCTTAAACAGATACTCACCAGCAACTACAGATCTAACAACAAGAACATTGAAGCAGGCACACACCCTTGCAAAAAACCACACTGCCAAGTCTGCCCACATATCTACACAACAAACACCATCATAGGTCCTAATCAAGCCTGTTACTCCATCAAAGGCTCATTTACCTGCTCATCTACTAATGTGGTCTATGCCATCATGTGCAAGAAATGCCCCAACACCTTATATATTGGACAAACAGGACGATTGCTCCGTAAGAGACTGAATGAGCACAGAGCTGATATCAGAAATCAAAGAACAAAGAAACCAGTTGCTGAGCACTTCCATCTTCCTAATCACTCGATGATGGATTTGTTAACGACTGTCGTTAGAGATGTACCTGGGACATCAAGACTCCAAAGAGAAACAGCTGAACTCGAATTAATATGCAAACTAAATTCTGTGAAAGCAGGACTCAATCGAGATTATGGGTTCTTTTCACATTACAAAGGGTAATTTGACTTCAGGCTTCCCATTCTTTAAGCCTGTAAACTGCTCTGATTTGCTGTTACTTTATGACCTGATCCTATGTTTTATACCCCCTTGCATTTAGTTTCATTCCTTTCTGTAAGTTCACCCATCTTCGAAGCATCTGAGGAAGTGGGATCTTCTCCCACGAAAGCTCATGCAAAAAATAAATCTGTTAGTCTTAAAGTGCCACACAACTGCTTGTTGTTTTTTTACTGGACTAGACTAACACGGCTATCCCTTTGGAAACATGCAGACATAGCCACAGTGTTTTGGTGGGCATGCAGGGAAAATAACCCAGTTAGCCCCAGAGAAGTGCATCATCTTGAGAAGAGACTGCCAGTATTAACAAACTGCAATCACTAAACTATTTTCTTGTGTGCCCCAAACCCTTTTGCAGCCAGGTCTAGTGGAGCCACTTGTTGTAACTGAAGGCAACTGTTCCTTTAAGTGCTGCTCTGACACCAAGCTGAAAAGCATTACTGCACCTTTGGTGCTTGTGCCTCAGACCACCCAGCCATCCTCTGCGAATTTCTGCTCTGGCAGCCTTGTTATTAGCTGCTTCTATCTGATAACACAAGCTCAACTTCAGCTTACTGCACTTTGCAGTGACAGAGTGGGGCTGATGGTCTCCAGACCCTCCCCTACAGGTTCGTGGGGCTCCCTGTTGGCTACAGGAGAAAGACATGTTGCTGGCATGTCATAGCCTTGGAGGGTCAGTTCTCAGCTCCCCCTCTCTGGGGTCTTTTCAATGTTATTTGAAAGGCCAGTAAAAGAAATGCTGCCCCAAAGGCTGTGCTGTAGGGGAGGAACCCTGGCCTGCAGATGTGCTTTATAAGGGCCAGGTGGCTGGAGCAGGAGTGCTGGTGCTGTTCCCCACAGAGAACAGGTTCATTATTTCCAGGTGGTGACGTGGTGCCATTATCACCATTTCACAGATGAGGGAGCCAAGATAACAGAGGGGGAAAGTGACTTGATCAAGACTACATACAGAGCTGATGGCATTGCTGGGCCTTGAATTATGAGTCTTGACACTGCCCTGCCTATTTTAACACACAGCCTACACTGAGGAGAGAATAGAGCCCAGTGTGCACGCTGCAGCAGGGCAACAGTTTACTTCGCACTAGTGTGATGGACGGAATGACTGGGATTGGGAGTGTCTGGGTCCCCTCCCATAACCTGTCAAGGGAACATACAGACAGCCTGGCTAGAGTCTAGCACGGAGTGGAGAAGATCAAACACTCCCAACCCTGCATGAGGTGTGAACATCTCTCCAGAGTGGTTGTGGGACCAACCCCAAAGACCACCGTGTTCCAGGACTGAGGAGCATCGGTGCAGCTGTGTATGGGGAGCGCTGGGCTCTGACTGTGGTTACTATGTAGTTAGTTGCCAGGATAAAAAAATTAAATGGCAAAATGTGACACTGGCCCAAATAAACCCAGAATTAAGATCAGCTTCTGGTTAGATGAATTAGAGGTAACTATGAGGGATAAAAAGTCGAACTGTGCTGGAACTCCTCAGTAATCACAGCACCTGAATTATATCCTATGGTATTACAGTAGTTTAAAGTCTTGGTCAGTGTGTGCAGCCATACTGGGGCTCTCTAGGTCATAGCTGTACAGTTTTATAGCTCAGCCCCTCTCAGACTTGAAGACCTAGCACAGGGGTTGGCAACCTTTGCTGGCCCCTGTGCCAGCCCTGCCCACCATGGGTGCCAGGGGTGAGGCCAGGCCTCAGGGGCAGGGCCAGGCCTCTGGTTTGGAGCCAGGGCTGGCACCTACCACTGCTCCTGCCCCTGCCAGCGGGTGGTCTCTGGGTCCTGGCCGTGGATGGCTCCGCCCGCACTGGCAGTCAGCTTCTGGTTCTGGGGGTGGGAGCTGGCTCTGGGTGGGCTGAGCTGCCCCACTCCCCTCTAGCCCTGCCAGCAGGGGCCGGAACCAGCAAGGGCCAGGAGCCCCACATGCCACAGAGTCTTTGTCCTTGGTGGCCACACTTCCCAATGGAAAACATGGCCAATGGGGGCCTGGAACTGTGGCACGCGGCTCTTGCCGCCCAGCCACGCAGTGCTGGGAGAGTGAGGCCAGCGGGGGGGCTTGAGTGGTGCCATGAGCTGTTCAGGCATGGCCCATGTGCTGTTTTTTGCATGCATGCTGGTGGTTGCTGACCCCTGACCTACCGCAACACAGCTAAAGCCACCAACACACAGGGTGTCCCCACTCCACTGCATTCTTATTCTGACCCTGTTCTCCAGATCAGCCTGCCTTTCCCAATTGCAGCCTGCTTGCTGCCAGCACGATGCACACCACAGCTTGAGAGCTGTTGCTGTTTAGGTTGTTGTCAGAGGATTAGAAATGAGATCCGTTTCCATTTGTTTTAAATGAAGTCCTACCAAGCTTATTTCCTAAAAGAGCTCTCCAGGCATCAGCCAAAGACCTGCAGTGGAGACCCGAGCAATTGCTTGGCGTCCCTGAGGACTCTCCATGTTCAGGGAACACAAAACAAGCCAGAAATGCAACTTATCCGAGTAGGACATTGAGGCTGACTTGGTCCACTGCAGTTGATCTGTAAACAATCATTTCACAAAGCTTAAGTTTGGAATCCTGTGAATTTTCCCTTTGCAAATCTAGCCCCTGGCAGCCCATGGGATTGGGAAAACCTGCCTACTACTTTTGGCTGGAAGCAAATTTAGCATTGGATTTGAAACGTCCTTGTAAATAGGAGGCAAGGAACATCCTCAAGCCCAGAGCTGCAAGCAGCTGCCAGGAACTGCTCTGAAATGCCCATAAAAGAAGATTTTCAGAGATCCGACGCATCTGGAGCAAACATTTCCATACACCTCCAAGACTCTTGTCTTTCTCTGTTAGCTTCAGATCATCCTCCCAGGGGAGGGCAGAGCCAGTGAAAATGGGCAGTGATGTGCAGACGGGCAATTAAAGATTGAAAACATACACTGATGTTCTTGGAATATGTATGCTGGGAATGTTAGACAAGCCCTGATGTTGCAGAGCCCTGCTCAGCCACAGGGTCATATAATCTATTTCCCAGTCCCATGGGCCTCTTCCCAATGCCAGTGATTCATCATGTGTAACCCAGAATGCCATGGGGCCCTGCCTCAGCCCCAAACCATCTATCACCCTGAGTCCTCAGGTACTGCACTCATTGTGGGGTACTATTCATCACCCCCGGGCAGGGAATTTCAAGGAGGTAATGAAGGGAATGGGGCACTCCCACGGGTACAGACAGCTCTGAGTTCTGCAAGTCCATGGCCTATTGGCAAGTTTTGGTGATGGGGCAGCACAGTGCAGCAATCAGAGTCAAGAGTCAGCTTCAGGTGAGGCCAACATGGCTTCATGGTCAGAGTAAGTAGGTATTCTTAGGTCAGGGCAACAAGACCCAGTGGACTGTTGGGATAGTGGAGAGAGTGGCTCCTAGGATAGGAGGACTCAGGCTCTCCCTGCTCTTAGTCCCTTGCCTATTGATGTCAGAGAGGTCCAACACGTGGTCAGCAGGGATCCTCCTGAAATATGCTGGTTTGTAAAACAAACAAAGGGTATGTCTATATGGGAGCCTTAGGTTGACTTAGCCTGCCTTAAGTCAACCTAAGGAACTCCATGGCCAAATTTAGAATTTATTAAGCGCTTGCTTAAGTCAACTTAATAAAACCTGTCCTGAAAGTCGACTTAAGCTTTTAAGCTGACTTTACAGGGCGGGAAGGGTGGGGGGCCTGGGCCCGGGCTGAGGCCCCAGCCCCTCCCCCACCCAGGTCCTGATCAAGCTCTGGGGCCTGATTGGACTCTGGGGTCCTGATCCAGCCCCAGCTGCTGCCGGCAAGTGGCTGGAAGCCCGATCTCGCCCCAAGCCCCATCTCACAAGCGGCAGGTGGCTAGGAGCTGGATCCACCTCCGAGTCCCTTGCTGCAACTAGCAGGCACCTGTGCACCTGATCTGGCCCCAAGCCCCTCGGTGCAAGCAGCAGGCAGCTGGGTACCTGATGTGGCCCTGAGCCCCTTGCCACAAGAGGCAGGTGGCTGGGAGCTGGCTCCTACCACGCCAGCAGGCAGCTGGGAGTCCGATCTGACCCTGAACCCCTTGCCACAGGTGTCAGATGGTTAGGAGTCTGATCCTCCCCAAGCCACTTGCTGCAAGTGGAAGGCAGCTGGTAGCTTGATCCAGCCCTGAGCTCCTTGCTGCAAGTGGCAGGTGGGTGCGAGCCCGATCAGGCCCCAAGCACCTTGCCACAAATGGCTTCCAGCCTCCTGCCAATGGTGGCAGGAGCCAGCTCCAAGCCACCTGCCCCTTGCAATCAGGCCTGGGGGCGGGACAGGGGGTGGGGCCTGGATTCCTATGTAGACATAAACTGAAGTTGACTTAAAGTTGACCTTATTAAGCTAACCTCACAGAGCCCCTGAGTGAAGACATACCCAAGGAGTCCTGTGACGCTTTTAAAGACTAAAGAATTTATTTATCACATTAGCTTTTGTGGGAGAAATCTTACTTCATCAGATTCTTGAAAATGGAAAACTTACATTTTGGGAGGGAAAATAAATGCAATGAAGCATAAGTCACAGGAGCAGGTCAGACAATTTCAGCAAATTGAACGAATTGTTTTGATTCAGTGTGGAACAACATATAAGAAAGTAGTGATGGTGAGAGAGGTGAAAATCACTGTTTGAAATGAGAAAGCCAGCCCACATCTGTATTCAAACCCAAGTTAATGGTGTCAAAATTGCCTATGAATTCTAACTGTAGTTTCTCTTTGAGGTTTTGATTTAAAGTTAACCTGTTTAAATACCATCACACACATTCACAGAGTGAGCAGGGAGGTTGAAGTGTTCCCCTAATAGTTTTTGAAAGTTGCCATTTCTGATGTCAGATTTGAGTCCATTTATTCTTTTATGCAGAGACAATCCAGTTTGTCCAATATATAAGGCTGAGGGGCATTGTTGGCACATGGCAATGTATATCACATTGGTGGCGGAGCAGCTGCATGAGTCCATGATGGAGTAGCTGGCTTGATTAGGTCTTATGATTGGATCATTTGGGTAGCTATGTGGACGACATACATACAACAGAAACACTAAGGCAGGCACATATCCCTGCAACAAACCCTGTTTCCAGCTCTGCTTACATACATACACAGCCGTGCACGGCCTGATTCTGAGGCTGGGCCTATGCAGCCATGGATGGTCTGACTGTGAGGCTGAGCCTGTGTGGGCATGGAGGGTCTGACTCCTACCTGTGTCAGCACAGGGGAAGGAACTGAGAAGAGTCAGTAGTTGGAAGGGCTTCCCATGCCTCTCTTGAATGGAGCAGGCTGGGGGGACTTTGGCAGGGGACGGGAAGGGCAAAGGAGCTGGTTTGACCTTTGGTCACTTCTGGCAGGATTCATAAAACCTGTTGGTAAAAGTTTAGCCATGGCCATTGAATCAGTCACCAGTGTTTAAAGGGCCCGGAGCCTCTGAAATCACAGTCAGTGTCCCGGGCGCAGTGAATGAGAGTCCCACACCACGTAGAGTGGGGTAAATGGGCATGACTGTTGGCATCACTATACTAAGTGTAGAGGCCCTAGTGCACTGCCAGAATCCAGCTGTGAGACAGAGCTGGATGGTCTTATGGGAGGGAAGATGGGCAAGAGGGTTAATCCTGGCTTGCTAGTTTTTTTGGCTTTTAATTTTTAACCTAGTTAAACCAGTTGCAAACCAAGACCTTTCAAGAAACCTAGCAGGCTCTGGTCATTCTGCTCTGATTAGTGCATGGGAGCAACATGCTTCTTCAGTGGAACACATCCTGACTTTTTGTCTTTCTGAAACTCCTAGCCACTTCTCCTCTGAGGCTTGGTTCCCATGCAGGAGGTGATGTGCTTGAAGGGCAGATACCACCTGAGAAAGCTATGTACAGGGCAGGATTCACTTACTGAGGGCACACAGGGAATACATCATTTTGCACCTTAGATGAGTCCATGTAATCTCTAGAGGGGTAGCCATGTTCACCTGCGTTTAGCAAAACAACAAGAGTCTTGTGGCACCTTAAAGACTAACAGATTTCTTCGGGCACAAGCTTTCGTTGGCTCAAACCCACTTCATCAGATGCACGTAATCTCTGAATTTTACTCAGATGCTTGAGGTAACTGCCAGACTTTCACAGTCATTGGATGGGAATGGGGAACCATTTAATGGCACAGAAGAGCCACCTTATCTAGAGATCCAATCTGGATTAGAGGTGGCATTCACCTCTGAGCAAAGGGCCAGCACAAGGCCAAATGGGTCTAACTGAAGTTCTATTTTGAGAGTAGAAGAGTACAAGGCCCACAGAGCTGCCAGATAATTGGCATCTCCAAGCTGCCATCCAGCAGCAGCTGTGCCCGGCTTGCACTCCATTGCCTGCAACACTCTGTGGACACACAGACCATGGGAAGTTTTGCTTCCAGAAATCTGACAGGAAGCAGCTTTGTGGCTCCTGATTGGCTCTCCACCCTGCAGAGCTGCAACTAGGGCAGGGCCGACAGGGGAAAGCCCTGGGCGGTCTGGAGCGGCTCAGTGGAGCCACTCTATTAAAGGGGTGGCTTTGTGGCACTGGCTCTAAGTGGAACTAATGGAAAGGGGTGCGTTCTGATCGGAAGGTGCCCTGGGCAGCAAAAGACTGCATTACGGCTCTGTCACCCTATATAAATCTAGGGGGGAATTCCAGGTAGTAGTGTGGATATTGTGTAGTTGTCATGACCATTTCTGCTCCTAGCTTCAGCTTAAGTATGCTTTGGATTTCACCTCCTACCCTGGATGCTGACACTTGACTCAGACTCTGACCCTGGCTATCAAGCCCTGGCCTGGAACTCTACTATGAACTCTGGCTACTCCCAGCCACTGTTCCCTCTAAGCTGTGCACATGTGTGCACGCACACAGGTCATGAAACCCGTGCACACAATAAAATAAAATGTGCACAAAAAAATTCAATAGTGTTAATATTGGTGCCCACAAAGAAATTTTTTTGCGCACACGAAGACATTTTTTGCACTCACAGCCTACAAATAATTAAAGGGAACATTGCTCCCAGCCTCAGGTTTGACCATGCTCTGATCCTCAGTCCTGACTGCGCTTGTTAGGATTCTGACAAATTGCTGCCTAGGTCCTTTGTGAAGAGGAGAGTGTCACCCATGTTGTAGAGCAGGGATCTCAAACTCAAATCACCACATGAGGACTAGTACAGAGCTGCATGAGGACTAGTATGTTAGCCTGAGGGCTGCACCACTGAAACATTTTCATTCAATGATATTGCAAATATTGGTAGTGATAGTGTCATTACAGGCCACAGGAAATAGCCTTGGTAGGCACATGTGGCCTATGGGCTGTGTGTTTGAGACCCCTGCTGTAGTGTGAAATGTGCACTGCTGGATGAAAGGCTGTGCTTTAAGGGGCCCAGAGTTTGTTTAGTACAGGGGTCTCAAATGCCAATCACCATGAGGGCCGCATAAGGACTAGTAAATTAGCTTGAGGGCCACACCTCTGAAACCTTTTCATACAACAATCTTGCAAATATTGGTAACAAGAGTGTTGCTGTGGGCCACAGGAAACAGCTTTAGGAGCCGCATGTGGCTCATGGGCCACATGTTTGAGAACCCTGGTTTAGTACAATTTACTGCAATCTAATCCCTGGTAAAGGCTGGAGCTTTCTGTGCTGTGAGTCTAATGGCTGACTGTGTTCTACACCACTAGTTCCCAACCTTTTCTCTGCCGTGGCACACCTTGATACCGTCGAATTTTTCGAGGCACACCACCATTAAACTCATGAATATTCAAATTAATTCAAACTACTTATGAATATTCATGAACCATGGCACAGTGTTTCAGAAACACTGCTATGTGGGGTAGTAGGGGTAGCAGAGCAGGGGTGGCAAAACAGGGGAGGTCAGGCATTGTGTGCAGTGGCAGGAGTGAGAATGGGGAGCACAGCAGAGCAGGGGTGGCAAAAGAGGACAAGGGCAGCCATGTGGGGAACAGCACAAGGGTGGCAAGAGAGGAGAGAGGAAGGGAGAACAAGAGGGGCTTTGTGGGGGGGCAGAGGGAACCTGGGGAGTGGGAAGGTTGGGCAGGGGAGCCTTGTGCAGCACCCACTTCCCCCTTCTCCACAGTGGCTCCCTGCCACCCAGGGCAAATCCTCACCCCACTGGTGCTCCCTCCCACCCCAGTGGGTCCCGTTCCCCCCTCCTTCAGCCCCCTCCTGCCTGTGATGGACCCTCCCATCACTGCAGGGGCCAGAACTATACCTCCAGCCCCCAGCTACACCTCCCCATACAAAGCCACCCCATGCCCCAGGTACACCCGCCCCCAACCAAACAGCCACCCCACAACCCCAGCAATACGCCCTCTGCAACACAGCCACTCCCACCCACCTCTGTTACACACACACACACACACACACCAGCCCCACACAACTCCCCAGCAGCACCTCAAAGCCCTTACCTGGGCTGTTTGCAGGCTGGGCTGACACAAACTGCTCTGCCCTGCAGGGGGAGATTAACACACTCCAGGCCTCCCACCCCTCTCTGCTGGCTGGGTTAAGGTGGAGGGGGGTTTAAAGTGCAGCTACCAGAACTCTGCATGCCCGCTGCTCCTGCTAGTTTTAGGGGGACCCCCTGGAACTTCACGTGCCAGTGCTTTCCTCTATTTTTAGGGGGGCTGAAATGCTGCCTGCCTAAAAATAGGGGGTCCCAAAACTGTGTTCGGGTGCCTTCCCCTGACTTTCACTCCTGCCTTTTCCCAGCTTTGCACAGCCCACATGGCTGGGCTGAGCCAGGAAGGAACTTTAACTCCAGCTCTAGGGGATGCTCGCGGCACACTTTGGATGTTGCCGTGGCACAGTGGTTGGAACCACTGTTCTACACTTTCATCTGCAGGGTCTCGCTGTGTGTGATGCCTCCAATGCACTTATCTGTCAGTGCTATGTGAGGGGCTGAGGGGCAGTTTTTCATCAGCCTAGGAGTGGTACTGTTTCCAGGGGAATGGTGCTGTTTGTGTGGAAGGTACATGGCTGGGATCAAGCACTCTGTGATCAGGGAGATAGGCAAGTTCTACCAGGCTCAGTGTTCTGTAAGGCAGTGGTTCCCAATATTTTCTCTGCTGTGGCACACCTTGCTACCTTTAATTAATTTGAGGCACACCACCATATAGTTTCCAAATGAACTCATGAATATTCATGAGCCAATGAGTCAATCCAGAGCTCTTTGAGTATGTTTTCAAAAAATGTTGTGGCACACGTGCTCAGGCCTGAAGGCACACCTTTGTGCCACGGCACACTGGTTGGGAAACACGGCTGTAAGGTATCCCCTGGAGGGATTGGAAAATGTGCTACCTTCCGGAAGAATTATCCCACCCATAGTTCCCACATCACTCGCTCCCTAGAGGGTCCAGCTTTGGAGTCCTGGAGTCTAACTCAGCTCAGACTCTGGTGTATGGTTCCTGGCATCGCCTGCTGGACACCTGGTCACTAATACAAAATTTAAGGTGCTTTTGAAATGCTGGCTTGACCATGAGCTTTGCTTTCATTTCAGAGGCTGGTGCTACCCCATGGGGGGACAAGCAAGGCTTGGAAAATAATCAGCCCCCAGGCATTTTTGCTTAGTTGCAGCTTTGTTTTGAAGCCTGGGGACAGGGTGGAAACAGGAAAGAGAGCAGGATTTAACTCCTTAGTGAAAGTGTTCTGGACTGGAGATGTGCCGTACTGTAGCTACACACCTGTTTCCTGTGTACTGGATCCTTGCAAATGCTGAGAACACTGCTCTAGTTTTTACAGAAGCAGGCAGTCATTTTGCCATCAGCTTAGCAGAGACAGTCGGTGCTACCTGGCTATGCCTCTGAACCCCCAGACTCTGGAATGAGGGATATCAAAATTTTAATTGAACACATGGTTTAATTTAAAAAGATTATAAATGTTCAAGCATGCAAATAATCATGAATTTATAATGAAACTAAACCATGGTTTGGTGTACTAAAAGCATGCTATGGTGAAACTTAATGCAAGCTGTTTGTCACTTTAGAGACTGGCACTTGACTAAAGCTGTTTACCTTCAACTGTGACTGACACAGGTTTTGCAAGCGCAAAACATTAAAGAAATTAGTGAATTTGAAAAGATACATTAAAAACAAATGCTGGGATTACACCAGACAGTTAGAATTCAGTTCTGAATTGTAGAATTAGCTGAACAGAACTGGTGGGAGGGTGGGTCAGTGTGTGTGTGTGATGGTGGTGTTGCAATGTGTTAGGCTGGACAGTCTTGGGCAGACTGGATGGCTCCATTTTGTTTGGGAGATGAACAAGCTGCATATTCCGCAAAATCTTACATTGTCATACAGAAGGCTTACTTCAACTGGTTTGGATTTTCCCCAGAAGCCATGACACATCACTTTACAGCAGTGGTTATCAACCACTATGTTGGGACATGTTACTGTGTCACCACACAGCAGTAAGTGTGTCGAGCCAGGGAGATGACTGGATTCATCCTGGGAGAGGTGGGCTGGTGTGTTCTGTCGGGTCGCATCCCACTGCCGAGTGTGTCATGACCCAGAAAAGATTGAGAACCACTGCTTTAGAGTAGCTAGTTTTCTTTACAGGTATACATGCCAGGGTGATGGCTAAGCACTTACTGGACTTGGCAACATGGTGATTGTATCCTGAACTCAACTCACTAGATAAACTATGACATCCCTCAGAGCTAAGATGGAGTCCTTTCCATGTGTGGTTCTGGTCAAGAAAAGGCACAGGTAGGAACACAACAGGGAAACTGCCTACCAGCCAATAGGCACCTGCTCCAACCCCTGGGAGAAAACATACCCTGGAACAGTACTATGGATACAGGAAAGACAAACATTTATCTATGGAGGGATGAAGGGAGAAAAATAGGGAAAGTATGACATTCTGGGGAACAGTCAAGATCAGTGAAGGGCTGTGTTGTCCCAGCCCTTCAAACTTTGGTGTCTTACAACGTTATGGTGCTCTAGCTCCTACCTGGGCTGCTTACGACCAGCTTGCAGGTCAAACCTTGAGTGTTTGTGTATAGCTGTAGCCTGCCAGCCACACATGAGTCACATTCTGGCTTCTATCAGCCTTGGTTACCACTTGCTGAGTGACCTCAGCACACTCCAGAACCAGACTTTCCCCCCAGAATGTGTTCTGCACTGTCAAGCTCTCTTCTAGACAGTCCAGATATATGGGATCTGTTGGCCTTCTAAGGGGATCAAGGTACGAGAGTCTGCTATCCTTAAATTTAATTACCTGTACAGTTCACAATACTGGGTTAGTTTTCTCTAAGAATAAGACAAGTTTATTTAATTACAAGGAGATTGATTTTCAAAGAGTACATGTATAAGACATTAAAGCAGGGTACTCAAACTCAAATCACCACAAGGCCCATGTGAGGACTAGTACAGGGCCACATGAGGACTAGTATGTTAGCCCAAGGGCTGCACCACTGAAACCTTTTCACACAACAATATTGTAAATATTGGTAACAACAATGTCGTCGCATGCTGGAGGAGATACCTTTAGAAGCCTGTGGATTGCATGTTTGAGACCCCTGTATTAAAGTCAGGATGGTTATGAGAGAATAAAGATAAAACACTTTCTAGTACAAATCAGTCTTGAGTCAAGGTGAATTCCCTTAACACACATTCCCAGTAACACTGCTGACCAAATTTTCAGGCTTGGATCTGTGCCCAAGGTCCAGAGGCTGTTTTTTTCCGTCTTAGGCAAAAGAGGGAAGGACTAGGAGAAACACCATGGAGTGTCTTTGTCCCCCACTTTATACTCTAGACCCCCTTTGAAATGCCTCTAGATAAAGTTTATTCCCTCTGTGAGGCTGGAGTCATGGGCTGTGTTCACACACAGGGGGTTATTTCGATACGGTTGTTTTGAAACAACCGTATCAAAATAACGCCTTATTTCAAAACGGCTTATTTCGAATTAGCAAAAAAGTCACTTTGAAATGAGGAGAAAAGCTGGAATTGAAATAGCAATTCTGGACAACAGTTATTTCAAAACGACTCACCGTTGTTTCAAAACAACATGTTCAGACGACAGTTGTTTTGAAACAAGTCGTTTCAAAACCACCGTTGTTTTGAAACAACATGTTTGTACCGTGTTGTTTCGAAACAACCATTGCGAAACAACGTTGTTTTGCCCACAGACTAGGTTTAACTTGTTTCAAAACAACACGGTTGTTTCGGAACAACGGTTCCCGTTGCTCCGAAACAACTGTGCATCGTGTGAACAGCCAAAACCTTATTTCGAAACAACCTCCGTTGTTTCGAAATAAGGAGGCTGTGTGAACACAGCCATGGAGTCTCATAGTGAAAGACGCTTCATACTGCTATTAGCTAAAATGTAGATCTGTTTGTTCCCACCCTTCATGCCTAGCAAAGAAATGCTACTTAATAGGTTATGGCCTTTCGGATTTGACTAAACTTGCTGGATCCAGAAGCTTGTCCTTTGTCTCTGAGAATCTGCTTTACCCAGACTTGTCTGGTAAACACATTTTAGACCTAATTTCAGCTTATATTTATAGCTTTTTATATAGACATTGCTCCCTGCATTTTATCATGATATTCTTGACCTGTGAGTTATTAGTTTTCAAATGATACCTCACAAGGCATGTGACTTCCCCTCACATATTGCACAAAGATCATTGCAATAGAGTATAGGATGTGAATGCAGTTGTACATTCAGTCACAGGGAGAAGATTACCTTCCAGAATTCATGGAAGACAGCTGAGGTCCCAAAGGAGTGGAGATTGAAGGGCAAAAATAGCACCTAACTTTAAAAATGATAACAAAAAGGATCCAGGGAATTATAGACCAGTCAGTCTAACTTTGATACCTGGAGAAAGACACTGGAACAAATTAGTGAACATTCTCCTTGTATCTATGTAGAGGCTAATAGCCAACATGGATTTGTCAAAAACATATCATGCCAAAGCAACCTAATTTCTTTCTCTGATTGGCTTACTGACCTCTCAGATGTGGGGGAAGCTGTAGATGTGAAATATCTAGATTTTTTTGACATGGTCCCACATAACATTCTCATAAGCAAACTAGGGAAATGTGGTGCATAGCTAATTGAAAATCCATATTTGAGTAGTCAGCAGTGGTTTGCTGTCATACTGGAAGGAAATATGTAGTGCGGTTCCACAGCAGTCTTTCCTAAGTTGGGCATGGGTGAATATTTTCTTTAATGACTTGGATAGTGGAGAGTATGCTTATGAAATTTGCAAATGACACCAAGCTAGGATGGGTTATTAGCACCTTGTTGGACAAGATTAGAACTCAAAATGATGTTGACAAATTGGAGAACTAGTTTGAAATCACTGATGAAATTCAATACAGACAAGTGCAAAGTACTACATGTAGGAAAGAAAAAACACATCAATCAATTGGGTTGGAAGGGACCTCATGAGATCATCAAGTCCAACCCCCCGGGGCTTGAACCCAGGACCTTATGTACAACTATAAGATGGGAAATAACTTGCTAGGTGATGGTCCTGCTGTACAGGTTATAATAATCACAAATCAAACATGCAACATGGTTCTGAAAAAGGCTAAAGCCATTTTGGGGTGTGTAGTAAGAGCCATGTTGTATATATGACACAAGAGGTAGTTCTTCCATGCTACTCAGTGCTGAGGCCTTACTGTGTCCTGTTCTGAGCACCACATTTTAAGAAAACTGTGAACACATTGCAGAGAGTCCAAAGGAGAGCTACAAAAATGTGAAGAGGTTTAGAAAAGCTGACCTATGAGGGAAGTGTAATGTGTATAGACTCCACGCAGATCAGAGATGTTCCAGAAAGGCTCTGGAGCCAGGACTTGAGCTGCCCTTCTGGCCTTGTCAATCACATATGATAGGGAGGAGACCTTTCAAAAGAAGGAAGCTGCAGTCAGCCAGGCCCAGGGGGAAGCCGCGGAGGGCAGGAGGGGTTTCTGAAGTTGTGGCGGGACCTCTTCAGCCAGGAGACTTCAACCTGCCCCAGAGAGAAAGCAGTGAACTCCCAGGGTTAGCTGGACATACTAAGGGTATGTCTAGTCTGATAGCAACAAATTTGCTGCTGTCAGCTCGGTGTTCTGGGAGCAGTTTGTAGTGAGTATGAACTCGATGTGCCGCTCCCGGAAATTGGCCCCGAAAGTCCTGGGTGTCATGGGGTATAGTGGAAAGCTGACTGCAAAGGACTTGTGGTTGGCTTTTCCCAGATGTGTACCAGTGGCTTACAAAGTCGCCGACAGTTACACAATGAATTGTACCTTCCTTGTGTAATTGGCAATCGACTGCTGCTGAAAAGCCCTCAAGTGTAGACGAGGGCTAAACCTGACACATTCCAAAGGGGTAGCCATGTTAGTCTAGTCAAGCTAAACAAACAAGGAGTCTGGTGGCACGCCTTAAGATTAACACATTTATTTACTGCATGATTCTCTCCCACGAAAGCTCATGTGATAAATAAATTCCTAAATCTTTAGAAGTGCCACCAGACTTCTTGTTTGTTAATCTAGACACAAGCCCAGTCAGGGAGTTTTCTCAAAACCCTCTGCATGAGTGCTGTCCTGTTGGCAGTACTGTGAACTTCCTTACTCACTCCCTGCCCTTTCTGAGGGGCCCTGTGAAGGAGAGTTGCCCTTGAAGATATTGGGGGTTGTGACTTTCTTTTTGATCCCCCAACCACAGGGACTTAAGAAGGCCCCTTTGCTAGTTGTAAGAATCTGGAGCCAGCCAGTGCAAATAACCGAGAGGGTCAGGTTTGCACACCTTCTGAGGTAAGAACTGGGGGAGCCTGTTACAGAAAACTTATAGAAACTGGGAATGGTCTTGAGAAGTGAAGGGGTGGGGGGGAGCCTGATAACAGTCTTCAAATATGTGAATGGCTGTTATAAAGAGGACAGTGCTCAATTGTTCTCCATTTCCACTGAAGGTAGACAAGAAGTAATGGACTTGATCTGCAGCAAGGGAGATTTAAGTTGGAGACTGGGAAAATCCTTCTCACTAGAAAGGTAAATTCTGCAATAGATTTCCAAGGAGATTGTGGAGTACAAAGCCAACAGGTGGGACAAACACCTGCCAGGTATGGTATAGGTTTATTTGGTCCTATCTCACTTTTGGAGGATGGGCTAGGTGACCTCTTGAAGTTCCTTCTAGCCCATTTCTGTGATGTTAGCAAAGCTATGTGTGTGGAGCCCAGGACTGGAATAGAAGGGGATCTACAAGTGGTGAATGAGGTGTAGGCAGAACAATCTGAGGAAATTTCTCAAACTCTGCTAGGGTTGTCTGGAGGAGCCCAGCGCTCTCAGCCGTTCACTTTCACAAGAACTACGTTCATAATCTAAACAAGCAGGAAACAGCCCAGCATTCTCCCCTTTGTCCTGGGACAAGTTCCAGCCTTGCCATTATCACAGCAGCCAGCCAGAAATGGTGAAATGATGCTGGATGTCCCAGCCCAGAAAATCTCTATTAATATATTTGTACATCTGAGCCTGTGAAGTGCAGCCTTCTTGTAAGGAAAGCATAGAGAGCCTGACTGAGAACTTGTGTGCACTGGTTACACACCTGCACTAGTTTCCACGGAGTTACTCCTGATTTCCAAAGGTGGAGGCTCTGACTGGTCAAGCACTGTCTTTATTCTTGTTTAGATTGGGTTTCTTCTTGCCACCTCAGATGGCATCTTCTTAGGTTAGATCACACTTTCTTGCCACCTTCCTTAAAATGGGAGCTCAACTACATGTGCAGGACACAGCTCATCTGCCCCAAATAGCTGTAGAATCAGCTCTTTATTTTCTGAATTCTAATAAATGATAAAGTGTCCCCTACGAGTTCACATTCAGTGACTCATGATCTTTCAGTGCCACTAGCTTAAAAACTGTAAAGAGTTAGTACAGTGAGAATGTGGTGGGCTCACTGGTGCTATGCCACTATTTGGTTAATTAACCCAAAGAAAAAAATCTGAATTCTTCATCAGAACAGAATACCTATGGCTATGTCTGCACTGGGGGGCACTTTGAAGCTGACTTAACAAGGTTGTCAATTTCCAGAGGGATAGCCGTGTTAGTCTCGTCCAGCAAAAAAAAAACCCCAAGGAGTCGTGTGGCACTTTAAGACTAAAAGATTTATTTTTTGCATGAGCTTTTGTGGGAGAAATGACGAAGTGGGATTTTCTCCCACGAAAGCTCATGCGAAAAATAAATGTTAGTCTTAAAGTGCCACATGACTCCTTGGTTTTTTTTTGTTTTTTTTTTAACAAGGTTGACTTAAAGTCAGCCTTGTTAAGTTGACCTCAGGGTATGTCTGCTCCTCCCCCTGACTTGCCCTGGGTTCTGCCTGGGCTTCTGGGGCCCAGTCCAGCCCCAGGTGCTGTCAGCAAGTGGCTGGAAGTGGGATCCGGCTCCCAGACCAGGGTTACCAGACATTAAAGCATCGAAAGGAGGCTAGGGAAGTACAAAAAGGAGGACATTGGAGGACACATGGAGAAATGCAGTATTAATATAATATTCTTCTGTTTTTAGGGGGCCCTGGATTGCTTCCCCCTTGCGTGTAGGAATCAATGGCTCCATGTCAAGTTGGCAGGCAGTAACGAGTGGTGTACCCCAGGGGTCAGTCCTGGGGCCAGTTCTGTTCAATGTTTTCATTAATGATCTGGATGATGGGATAGATTGCACACTTAGTAAGTTTGCAGATGATACCAAACTGGGGGGAACGGTAGACACCCTAGAGGGCAGAGACAGGATTCAGGGAGACCTAGACAAACTGGAGCAGTGGGCCAAGAGGAATCTCATGAGGTTCAACAAGGATAAGTGTAAAATCCTGCACTTGGGACGAAAAAACCCCATGTACTGCTACAGGCTGGGGAGTGATCAGCTAAATAGCAGCACTGGAGAAAAGGACCTGGGAGTCATGGTGGATGGGAAGCTGGATATGAGTCAGCAGTGTGCTCTTGCTGCCAAAAAGGCCAATGGCATACTGGGCTGCATCAGAAGAAGTGTTGCCAGCAGATCGAGGGATGTGATCATTCCCCTCTATTCTGCACTAGTGAGGCCACATCTGGAATACTGTGTCCAGTTTTGGGCTCCCCACTACAAAAAGGACATGGACAAATTAGAGAGAGTCCAGAGGAGGGCAACAAAAATGATCAAAGGGCTGGAGCACAAGCCCTATGAAGAAAGACTGAAGGAACTAGGCTTATTTAGCCTGCAGAAGAGAAGACTGAGGGGGGATTTGATAGCAACCTTCAACTACTTGAAGGGTTGCTCCAAGGAGGAGGGAGCTCGACTGTTCTCGGTGGTAACAGAGGGCAGAACGAGAACCAATGGTTTCAAGTTACAGCTGGGGCGGTCCAGGCTGGATATTAGGAAAAACTTCCTTACTAGGCGAGTGGTGAAGCAGTGGAATAAGCTGCCTAGGGAGGTGGTGGAATCTCCATCTCTGGAGGTGTTCAAGTCCCAGCTGGACAAAACACTGACTGGGATGATCTAATGGGAGTGGTCCTGCTTTTTTTGGCAGGGGGTTGGACTAGATGACCTTGTGGGGTCCCTTCCAACCCTATGATTCTATGATTCTATGATCGTCAGGAGTAAGACCTGGTAGTTCATCAAAGATCAGATCTTTATTATGATCTAAGGCAGGGGTGAGCAAACTCATCTGCTGCATGGTGGGCCACGTGCAGTGGCAAAGGGGGGTCCAGGAAGGCGTGGAACTTATTAAATGAATAATTAAATAGTAAATAATAAACAAACAAAAACAAGATAAATAAAACATTTTTCTTTATCAAAATACAATAAAAAGAATAATAAACTAAAAATAGGAGTGGAGCCAGGAGGGAGGAGTGGCCACTGTGCTCCAGCCAGGGCAGAGTGCTGCTGGGCCCCTGTGGGGCTAGGAGGGAGAAACTAGCAGGCTGGATGAAAGACTCAGGCTGGCCATATCCATCCTGCTAGCCATAGTTGACCCACCTCTGGTCTCAGGGTACATCAAGACAGTAAAGAGAAACCCATCGTGCTTGTTAGTTGATTCTGGCTTGGCTGAAGTTGTGTTTTACAGTGTAGATGTTCCTGCTGGAGTGGAAATATGGGCTCTGAAACCCAGTGAGCAGTGAGAATCTCAAGAAGGACTGTCTACACAGCTATTTCTAGCTCTGCAGCTTTGGCCCTGAAAGCCCAAGTCAACTGACCAGGACTGTGAGACTCAGTGCTGTAGGTTTTCCTTTGCAGTGTACATATACCTGAAAATCACAGAGTTTAATGCCAGAAGGGACCACCAGATTGTCTGTTCTGACCTCCTGTATATCACAGGCCACCAATGCCACCCAGCACCGCACACCCAGCCCAGTAACCAGAATCAGACCAAAGTATTATAGGTGCATGACAGCCAGGATCTTCAACCTAGGAACTGCTGCTTTCTCAGAGGAGGACTTGAGTGAAACTGTTCAGGACCTCCTGAACTGACTGAAGGTTTTAATGAAGATCAGGATCTTGGAGAATCCACTGCTGCTGCTTCTCCACTGAAGGAACCATCGCTGTATCAAAGCTCTGCTCTTTGTTAAATTGTGTAGATGGTGCAAAGGTCTTTAAAGCAAATGTAAATATCTAATCGTTTTTACGATAAATAAATTGTATTTTCAGTCAGAAATAGGGTGCAGGTTATTTTTTTGACAGAAAAGTTCACATTAGAAAAACTCCAAGTAGTTCTACTGTTCTGCGGATCCATTGCATACTTCTTGAACCAGCTGAACAATTGAAGGCCAGGATCTCTAACTTAGCAGGAGCTCATGTCATGCACAACGGGATCTTTGTAAAAGATGTTGTTGCTTTGGCATTGTCTATTGGAAATAACTGGGAAATTGACACACAAAAACATTATGTGGTATGTGAGCAAAGACTGCTCTTATCCTAAAGCAAGGAAATGAAGTTAAGACTCCCAATACGTGTCTTCTGAGTGCTCCCTACTCCACAGACTCATTGCACTAGTAGCTCAACCAGGGCTGGCCCTAGACCAAACAGTGCCCCAGGCAATGATTGACTTTGGTGCCTCCTTCCTGCATTTGTTCAATTTTGATTAACTTGTTTTTTATTGCATTTTTTGCCTATTTCATGACTTCGATGAAGGATTAATCCCTGCCATTTATCCCATACATTTTTAGATTAAAATAAACAAGGAGTCTTGTGGTACTTTGTAAAGACTAACAAATGTATTTATTGCATGAGGTTTTGAGGGTGTAATCCCACTTCATCTGATGCATGAAGTGGAAGCTGTACCATGTCAGGTGAATAAATAAATACAGAGAAGGGTAAGTCACAGGGTCAGTTCAGTAGTTTTTGAAAAAACAGATAAGTTTTATAGTAGGATCCTTAAGTGTGTATTCTATTTTCCCTTTTGTTGCCAACAACAAAAACAGCACCCTGAGCCTGGCATCCAGGTCACCTGCCCCAACATTTGGCCCAGAGCTCAACTGCTTCTGCCAGACCAAGTGTACCACAACCATAACTCCGTCTAGGTGCTCCAGCCAGGCTTCTGGCACATCCTTCCCCAAATCCAAGGGTCTGTAGAAACAGTAGCGGGTAGGGGGGCCAGGTCCACAGTGAAGGGGTAGAATTTTCAAAAGCAGCTTCTGATTTTGAGCATTCTGATTTTTATATTCCCAGCGTGAGCCAGGTGGGGCCTGCAGTGCCAAAGTGGCCGACGTCCACAATTCTTTGGGCCTGTGAGAAGCGTGTGTGCTCAGCAGCTCTGAGGATCCTGCCTGTAGTGTCTCAAGGTAGGGCTCCATTTGGATCCATCCCAAATCCATGGCTGCTCTTGAAAATGTGGCTGTGTGATCTGGCCAAGGCCACACAGTGAAACAGAGGCAGAGCTGGATTACAAAAGCAGGCGGAAAGCTACCTGGCTATTGGGGAACAATTGTGATCTCTGAATGGCAATTCATCTGGCTGTGCTCCCACCTTCCACAACAAGGAATTCTGGGATGCTTGTCTGAGCAAAATGTCATTGTCAACTGGTCACTGAGGATAAATTTCAGGCTTGCCATTGAGATTTGCTTATTCATAGAACAAATTTAACTTTGTCATGAAACTCAGTTCATTTTGAGCAGCTGGGGAAGCAGATGCTAAAGGTTAGGTGACTTGGTCAGATAAAAGAGATGATCCCATGCAACCGAGATCAGAGGGCCTCAGACTTTTTGGATCATATTTTTATACAAAGATTATCTCCTGATCACTTGACCTTACATCTGGGATGATGCACACCACTTCTGCAACTGTCTGCCATGAACCAGCCTTTCCTCTGCCTGGTCTGTGCACCCAGATCATCCCTGCACCTTCACAGACTCTTCCATTCTCATCCCGGACTGCACTGATACCCTCCATCCCGGTGCACAATAGCATAACGTTCCTGTGCCAACACCAGCCACGGACGAGTAATACTGGGAAGGTATTGAATGGGCTGCAGCCGCCTGGGTTGCAGTTCAACAGCTGCAAGGAAGGGGGAAGAGCCAGCATGGTATGATCCCAGGAAACACAATTTGGGAAGCTCAGATTTGGGGGATTAAACACACAGCACTAATATGGTATCTTCCTCCAGTTGACACTTACAGTGAATGGTGTGAGAGCACAGACTAACATTTGCTCACATAAACTATTCATCAACGGGCTGACTGAAATTCCCTTGAAACATGACCTGCTCAGGGACAATTCACCATCTAAAATTCACAGAATACACTGCCTGAAGTAACAAACTGGGACATCTCTGCTGAAGGGTCTCTGGCTCGCACTCTCCCCTGCCACATGCTCTATCCCACTGTTTGCCAGTCAAACACTTGAACAACAACAAGCACTATGAGTCTGCTAAAAAAGCTGCAGGAGAAAAAAGTGAACTTTAAACAAACCAAAGACAGGCCTAAAGATGAACATGGGATTTGCTCTCAAGTGGTGTCTTGCTGCCTGGCAAATTAAGGACCAGAAGTCACCCCTTTTGCAGATCCACTGGCAGTGGAAGTTGCAGTGTGGAACAAGACTGATATTTTAGCTTCATGTTGCCTAACTCTGCAGGCAAGAGAGGAGCTGAGGATTCAAATACATTTATGGTAGGCTTTATAAATCCACACAGCAATCCCAGCTAAATGAAGGAGTCTTGGTGGCTCTTGCAGGGCTACTTGCCCCTCCCTAGGGAAGAGCTAAACTAAACAAAAGAGAAAGCCATTAAGGGGGAGAGGTTAGAGAAACAACAAGATTATTCACCAGCTTTCCAGTCAAACATAAAACTAGCTAACATTGCTTCTCTGTGTAGACATTAGAATTTGCAGAAAAGGGTCAAAATTTACTGGGTCCAGGGGCCAGATCTGAGTAACGGTATTACTGCAATGGATTTTGTTAGTGCAGTCAGAACAGGTAGTCCTAAACAGATGAGTTAGAGAAAGCTGAGGTGACGCTGGATTAGAATTCCCCTATCGGTCTCCATGAACAAAGAGTGTGCTTCATGCTGGCATGGTGATCCAGGAAAAGCCTAGAAAAACTCAGGGATCTGGTACCTCTCTAGGATTTTAAGAACTCCCACCCCTCTGATTTGCACAATTAAAGCTACAGAACTATTTGCCCCCAAAGGCTTTTTCCAGCTTCCTCCTACTGTAGATTACATATATTGAATTTTTCAATAAGGCACGAGAATAAAAATCACACTTGGGTGGCAGTTAGTCATAAACCACACAAAGGAAAGACCCCACCTTGTGCTTGGAGCCTGCAGTCTTAAAGAAACAAGGAATCCTGTGCAGTCTAAAAGCAGATGATGCGGCTTGTCCTCCTCTCCCAGGGCTTCAAGACAGTTTGTCATCCTCTTCTCTTTTAAATATTGATTTCTCCTCTTAGTGATTCAGTTCCCTCTCTCTCTTCACCCCCTGCCCCACTGGCATACCTCAGTCCATTAGGGAGATAAGCACAGTTTGGTCCCTTGTCCATCTCCCTCTCCCCGTCCCTGAAATTCACTGGTTAAATAGACAGCTAGCGCACCGCAAAAAGAAATTTACGCATCTTGGCATAACAGCACTGGGAGAAATGGCTCCAGCCCATTTTTTGTAATCCCGACTCCTGCAAATTCCTCCTGTTCAATAGGAAACACTCAGTGGCTGGGTCTGGGTTTAGGTGGTACCATTGTCCTGGAACAGGTTGGCACCCAGCTTGATTTGTGCCACGCTGGGTGACTAAAAGCGTGTTTTGTTCAGGCCTTAGACTTTGGGAGCGGGTGAGGCCAGGGGAAACGCAGGTGATGTTGTAGCATGTGGGTCTCAGGATGTTAGAGGGACAAGATGGAGGAGGTAATAGCTTTGACTGGGCCAACTCTTTTGGGTTAGCTCACCCCCACCCCCTTTATTCTGGTGAGGAGGAGGGCCAGGGCTCTAGGCGCACCACACTCCGGACTGGGACAGGGGAGGCTCCCCTGGGGAAACACTTCCTGCTTCTCGGCTCAGGCCAGGGAGAGCAGCCTCGCCCCGCCGCCCCAGGCCGGACACTGGGCCGGGCGCCCCACGGGGTGGGTCGGGGCCACAGGCTGCCGGCGGGTCCCGCCCAGGGCAATGGTGGCTCCGGGCCGAACGCGGCCGCTGGCCCTTTAAGAAAGTTCAATCGGGCAAGTTCATCAAAGTTTAAAAAGTTTTTCGTGGAAAAAAAAGCGGCGCGGGGGGGCGGGGGGCAGCACGGGGGCGGCGGGGATTGGCTGCGGGTTCCCCGGGAGACGGTGATGCAGGGCGAGGGGCCGGGCCGGAGCCCAGCGACCCCCCTCCGCCGCCCGGGCAGCGCGGAGCAACTAGGGAGCCGAGCGGAGCGGAGCGAGGAGGCGGCTCGGGGCCGGCGGCGGCTGCAGCTCGTTGGCACCGTCCCCGCCCTTGATTGCTGCCCCCCGCCCCCATGGGAGCCCGGCCCTAGAAATAGCCCCGCGCCGCGCCCGGCCCCGCACCGCGTACCTCGCTCACGCCGCACCCACCTGGGCACCGTCCCCGCACCCCCCGGACAAAGGAGCCCCAAGGAGCCGCGGAGCGGCCACTCAGCCCCTGCACCCCCGCCATGAGCAGCCTCAACAAGGAGAGCGAGCACACCACCCCCGGCACCGGCACCGGCAGCAGCGAGGAGGAGGTAGGGCTCCCTCCCGGGGGGCAGCGCCCGGGCCCGCAGGGGTGTCCGGCTCCGGGCGGGGCGCAGCCCTGGGGAGGGCGGGCGGAAAGCGGGCACAGCAACGGGCCAACTTCGGGCGCCCGGCCCAGGGCTGCACCTCTCTGGTGGGCTGGGGAGAGGCTCCATCTCCGCCGGCTCTGCGCGCTTCTGGGAGCGTCCCGGAAATCTGCTCGCGAAGCGGGAGACTCAGCGCAGCGCTGCCCCGTGCTCGAAGCCCCTGCAGAAGTGTGTCTGGGGGGGCCGCCCTGACCGGGCAGCAGCAACTTTAAAACAGGGCTTAAAGTGCGCTGCAGGGACCTGGCCTGATCACTTCCACTGCAACCTCGGCTGGGGCTGTGACCTTTTGCTGCCCTGCCTCCCCTGTGTGGCTGCTGGCTGGTGCAGTGTGGCACATTGTGCTCTGTTTTGTGGGGCAGAGCATCGTGTGGTCCTTAAGGGGAAGGATGCCCCCCCATCTGGCCCTGATTTCCCCTCCTCTTGAATTTTGGGAGGTGCAGAGTGGCTTAGAATTAAATGGATCCCTGGAGTGTGGCTGCAATAAATTAATTTAAGTGCCACAGGACTCTTTGCTCCTTGATAGAGGCTCCTAGGGCAGTACAGCTGTTTAAGCAGACCTGGCAGGGTGTGGATGGGTGCTCTTTTTTTTTTTTTTTTTTTTGGTAGCTTTGATGTGCTTGCCAGTGGTTCTCAACCACTGTGTTGGGACTCATTACTGTGGTGCCACACAGGGGTAAGTGTGTCACAGAGCTGGGGTGATGGCTGGATTTTGCCTGGGGGAGGTGAGCTGGTGTGCCCTATGGGGCTGCAGTATGCCACCAAGCGTGTTGGGACCCACAGAAGGTTGATAACCACTACACTGTGTGGTAGGAACAGGGTCTATCCCCTGCTTTCCTCCTGGGAATGCTTTGTGGCTTTCCTGGGGTGGAGCCTGCTTTGTGGACTGGCTGAGTTCAGGCACAGAGTCTTGTCTGATTCTGGTTCATGCAGCTTGACCTTGGGGAGGTGAGTGGGACAAGGCTAAAATTGGGTGCATGAGCCCTAGGGCAGCTCTCCAGCATACAAGAACCAGGCTCCTTAGCTCCCTGGGCCTCAGGGTACCCTGCTGGTTGTGGCATGCCTTCCTCCTGTCCAGCCAGAACCCCAAGGCTGTGCGTGGAGCAGGCTCTGCTGGAGGACTCTACCTGCTCAGTCCAGTGACTGGGTGGGTAAGATGGCGACATCTTCAGAGCTGTAATGCCACTTTTTGCCACTTGGGGTGGGTTCCAGTTGGAACATGCCCCTTGTCATTAGCAGTGCTTGGAGCTGGTGCCATGAAAGCCTCCCTTTTAATAGAGCGGCTCTGTTGAGCCACTCCATGCCACCCAGGGCTTTGCCCCATTGGCCCCACTATAATTATGGCTCTGGTTGTCTTTGCCTCTTTTCTGTGTCCTTTCTAACCTCCGACTGGTGACCCAGATCTGGACACTGTTTAGCTTTGTGCTGTGAGGCGTGTTTGACTCTGAAAACCCTGTTGGGAGAAAGGGTGGATGGTAGGATTTGGGATGCTGCTGCTTACAGAGGAAGCCTCAAACAGAAACTATGCAACCTAATGTAAAGCCCAAACTTGTGGCACACTGCTGGGCAGCAGGGAAAATTATTCTTGGAGGCTGCTGCCTCCTGCCCCAGAATGTTTGTTTCTCCTTAGACTTTGGAGCAGTGACTTGTATGCTCCTGAACTTTTCACAGGGTTTCAAGAAGTCTCTGTATAAGCTCAAGGATGCTGACTCTGGGTGCAGACATAGCTGCCGTAAGCGAGTAGCTCTCAGCGCTGGGGAGGAGTGTGAATTCCCTTACCGTTTCAACCGGTAATGTGGTTCTTCCCTTCCCCTCCCCCAACTCTCCCAGAAAGCGCCGTGTAGCATTGCTGGTGCAGAATGGCGGCCATGTTTCCACCCCAGCACTGGGCGTGATGCTCGCTGTGTGTTGGCGAAGCATGCTGCGTTTTTGCTCAATAAATGATCAGCAGCTACATATGATAACCTTCTGAATTCTGAGGCTATCCAGCTAACCTCTCTGCCCTTTAAGGGGGCAGAGCTGTGGGAATGGAAGATGCTAACAGTTAGTGGAGTGAGAGGGCACACAACCCTGGGCTTCTGGGGATGCCTTTGGTAGAACCTCCCCATGTCTGTCTAAACTTGAGTGCCTTGTATCAGTGGATGGAGTACAGCAGTGTTCTGCAGCGTGCCTTGATTTCTAGGCATGGCTTTAACTTCCGGTTTGTCTGCCACTGGTGAGCACTTTACTAGTCTCTCCTTCTCCCATCCTGACTTCTCCAGGCAAATTCAATTAATGCTTCTGTAACACAAGAAAGGGTTTCTTACCAGGAGCTGATGGGCAGTGATTCTGGGGAATTTGCTACAATAGAGCCTAACTAATAGGCACTAATACCTGGGAAACTATTGCAGACCCTTGCTTTGATTATATTCATTGGCTTGCAGAGCTTGTCGGTGAAACCCAAGGCAGTGGGTCACTTAATTGGTCTAGTGTAATTCTGTTCCAGCTACTATCTAGTGCCAGATAACTTGTCAGCCTAGCAGTCCTCCTGTTGGTGTAAAGTTTCCTATTGCTGCATTTGCGGAGAGCTGTGGGGCTGGCAAAGGTGGGGACTTGAGGCTCTGCTATCTGAGGGTACATCTTGGCATGGTGACAAGGTGGTGTTTGTAGCACAGGAAGGTGAGAAGACCTGACCAAAAGTGATGTGGTGCAGGACAGGACTCGTCTCACCTGAGAAAGCTGGTCCCTAAATTGCATTTCAGTGTTTGTCCACTGTGAGGTGGGGTGAGAGCAAAGAGATGCTGTGCAAGAGCATGCCAGAAACTTTTTTTTTTAGTGGCATCTCCCTTTACTGGAGGAGCAGTAAAAGGCCAACTTGGTGGAGCCCATCAGCAGTCCTCAATCACAGAGCTGCTCAGATTAAGACTGCAGGCAGTTTGCACTGCCTGGAATAAAAGCCCTACCATAATCCTCTGGTCTCCTCCAAGAGCAGGGGTCAGCAACCTAAAAAGATAAGGAGCCGTCTTTAAAAATTCCTCTGATAACCAAGAGTTTTGAGAGCTGCAGTGGGCATATCTTCCTGGTAGGGGTCATGGGAGCTGGGCCAGGGTGCTTGCTGCAGGGTACTTTAGTGGAGGGGTGGAGCCTGCAACCAAGAGTAGACCCCTCAAAGTGTCCCCCAGTGGCAGGGGTGAGGGGCACCTGGAGCAGAGGGGGCAGCCAAAGAGCCACATGTGCCTCCAGAGCCACAGGCTGCAGAGCCCTGTCCAAGAATGATGTCTAGGGCAAGAGGTCATGGCCACCCAGTCTACACTGAATTTAGAATCGAATCGAATCATAGGGTTGGAAGGGACCTCATGAGATCGAGTCCAGCCCCCTGGGGTTTGAACCCAGGACCTTCTGCATGGTAAAAATTTCTACATCAAAAGGAGCATCCTTGCTTGATAGAGCTCGTACTGCTTCTTAAGCAAGACCATTCTAGAGCCTGAAAGTCGGGAAGTGTCCTCATGTTTAGACTCCTTCTGTAATTCCTTGTTTACGCAGGACTTCTCTGTATCGCTCAAATTCCTCTCCTGTTTCAGCATCTCTCCCTTGTAAGGAGACAGTGCCCAATCCAAACATGTTTGGGCTCAAGTGTTTTTTCTGATTGGTGTTACAAACGCCATCTTGGGACTCTCGAGTGGAGGAGAATTCTTCTGACTCTCTGCACTTGAAAGCATTTTATAGAAAGCCTGTAGTTTCCCTTGTCTTGTCTGTTTCCCTGCTGTTTGAGGGAGGTGTGGTATCTTACACTGCAGTAAGGGATGGGTAGTGAACCAAGTGATTTCAAACAAACTAGTGGGTGGTTTGATGTTGTTTTGAACACCTAATCTTGACACTGACTAGAATTTTTTGGTTGATGCTGCTAATACTGGAAGGGGACTTGCTTTAACTCAGGCATCTGGCTGGGTTGGCTTTGCAATGTGCAGCTCTGGAATCACATGCGGCTCTTTGGCTGCCTGGCCAACAACTGGGGGACTGTGCAGATGGCCTGTAGCAGGCTCTGGATTCACCACCACCCCCAGGGAGCTCTATGGTGGGGAAGGAGGGGTGGGTCCTGGTCCCAGGCTTATAGCCCCCCTCCCCCCCACACCTTGCTGCAGGCACCCCAGTACAGGTCCTCCTGCCAGGAGGCTACACCCATTGTGCCTCTCAAACTTGGTTGGTTATTGAAGGAATTTTTAAAAATGGTTCTAGCTTTTGGGTTGCTGACACCTCAGCTCAAAACTCATCTTACCCTCTGGTTAGGCAAGCAATATGATGTCTACCCTCTTTACTAAGTTGCTCCCCAAGGGCATCCCAGGAACTTCTCTTGAGATGTTTGCCTTAGCATGGCCAAGTTAGGTCCCTGCCACATCAGTGTAAACCAAGGGTCTCAAACTCAAATCACCACAAGGGTGGCATGAGGATTAGTATGTTAGCCTGAGGGCTGCACCCTTGAAACTCTTTTCTTGCAATGATATTGCAAATATTGGTAATGATAGTGTTAAGGGCCACAGGAAATAGCTTTAGGGGCTGCATGTTTGAGACTGCTGGTGTAAATGCCTACCAAAGTTTGCAACCACTGCCACCCTTTGTTTCCACAGTAATGCTTTCCTGTATGCCCCTTCCACTGAGTACATGGTTTAGTCTCTTCCACCTCCAACTCCATATTGGTTTGAGTAATTCTCAATAAATTTGACCTCACTTTGTCATCTAATCTCAAGGTCCCTGTTTTTCACAACTTCTCATTGGTGTTCTCTGTAGATCTCATTTTAATGTGCCTCACTCCCTGTGCTTGGTCATAATGGAATGTTGAAATAGCAGAGCCTAATGCTCATTCTGGTCTACCTCATCGGACACCTACCTTAACTTGATACACTGACTGCCACTTATCTTTATCCTTTGTTTACATGTCTAAGCCAGTCATCAGTCCACATGACAACAGACATACCAAGCTATTCTAAACTGATATGCAAAGTTGTCTCTGCAGCCCCTGTTCTAGCCACTTGCCTTTGGCTCCAGTGAACAAACTGCTGTAGCAAGAATCCCTGATTCTTGTGAAGTTTGGCCTGCCAGTTAATAAAAAAAAAAAAAAAAAAATGGTGTAGGTGCTAATGCAACAGGGGACTCCATTTGGAGCTATCACTTCCCCCACATGCCTGGTGCTGTATAAATGGAACCAGGGGAGATTCCCATGTTAGGGACTTAATGCTCAATCAACCCTGGTGCAGTTCTAAACTTTTTGAACCTCCTAGGTTCATGGTATTCAACTACAGGTCAGGATCCAGTAGTGAGTCACAGACCCTCACATACTGGGTTGTGGCATCTCCTTGCTGCCACCACCAAAAGACTGGAATGCATTGCTGAAAGATGTAGTCTTGGGTTGTGTGGGGGGCTTTTTTAACTGGGTCCTGAGAGAGTTTGAAAACCACTGTCTTAAATGGCAGTTCCACTCCCCTTTCACTGGGCTGGGAATTTTAACTTTCACAGCAGCACTTACTGGTAGGCCCCCAATGGTACCATATAATTATTAGCCAGCAGTAAATACAAGAAAGAGGGCATGTAAGGCATCTGAGGTTGGGGCAAAGTCCTACTAAGAGTCCAAGGGATCTGTCCCTGGACTCTGCTTAGAGAGGCTCTGCATGACAACAGGAATCCCACCTCATGCTCAAGTCCTGTATTGCAACTTCCAGTCTGCAGACTGGCTTGGTCTCCACTAGAAAAAGGGGCTGAGTTTAGATCAAGCTTGCCAAGTGTGGTGTGTGGTTGTTTTTTTTTTTTTTTTTTTTTTTTTTTTTTAAAAACTCAGCCACTCTTCCAAGCCATGAGATAACAGGGAAGTGGGATGATAGCCTCCACATCTCATCTTAGCACCTGGGGAGTGGGGGCTACCTTCCAGAGACACTCTTAATGGGTAGCATTTCTGTCAATTCTTGTAGTTCTCATGCAGCCACACTGGCCAGCTTTGTGTCTCTTCTAGTTTCGGAGAAATGGTAATGTCACTTCTATCTCAGGGTGCTTGAGCTTTCTTCCCCATAAGTGGAGAAACTGAAAATCCAATGATACCATACTCAGTCTTTCAGAAGAGTGTTGTGTTGGAAATTGAATGACTCAATACTGTTGTCTTTACATTTCTTACTATAGAGAAATTGCCTAGTTAGTAGCAGTAGCCTGGGCTTCCACATGGGTTGGGGGAAGGGTACTCTTTACCAGGGTCTGGAGCAGGGGTCTTAAACTGAAATCACCACAAGGGCTGCATGAGGACTAGTGTATTAGCCTGAGGACAACTCCACTGAAACATTTTTTCATATGATATTGCAAATACTAATAATGGTAGAGTTGTTAAAGGCAGCAGGAAATAACTAGGGGTTGCATGTGGCTTGCAGGCTGTGAGTTTGAGACCCCTGGCCTGGAGCCTGACCCAGGCTTCAACTCCATTTGCTGTGTGTGAAGGGGACTGTGTTATGAGTTTGTGCTTGGGCTCTGGCAGTAGCTGCTGCCAGTGTTTGCTCTACTTCTTCATGCCACTTCCTCTCCCACCCTGTGACTTGGATTGTAAGATTCTTTCCATACAATGGGGCCTGTTAGCTGGCCTTTGGGTTCCAGTGTAAGAACACCATTAAGCTTTGTTACACTCAGATGCTGCTCCCTAAGCATTATAGGGACTACAGTAGGACCAGAATGATGCCTGGATCTGTCCTTACTGGATCCTAAAGAACATCACTATGGGTCAGAGATGGGCAAACTACAGCCTGTGGGCCAGGTGCAGCCCATAGGAGCCTTTAATCCTTTGGAGATCAGCTGATCAGTGCTGTGCTGCTCTGGGTTCCATCCCTTCCCTGTGGCACTAGAGGGCCCTGGTCAGAGCACAGCAACAGCTGATCAGCTTTTGTTGCCTTTGTCCAGGGCCCTCTAGTACTGTGTAGCTCTACTGCTCCCCCTCCCAGCTCCATGCTTTCTCCCCCAAACTCCCCCTCCCACCATATAGGTGATATGTCCAGTCCCCCAAATCTCCCTGTCCTAGCCCTGCCCCCTCCCACAACATGGGTAATGTGGTCACTCCAAGTCCTGCCCCTCCACTCCACCCCAACCCCCAATGGCCCACTACAAGTGGTCATGCATACCATGTGGCCCTCTGGCCAAAAATGTTGTCCACCCCTGCTGTAGGTTGTGGACCTGGTCAACTCTGTATCTCTCATTAAAGGCCCAATGAGAAGAGTGGCTCACACTGCCTAGAAAGCAAGTCCAGCAAGCCTATTTCTGGTGGCGTGTGGTAAATGTCCACAAATGCTCCATGAGTTTCTGCTTTCTGACTTCTTACCACCTCTCAATTACCCACTGAGAGCTTATTGCAAATATGCCTGGCATACAGTGACAGCCTCCACTACTTCTTCCTATTCTATCACTATTCCAGTAGAGCTCAGATTGCACTAGAGCAATGGTTCCCAACTAGTGTGCTGGGGCACACTGGTGTGCTGCAGCAACACCCAAAGTGTGCCATGAGCACACCTGAGAGCTGGAGTTAGTTACCTTTTCTCAGCCCTGCACAGCCCATGTGGCTGGGCTGAGTAGGGAGGTAAGGGGGAGGGCACTGGACCACAGTTCCAGGGTCTCCTACTTCTAGGCAGGCAGGCTTCCAGCCCCTAAAAATAAAGGAAAGCACTGGAACAGAGTTCTAGGGATTCCCCTAAAAATAGCAGGAGCAGCTGGAATGCAGAATTCCAGTGGCTTCACCTTTTAAACCCCCCTTCACCTTAAGCCCAGCCAGCAGAGAGCTGCAGGAGGCTGGGAGTTTGAATCTCCCCCCTGCAGGGCAGAGCAGCTTGTCAGCCAGGCTGTAAACAGCCCAGGGGAGGGCTGCTGGTGGTTGTGTGGGTGTGGGGAGGTGGATGTAGCTGGGGGCTGGAGACCTAGTTCTGGTGCCTATGGTGATGGGAGGGTCCATCACAGGCAGCAGGGGCTAGGGGAGGGGAGGGCAGGACCCACTTGGGTGGGAGGGAGCAGCAGTGGGATGAGGACTTGCCTGGGTGGCAGGGAGCCACTATGGAGAAGGGAGAAGTGGGTGCTACGCCAGTTGTGCCAGTATTAGTGAGTTCTAGACTCTTTGGAGGAAGGCAAAAGAGGGGCTATAATGAGACAACCTACCTCACAAGGGAACCTTTCCTAAAAGATCTCCTTTTAGGAAATCCTTTGCTCTGTTTAAATGGGGTCAGTTTAGATTACAATAGCCTTGTCTGTCCTTGAAATCCATACATCTATTGCACATCACTTAATGACTGGCCCTATGGGGGGGGGAGGAAGAGGAAGGAGAAAGGCCTTAAAGGCTGACAAGTCTGTCCAACCCTTGTATACCTGAATAGCCTTATTTCTATTTAATCTCTAAATCCCAAATTCTTGGCTTCCATCTTGTACATGACTAGGGAAGTTTCACAAGATGTGGAATTGAGTTCTTGACTAGTTTTAAAATGTGAGGTCTCTGTCAGTGAGTGAGTATGATAGCATACATAAATGGAAGCCCCTGGCCTAGCTGCCACTTCACTGTTCTAACAAAGAATTTAATGTCTAATCTCAGGAGCTCTGATAATCCTTACTAGTGAGCTGCATGTTGAAGTTATGGTAGTATTGATTTTATGCAAAATCCTAATGCATAGCTTTGTTGCCTAGAAATAGTGATCAAACAGTAAGTGGGGAGCAGGGGGTATCTTTATATGGTGGAGGGGATAATGTGCCTTTAAGGCACAGGCCTAAATAACTGGACAATTGCATCTCAAAATCAGGGCAATTGATCACTCTACCTAGAAAGACAAGTGTGGTCAAATCAGAAGAACTAGTAGCATTGATGCTGTTTCAGTCTGGGTCTGAAACAAACAGCACAAAATGGTGGCTGCCTCTGTGGAAAGAAAGGAAGCTCCTACATATGTGTACAGCAGAATGACACCCATGTCCACTCCCTCATTCTATTGCATATGTAAACAACTAGGTAGCTGAAATCTGATTCCTCTCCAGTAGAACTGGGTCTTGGAAGGTAAATGTTGGTAAGTGTGAAATCTCTTCTCCCCCTACCCCACAGAGTTGCTGGAATACAGCTCCCTGTACAGCACAGGTCTCAAACACACAGCCCTTGGGCCGCATGTGGCCCTTAAAGCTATTCCTGTGGCCTGCAATGACATGATCATTACTGATATCTGCAATATCATTGTATGGAAAGGCTTCAGTGCTGCAGTCCTCAGGCTACTGTCCTAGTCCTCATGTGGCCCTCTACTAGTCCTCGTGCAGCCCTTGTGTACCCCTGCTGTACAAGAAGGGCTCTGCACTTTGCAGTTGCTGACATGAGTCCCACAACCTTAATGCTGGACATGGGTTCTAAAAGTGGTAATGTCTTCTAGACAGGAGCCTGTGGTCCATGCTGTGGTGTGCCAAGCTCTGACACCTGGCCAGTAGTACCATCAGCCTGAGATCATAGGTTCTTGCAGGTGGGAGACATGAGGAAAAGCTGTCTGCTACAGAAAGTGATGCTGGTGACCTTTTATAGGTAGAAGTGCCCTCTGACCTGCCCCTTGGTGTGGTGGGAAGGAGTACTGTGCCTGTTAGCTGAGACAAACCAGTCCTGCCAACTTGTGGGGGCTAACTAGTCTCTTCTAACAGGTGTAGATCTGCTTTGATCAGTTGTACTCTTTTTATCTGGCTGCAGTGTTGGCTTTGCTCATCAGAGGGTGCCCAATGACCAATGCAATTGTGGGACTGGTGGTGGTGACTTGCTGTCCCAAATGCCTAGGTACAGTGGCTCTTGTTGTTGAGGCAGTGTACTTTGGTGACTGGATGTTAATTCTGTACAATGCTTTAGGGTTTTGGAGTTTCTTCAGCACCTTCCCTGCATTTCATGAACCTATTGTAAGTGTCTAACATGTGGATCTGCAGGCAGCACCCATAAAGGTGTCCATGATGTAAAGGAGATGGTGGGACCCAGGTGGCCTGCCATAGTGAGCATTTAATCTAGGAGCATGAGCTGACATTTTAGTGAGTACAGATGACTAAGACTAAAGCAGAAGAGCACCCTTGAAGGGCAAGGTGGGATAAGTTATACAGTAGCTCTGGGCTCTGCCTCACCTCCCTGGATGAGGCTTTGTAGCCCTATTCTCATGCTGGTAGGGAGCACACTGGTGTGGTGAGCAGCTCCTTGCATCCAGGGTCCCAGCCATAGGTTGTTCTGGCTGAGGACTGGAGCCAGGATGGAGATGAAGTTGTCCACCATGTCTGACTTGGCCTTCACCTTGCATGAAAGCTGTTTCATGTCTGTCTCCTCTCAGTGATTGGAGAACTAATAAGCTAAAGAGGTGGATGGCACAAATGTGGGCTGCCACCCTTCTTTTCCCCAAACGCATCACTAGTTCCCTATCGATGACTCCACAGTGGACTATATCTTGATGCTCCAAGACCAATCAAGGGAGCATCATGGGTAAAGGACCACATCTTGGCTCAAGGGGCATGATTTGACCTGGGCTTCATGTCCTCACTAGCACTTGGCATGCAGCCAACCACTCCACTCTGGCATACTTGTGGAAACCTTGACTCAACTTCCAGTTCACTCCTGCAGGTGTCTGCTGTCAATCACTCTTTTATTACCTGGGAGGTGCTCATACTATAGTGGGGAGGGCCACAAAAATGCTAGTTGGTGTGATGGAAGGTGAAACTGGGTAAAACTTTAGCAGAAAAATTAATTTGTGCCCTTTTCTGGATACCCATGGGGTAGGGATGTTCTCCATAGATGCTGGCTATGGTTTAAAGGGCCCAGCTGGCCCTAGGCAAGCATGGTAACTGCTGAGGGTCTGAACCTGTAGCATTCTCTCTCCCAGCAGACATGTGGGAGCTGGTGCAAGAGGCCCTCCTATCAGTTGGAAGGGATGGGTTGAGCTGCAGATACTGAGGGATGAGTTGAAGGCATTACCTGCACTAGTAGTGGGCTCAGTGGAATAACTGGAGAGAACAGGCCTGGGATCCACCGTCAGACTTTGGGAGAGCAGAGTGCTTCTGAGGGTCGGGGGGGGGGGGCAGGGGAATGAAACAACTCATTAAGGCAAAGCATGCTGCAGGTAAGGGGAAGCCCTAGTGGCCATGAATCTGGCATCACTTAGGTGTGGGTCTGATGCAGGAGTAGGGTGCCTAGGTGGCCATGAATCTGATGCATCTGTCCAGAAGCTTCCTTTTTGGTCCCATTCATGTGACCTGGGTCAAGGTCAAAGTCAAAGGCAGAGGACTCTGTTGCAGACTTCCACTGACTCATGACTGGTTTACATAAGCTACACATAAGGAAGGCATTGCCTCAAACTCCTGTTGTCCCCAGAAGCTGCTGCACACTGCATTGGGCTGGCTGTGAGCAGGGATGTCTCTGGCTGGGGGAGAGACCTGGGCCCTGGCCTGCAGGCCCCACCCCCTGGCCAGGGACAGGGCCGGGCGCTGCCATGGGCAGCCAGGCCCCAGATCCCCAGCCAGGGATGGGGCTGCCACAGCCACCAGTGGCTGGGCCCTGGATCTCTGGCCTGATTGGGCCAGAGATCCAGGGCTCATGTACCCCAGAGTGCCCAGCACCAGCAATGCCCCTGGCTGTGAGCACTGTCCATAGTCATCAGCCAGGCAGAATTTAACTGGCCTGGGACTGTGGGATGAGGTGGCTTTCAAAGGTGCATGGCATTTCAGTATCTTGGACTCCACTATGTCTTTCTTCCCAGGCAGTCTATGCAGACACTGCCTGAGCATGGCTGACACGACTTATGTGGCTTGTTAAGAGAACCAGTCTGAATTGCAGCTCCTCTCCAGAGTGGTTCTTATTTAGCTCTCATGTTTCTGTGGAACTATAAGTTGCAGACCCTGTCTTGGACCATGTGAAGCAGCAATGACCCAGTTACCAGCTGTGCTTTAGTAGAAGGCCATCATTAGTCACCTCATCTGACTTCCTGAATCCTCTTAATCTTTGTCTTTTGATGCAGAGTCTGATGGGATGCATGTTCATGTACCCCTAGGTTATGATCTACATAACTTTCCTGTTTAATTTTGTAATGTAACTGTATAGTCTGCTAAATATGCCATGCAAGGTTCCATTATGAATACTTGTAACATTCTACACTAATTCTGTGGTATGTTTCCTGCAGCATCCTGTATGTGTACAGGTGTGAAGCATGTTAAATAGCATAGACTCTCAGGACTATCTCTAGCATGGAGGCTGGAGAATTATGGGAGGGGTATTTGCATAACGTTTGTCATGACTTGAGTAGAAATGAAGAGAATCACAGCAGCACAAAGAGGCTGACAGGCAACTGAAAAAACACAGTTCTTTTGAACAAAGAGAAGCTGCTGACTTGGGCTGGAGAAACACCATTTGGAACCATCTTAGA
Organism: Podocnemis expansa; assembly: GCA_007922195.1. Taxonomy (NCBI): domain Eukaryota; kingdom Metazoa; phylum Chordata; order Testudines; family Podocnemididae; genus Podocnemis; species Podocnemis expansa. The sequence continues at coordinate 772,491 of ML681968.1, read as the reverse complement.
ATTTAACTGCAAACTACACAGCCTACCCCACGTTGCCAGGAGAGCCTGGTCTGGGTGCAAACTATCAAACTGCCAGACTTGGGGAGTGGGGGCTAAGAAAGATGAAAACAAGCTAATGTGTGATCCTAAATGTTCTTCCCATGGTAACTCCTGACAATCTATTAAATGGTTGTGTATTGACTTGCTATATACTCTCAATCACAACCTGGTCAATAGACTGGTATTTGTACTTGTTTTATCTACAGGTGTGTGGACTCTAGAAGGTGTGAGTAAGAGGCTGGACATGATCCATTTCTCTGTTTAAATGGATGGATATGTGTATGGTGACCTGGAGAAGGATCCTAATCCCTGTAAGCCAGAAGTTCCCACTGTAGTGTCTGGAGCTGGGAGTGCTTGCTAGGGCAGTGGTTCCCACCCTTCTCTCTGCCATGGTACACCCTGATACCAATAATTCTCCAAATAAACTCATGAATATTCATGAGCCAAACAAGTCTTGTAGTTTCTTGAAGAAAAACTTGCAGCACACCAGTGTGCCAGGGGACACTGGTTGGGGAAACCCTATGCTAGAGGATCATTGCCTGAATAGCCAGAGGGTGTGCCCTAATGGCCTGGGACTGATGACACCCAGGAGGCTGGTGTGGACTGACTCAGGAGTGAGTGGTCACCTGGCGAATTGGGAGTCTGGAGTGGAGATCTGGGGTAGGGGTCACAGTAGCAATCTGGATCAGAGCCCACAAGAGATAAATATTGTACATTTAGGCCAGGTTACCATTTTTATAGCCTTCATGGCCTAGCTTCTCTGGCACTCTAGAGCCCTGCTCCCTTCTTCCATCTTCCTTCCCCCTCCCCTGCCCTCAATCTTGAAGAACTCTGAAAGGGCTGTGGAGCTGCTTATTCCTAAATGCCTGATTGTTTGCTTGTCTCCAAAGAGACGGTAGTTATTACCCAGACATAGCTCCTATCTAAAAGGGTGAGCAGGCACAGGATGGGATCCAGAGCTGTCCTAGGGAATGTGTCCACAACAACCAATAGATGGGCTTACTGCAAGAGCTCAGTCAGCCCATGATATGGGACCTGCATTAGTGTGCCTGCAGCATGTGTAGACACACACCCCAGCTAGCTTTGATTATGGTCCCAGGAGCAGTGGAGCTGTCCACATCTGTGCTGTTAAAAATGGCAGACCCTCTCTAGTATCTACAGGTATCTGAAACTGGTCACCACAATCCATGTCCCTTTAGCTGGATTCTAGGTGTGAGGGGGAGAGGTCAAGTGGGCCAAGTGCTAGGAAGAGGTGCTGGCAAAATTGGTTTTGTCTGCAGCCACAGAGTGGGCTTGCTTCTGGAGCTGCCTCTTGACTTTCAGCTGTCCCTAACATGCCTTGCTGCTGATGAGCATTGAGGCAGCCAGCAGTGGAGCCTGAAGTTCTTGTTCCCTGGAACAGTTAGTCAGTCTTCTCCTCCTGGCCTTGTGCTTTCTCCTTTCATAGCCAGAGAGTCTGGCTGTCATTTCTAGGACCTGGGCAGAATCACTATGTTCCCGTCTCAGTACTTGAAGAAGCAAATCCCATTGCCAAAGATCCTTTGTCATCACACCAGTCTCCACAAGCTGCCAAAGTACCACAGGAGATGCATGAAACCTTGGTGTGAAGGAAACCCTTCCCCAGCTGTCTTTTTTTTTTCAGCACCAGTGTGGAATCTCCCAGCTCCATCAACATAGCAATGACATGAGGATTTAAAAGCCAAGCAGTATGTACAGTGAGCACTATTGAAACAGTGAGTGGTCATCAGGACATCTGCTGCTCCATACTCTCCATGCTCATCAGCTGCTGAATCCTAGTACTCAAGAAAGCACCATGGAGAACTCAGTCAAAATCACTGGTTGGTCTGGAAACAGGCCAGTACTTCCTCCAGTTGATTTATCTATTTGCCAAATTCTTAACATGATGTTCAGGTAGTTGTGAGCTTCTGGGTTTCAAGGAGCTGCCCTCCATTGGAGGGATGTCTCATGGCAGGCTTGCCCAGCTGGACAGGGTTATCATTGCAAATGGACTCATGGCGTCAATGTCAACGTGACTTTCCTTGAGTAGTCGGTAGTAGCATAGAAAAGGGACTGTGCTGGCAATGCTGCTGCAGCTGATGAATCTTGAAGCATGACCCAAGGCTGACCCCAAAGCAGGAAGCTGGGCTAACAGCAGGAATGCTCCTTGAAATGATGCTGGGCAGCTGCACTACTGGGCTTCCTAAGGCGAGGCCAGGGAGTCTAATCTTGAGGCATGCACGTGGTGGTGGTGGTGGTGTACCAGGCTAATCTCCAGCTGTATGCTTCCTGCTTCTTCATGCAGAAACCAGCTTGTCTCCATTTCCTAGCTAGTTAAGTGCTGTTGCCCTGCTCTTCCCCTGGCAGCTGGGTGAAAACCGCATTTTAGAACATGATCTCTCCTCTCCCTTTGATGTTCAGGAGTATGAAATGCTTGAATGGGGGCATTTAGTTTTCATTTATTGGAAGAGGCAGTGGAACATCCCCTATGCATGCACATGGCTCTACCTAGTCACCAGCACAGCTGTATTTATATCAGCTTTCAATGGCTACATCTAGAAACCTCGCTCTTTTAAACACTCAAGTGTTCATCCCTGTACCTTTATTCCTTTTCACAGACATGGCTGTACTCATCGTAGGGGCCCAGGTAATGGTCTACTCCTGGGGGTGGGGGGAAAGGGGGCTGGTGTGGTCTTCCTTGGACTCCTGTCAGTCTCCTGACTTGTTAATGTCACTTGTGCTTGACTGAGCAAAAAGGCAGATTGTCCCCTGTCAGATGCTCAGTGTGCCACTCCGAAAGCTGGTCTACATCGCAGGGGGATTTCAGCAGCAGTTGAAGGGAGTTATGCAAGTTACATTAAGTAACTTGTGTATCTCCTTCGACTGCCTAACGCCTACTCACCACAGGGTCCCCACAGCACTGAGTTGATGGGAAATGCCTTCCTGTTGACTCAGTGTTAGGCTGCTTGCCAGGTAAGTCTTAAAACTGATCTCTGGCTAATTCTGGGTTTGATTGAACATGTCTTTAGACACTTGGATAATTAATGCTACACTTGCAGGGGAGCTTCTGACATCTCAAGCATTTAGCTGTCCATACACTGGCCAGTGTTGGATACCACATTTTTCTATTTGAGTCCTCATTCTGAGAGTGTTCCAGCCTCCCATGTACTACTTATTAGGAAACTAAATACTTCCTTTCTTTGGTTTGTAGAATGCTCTTCCACATCTCCTGTCTAACAAAGATGATCACGTCTCTAGTGGGGCATCTTTGCTGGGCATGCTACTATAAATACCTGGCTGGTGATGCATGCCTGATCTCAAGGCAAGTATCCTAAGGCAGTGGTTTTCAACCAGTGTGCCATGCTACCCTTGTGTGCTGTGAGAACTGTCCAAGTGTGCCATGAAAGTCTTTTACAAAAAGAGAATCAATGTGAAATATTAATTATCTTAAACAATACCCAGCCAAAATTACAATTCATAAAACTCATGAAAATTCATCCAATTAAAAGCCAAATATTGGTCTTTTGAGTCTGAAACATGAATATTCTAAATGCAGAAGGCTGAAGGGCAAAACCAAGATGTATTTTTTTCAGTGGATTTGAAGCACTAATGCATTTGATCCTTTTTTTTACTTTGTTGTATGCACTGTTGCAAACATCTAAGACCATAAGTATAGTAAATGTGATGTTTATGAGCAATCAATTCCACTGAAAAAAGGAATGCCATGGAATTGTTTCACTTAGTGTTCTGTGTTTGTTGAAAAAGGTTGGGAGCCACTACCTTAAAGGGCAGGGATGGTCTCCTTCCTTGTGGGAGGAGCAGGGAGCTCTCTTCTATAGAGATCTGAGGAAAGACCTTTTGGCTTGCTCTGTAGGTAACTGGGTCATGTTGTGGACCAACAGCAAAGGTGCCTTGCATCAGAAGCAAATTTAACAGCTTGTCAGGCCCAGTTATGTCACTGGCAATCCTGTGTGTTTGACATTGTTTGCTTGTCCCTGCAGCCCCCATTCTTCAAGCATTGCCATGGTGTATAAAGTACAGGTGTCTCTGCCCACTCAGTAATACAGCCACTTCCAGGGTGCAGCACAGCATCTGTTCCACCTCATACTATGAATTAGTCACCTCTTCTGGTCTTCAGTTGCTCTGCACTGGAGATAAAAACCATTGGGCAGGTCAGCTCTGCCATAGCAGCCCCACCTGGGATAAGGGTGAATGGGAACATCCCACCAAGTATCTCTGCAATTTAAGTAACTGAGCAACATTTTAATGTGGATCCTTCAAAGGGAGGAGCAAGTATTGAACAGCTGGCCTTTCTGAGCAACTTCAGTTTCTCCTGAGTTAGGAGATTCCAGGCCAAACCTGGTGTTACAGGCTGCAGAGCAGGTGGTATGGAGAAGCCTGCTGGCACACAATGGACTCCCCACTTGAGCTGGGCCTGTATTGCATGACCTGACCCCTCCTTGGCCTAAGATGGTCAAACTCCACATTTTGTGATGAGCTGGGAAAGGTGCCACCAGAGCTCTCATTGAGGCAGTCACTGTGCCTGCCTTCAGTCACCTTGAACTGGTGGTGAAGCCCCTGAAGCTGTCTAAGCAGTCAAACACCAAATGAATACTATTCATAAAGAAGGGGCTGGTACTGGATCCCCACCACACCAGGGTTGCTCTGACAGTCTGCCCACAGTCCCCATCAACACTGAGAATGTTGCAGGTGTGCTCATGGTTTGATTCCTTTAATTGTTGAGTCAATTTGCAGTCTGGCTTTTAAAAGCCCACAGGGTCAGGGGGGAGGGGGAGGGCAAGTGACCAAGCTATTTAGTACATCGGTTTCAGTTTCAGAGGCTCACCAGATCTGCTCCCTCCAGTTTGGGGTCTAATCACAGGAACTTAAAAGGCCCTGCTAGAATATCTGGAACTGGAAGATTAGCCAGCCAGCAGATGCAATATTTGTAATCTTTAGGGTGAAGATTCCAAATGTTCCCTTCCTGTAGTTCTGTTTTTGCAAGCCCTGTGTTCCTTGCATCACTCAGTGCCTTATAAGTCCTGGGTTTAGAGCACACTGCTGCCTCTCACATTCCATCAGGCTATCGTCAAGTGGCCCCAGCTGCATCTTGTCCAGAGCTGACACGCAGCTGCAAAACAGCAGCAGTGTGCAGTGACTGGGTTTCCTGCAAACTGGCCAGGCTAGCAGCAAGGAGTCTGCATGCTGCTTCCATGTATGTGATGTGGGCAGAGTGGCTGTACCTAGCAAGTGGGGCATATACAGTCCCTTGTGCCTTAAGAGGTGGCACAGCTGATGTTCAGAACCACTCTGCTCTGTGAGGAAAGGGTCCATTGACACCTCTTCAATGCTAGCAGCAAACTCTTAAGTGAGACCATCAGTGTCTGTACTGTCCTTGTGGCTGCCTATACTGCAAATGGACACAACTATAGAACTAGGCTTGGCAGAACCTGATTTTTTCCCCCCCTGCCCCTTATCTGACAGTTCTGGTGAATGTATTTTTTTGACTCTTCAGTGGGGGTGGGGGGTGTCAGAACTTGATGTCAGTTGAAACTAAAGTTTTGCTAACAACTTGAGTGCAGATTATCAAAACAGACAATGCAAATAGACTTAAATCAAGTTCCATGTTCAGTCAGTGCCTTTCTTCACTTAGCTGTACATTGCAGCAGTTGAGGGAAATGTTTTTCATTGGCTTGTATATGGAGAAAGCAACACTTAAACAGGGGTTGAAAGATCAGGGTTTTTGGAAAGATTTGTTGGAGAGGAGTGTTCTGACTTGCTACCAAGCCAGGGACCTGGAGTTTAGGGAACTTGTTAGTAGCTTCTGTAGATGTGCTGCATAATCTTGATTTTTGTAGGACTTGGTCTACCTGGTGCCCCAGTAGGTTTCAAGAGCTCTTTGGTGGGGGAAAGAGGCATGTTTGTGTAGGGCTTTCCTGCCAACAGAGCATGTTGGTGTCTGGGCTACCATGATGAACAGGCAATAAGAGCTCTTCTGTGCTGCTCACAGCCTGTTTGAGGAGTGAGGTGGTAGATTACTTGCCCTGCTCTCTCTTTCCTGGAAGGATACCACAATGACTTTCCAGGCTTCCCAGAATGCTGTGGGAGGAGGGGAAAATGGAGCTGGATAATGTCTCATGTTCTAGTAGTCTTGCTGCTATTGAATCAGGCTGATGTTGGCCTCTGACTTGGAATTCTTTTGGTATTTAAAGTAGGGACAACCTAAAAACTGAAGCTGCTCAAGTTCCCTGATGTCAGTTGCTTCAATGCAGAGCTCTTCCCCTGCATAGGCAAACACTGGTCTTAGGCTAGGGAATAGTTCAGCAGAATGCATCAGTTTCACCCACCACACAATGTCCTGCTCTTAACCAGCCTGACAATGCAGAGGGACTCACGTGGTTAAATTAAAGCAGTAGCAGGTTCATGCTGAGGCCTGAGTTAGCAGACTGAGTCTTATCTGAGCTCTGCTAACCCAATCTTGGTTTACTAAAGCCATGTTTACACTGCTGCTTTGTCCACAAAACATGTGACTCTGGAGTGCTTCCCCACCCCTAGCACCTGTGGCATAAGTGGCAACAGCACCTGGTCAGTGGAAGCAGCGTTCCTGGTGACATGCCTCTGCCACTCAGTGAGGCAGCTTCATGCCAGTGAGTGAGCGGTCCTGTCAACTACACACAACTCTTATAGGAGGGCAACTGCATTGGTGCAGTTGTGAACTTGATTGAATAGACCTGGCCTAAACCATGTAACCACCTTGGCTGGAGTCATTCCTTGATTTATAAAGTAATGCTTTGGTGGGATGCGGAAAGAAGCCAAGCTCCTAACCTTAGGTATGAGGATTCTATGGTAACCAAGTGACTTAGACCTTCCTGAAAATATGGGTTTTTGGTTAGTGTCTGAGGTGTCTTTTAACTTGGGCTGTGCTTACTAATATTGATCTAAATGTCACTAAACTTTATGGTGACAGCAGTTATGAAACTTGCCATCTGCTAGGGTCCAAGTAGGCACAAAATGTGATATGCCTATTTATTTAGTAACTAGTCTTGGGGGGAGGTCCTTGGATCCCTTGCTCTTAGCTTGGTTGTTCCTATGTTAAGGTGAGTACTAAGGAACTAGAACAAGTGTGGCCTTCAGGATTGTTGAGGAAACTGTCTGTAGTGGCTCTTAAAGGTCAAGTGCCACTCCCTAGAACCTTTAACACTGGCCATGTGGTTTAATGTTGTTTAGAGTAACTCTGGCCTTTTGAGATCAGTAGAGGAAAGAGGAGTAATGGCTCCTGTATGTGAATGTGGCTGGGCAGGACACCACTTTCTGGAGCCATGTCTTCAGGACATGGTGAAATCAACTCATCTGTACTATGGTTAGGATCTCTAATTGGGGCTACGTCTCTATTGATGACTCTCTGACCAGGTCTTTGCTCCTTGGATTACTGGACCAGGAACTAAGCTATGTCTATGGCCTGATGAGCAAGGAGTCTGATGCAAGACTCCTTGTTTGCCAAACTAGATTAACATGGCTACCCCTTTAGAGCTATGGCTCAGTGGTATTGCCTATTACTTGTTAAGGCTGAAGGTCTAGAAATAGGCAAACTGCATGTCTTGCCTCTTTAAGATGTACATTTTGCAGGCACAAGGATGCCTGGATTCATGGACAGGACATATAGTGTTGTCCAAGCCACCAGTCCCTATCACAGAACTGAGTGTTGGTGATGTAGCCAGTGATTAATTTGGGTGGAGGAACACTTCTGCTATACTCGGGCTGAGGACTGGCCATGGAGGGGATAGGTAGAATGGTGGAGCTGTGGGTGGTTGGGCTTAGAATGGGCAGGGGTGGTGGGGTTCTGGGAGCTCTAGTGCCAGCTAGGTAAGGGTCAATAAGCAAGAATCTGTGGGCTTGGCTGCACCTTTGAGGGGAAACACCCTGTTGCTGACAGCAGAGTGAGGCAACCTAATCTACTGTCTAAAGCTGGTGTCCAGCACTGGCTGAAATGAGGCAGTTGGGCTGGTGCTGAGCCTTGTTCTCTGACATAGTGCTGAAAATGTTCTGTTCAGCTCTTAAACAACAGTGGGGAGCCTTTCTGGCAGTAGAGCCCTTTCCAAATGGAGATGGGATTGTAATTCAGCATGGGACACCAGCTACATCTACCCTCATCTGGAGACTGACAGCCCTCTGTGCAATCTCCTGTGTCTTTCTTACTCGTGTGGTTCTGTAGCACTTTCCAAATAGCTCTGATCTTCATGAAGGCAGCATTAGCTTTCCATTCCTACATACCTGTCGCAAGGGCTTGCTGATCAACACATCACAGGACCACTTAAAAAACAATCTGACATGCATCTCCCTGTACAGAGCAAATCTCCTGTTCAGTGACCTGCACATAGTCTCAATCCTGAAATATTGAACAGGGACAGTTGTTTCACATGGCTAATGCACGTGTGGGTTTAGAGTGGGACTGATGTGGCTGCTGCCTATGCACAAAATGGTCTGGTCTCCTCTGAGAGAGCACAGCAGCTGCTCTCAACTCTCCACATTAGTGTCTTAGTAATCAGATGTGGAACAGTTGCTGGGCCGTTTGGGTCTCTGGCTTGTCTTAACTGCTTGTGAGAACTGTTGACTGGTTCTCTTGCAGCACCTTTCCAACAAGCTTGCAGAGCTGGCTTGCACAGCTTGATCATGGTGGCTTTTTGAGAGCCCCTCAAACCAGCTGCAGCAGATGGCCCTTGCATCACCCTTGTGTCTGGCTGATTGGTCCTACATTCAGCGTAGCCATTACACTTTCAGTAGCAGCTAATTTTAGATACTTCCATAAATTATGGTGTGAAGTATGGGACCCTTGATCCCCACTACCCAGGAGCTAAGCCAGAAGTGCAGAACTTCAGAGGAAACCTTGAAGCTAATTCTCTGTGGTGCATGCATTGTATGAAAGGTACATGAGTATCACAGGGCAAGGCATCACAAACCAGAGCCCTTCAAAAGGCAGTATGGATAGCTGCTGCAGGGACCTGTTGCCAACCTGTGCTTGTCCCAGTTGTTTTCCACCATCAAGGCAAATGGTGGCTCTGAGAAGTGCTCTAATATCCTGTAGAAGATCTGAGTACCCATTCTCTTCCTTGGGGGATAAAAGAGGCTTGGAGTTTTTCTGCAACCAGGTGTGGGCAGGCTGGCTTGTAGGGCAGCTCGTTAGTCTGGTCACAGCTAGACCAGATATGTTGGACAGCATGACCTAGCAGGTGACTTATCTTGCTCCCATCTTCCATGGGGCACAGATCTGGTCTGATAGCTGTGGTTTTTCTGTGGTAGGCTCGTAGGGCTGTCCTGTCTAGTAGGTAGTCTCTTGCTTTACTGCAGCTGGAGTGCTTCTCCAACTAGAGATACAACCTCACTACCATCTTTTTCTCCAGCTGTCCTGCCTCTGAGGTACTTGGACAAGGATGTGCACCAGTGTGCTGTGAAGTGTCAGTTCCTGGTGATGCTACATAAACAAACTAGGTCTGGTGTCTGTGTGGAGAGGAAATAGCTGCAATGGAAACTTGGCTGCTTGCTCTTGTGTGTCCTGGATGCATAGCTTGAACTTCAAGTACCATATGCTTGCTTTATCTTCTAGCATTAGTTTTGTCTGTCTCATTCTTTTAGAAAAGGGCAGTTTTACAAAGGTGCCAGAGCAGTTGGATTCCTCTGGCTGAAGGGAAATTGCCCCTGACTAAAAACATGGACATACTGATCTCTTCTCTACCTCAAAACCTAGCCACTTGCTGGAAATCTATCCTGGCTCAGCACCCAGGAGATGCTTTCATCTGGCACTTTGGTATTGCAAGCTTCATGCAGCATACTAATTTTCATGCCCTCCACCATCACTGAGCTGGAAGGAAAGGATCTATTCAGAAGGATATTGAAATGAGCAACAGCCCCTACTAGAGCTGGACTTGCAATGGTTCATCTTTTTTTTTTTTTTTTTTTGGTAACCCATCAAACAGTGATAGTTCATGCTGTCTAAGGGGTCCCTTACATCCAGTCACACCATCCATGGCTCCATAGTAAGTATTCCTCTTGCTCTTACACACCGAAGGTGCAGTAAGGCACCTATTCACTGCCCTCTTCTTAAATGCTTAATATAGCACAAAGGGGAGGGGAGGAATCTCAACTGCTTGTAAAAGTAAATTGATTACTGTGGCCTGGAAGTGCCTCTTGGTGGCCTGATCTTGGTCTAATCTGAATAGATTTCTTCACTGTCAAATGGTCATGCCTTAGAGCTTACTAAAGAGTGGCTGAAATGGTGGCTAATTGTTTTGGCCTTTTGCCACATGACCTAAATCTCCAGGTTAAATCTAGGTGACCTGAGGTAATTGCTCTCTTCTGTACTTATCAAAACACCTTTTGGCCAGGGGAAGGATATGCTGAGCTGAGAGAAGATGCAAGTTACTCCCTGTGCCGGCTGAGGGACTTCTCTTTCCAACATCATAGCATCTCAACAGGATTAGAATCTGTGTCTATACCAGGCCAAGCCTTGGCCACTTAGCCATGCTGCCTCCTGTAAAGGATGAGCTTGAATCTTTGACCTGGGATGTGCAGCCAGTAAAATGGAGGCAACTCCTCCAGATGTACTGGACTGGCTTACTATATTTTATAGCCTCCTAGTGACTTGTACACAGAGGACAGCTGCCTGCTTCCACTACCAGCTTTTGTAATGACCCCTGTGGTAGGTCTGTGCTGAGGGTTCAGGTGTCAAGCTATGGGGGATGGAGTTGTGCCTAAACTTGTATTCTTAATCTTGGGGAAATCACCCTAAATATTAAGTTGATAAACTAAGGCCTTTGGTGCCCATTCCATCTCCCAGCTTTGAGGTTCTATCTCCAATTGAAAGGAAATAAGAGGTCACTAGCTCCACCAGCAGTTCTTTAATTACCTGAATCAAAAAGGTATCATACAAGAAGTAGAAACACAATCAAATTGAGGGTCAAAGAACTGCATAAGCAGTTGTGGGCAGAATAGGGAAAAGGCCAAAGCACAGAATGAGTTGTACCTAATAAAGGGGGTGCAAGGCAATGAGATTCTTTAAACATGTTGGGTTTGAAAGAAGTATAGGTGCTCTGCTTTTTAGCAGAGAAGAACTCATGGTTTCTAGAAACCAAGAAAGCTGAGGTGCTTAATAGCTGTTTTGCTTCAGCCTTCACCAGAAGGTGGTTTTTGTTACTCATAGTTAAGCAGGGGGAAGGAATGCAAGCTAAAAATCATGAAAACAGGTTAGAGAATATTTAGATATGTTGGATGTATTATTTGTTAGTAGGCCCTAATGAAATTCATCACAGGGTACTTAAGGAACAAACTGAAGTACTCCAGGAGCCATTAGCAATTACCTTTTGGGAATTCTTAGAGGACAGAGGTCCCAAAGGCTGGAGAAAGAAACAGTGAAACATTAGTATCTAAAGGTGAACCAGGAGGATCCAGGGAATGCTAGATCAGGCACCTAAATGTGAATATCAAGAACTATCTATTTTTAGTAAGTCTTGATACAGAACTGTGACTTTCTCATCTAAGCCACATTTCCCTAGTAGACTTATGAACTTGCTCTGAGGTGGGTGCACAAGTGGATGAAAGACTGTACTCTGGTTACTTTACTGCCACAATGAGGGTGCATAGTGAGGTACTGTAGAGTCACTCCTGGTTCCAGTACTGGTCTGTATTTTATTAATGACTTGACTAGTGCAAGGATAAGCTTACTGTCCATCTGTTGCCACAATCCAAAGGGGTAGCCATGTTTGTTTTACTGAACTAGACTAACAAGGAGTCTTGCGGCACTTAATCATGCAAAAAATAAATGTTAAGTGCCACAGGGCTCTGTTTTTTTAATAATCCTCGAAGATTGAAGGATTTTAAACACTCTGGACAAGTTCTAAAATCCTACAATATATCAAGGTCCTTCTTGAATTGGTCTAAATTCAACAAGATGAAAGTCAGACTTGTAACGTACTTCACTTAAGAAGGCAAAACATCCAATGCACCAGTGCAGACTGAGAGGCTAGGGGATAGTACTGCTGAAAAGGAGTGGGGGCTTGCAGTAGGCCATAAACTGATGCAGCTGCAAAAAAGCTTATGTTCTAGAGTGTATTAAGAGGAGACTTGTAAATGCAAAACCCAGGAAGTAGCTGTCCTGCTCCACTGGGCACTAGTGCGGCCCCAGTTTAGTGTGACCAGTTCTGGGCACCATGTTTTAGGAAGGCTGGAAAAATTTTCTTCTGGACTTGCCCTTGATAAAATGTCTAGGCAGTTTCACCTGTGAGGACAGGTTTAAAATGGGGCATATTCATATTTTGAGAAGACCTGAGTGCTATTATAAAAAGGATGATCAACTGTTCTCCATGTCCAGTGAAGATTCATTGAGAAGTAATAGGCATAATCTGCAGTATGGGAGTCTTGGCTTAGATGGTTAGAAATCTTAACTCTAGGGGAACTTAAGGTCTGGAACAGGCTTCCAATGGAGATCAAGGAATCCCCATCACTGAAAATGTTAAACACAGGTTGTACAGACGCTGGTCAGGGATGGTCTAAGTTTACCTGGGCCTGACACAAATCCAGATCCCTGGGTTGACTTCTTGAGATCCCTGTTTAGTCATACATATGTATGATTCTGTGTGGCCCTTCCAAGGTGCTGCCCACACTCTTGAATGTCTCCTGCTAAGTGACCAAGATCTTAAACCTTGGATCTGGGCCACTGGAGCCCCAAGTGCAGGCAGAGTGGAACATCTTGGAAAGTGCTAATAAGTTCACTGATCAAGGCTGCAGCAAATTGGATGACCTCTGACAACTAGGTCTTTCTGCCTCTGCAATAAAGTCAATGTCCTGCCTGTGAATATAGGAAACACCTCTGCTGTGACTGAATTCAGCATCTGTTAGGTCTTTCCTCCCTTCACTACTATATAGGACAAGAGTCTGAACTGCCTTACTGGCAGACTTGAGGCAGCTAGAGAATTCCACAAACACAGTTGATACAAATCCAGAGCATGAAGTGGTTTGCTGAATTTTGCACAATCTTAATGGGATCTGGAATTTCTCCAGTTGCTCCCTACATTCAGAAGTAGCTGAAGAGTATGCATGCTATGTGTCTGGAAGGCTCCCACTCCTGCATGTCCTGGATCTGCCTGGTGTCCTTGGGGCAGCCTTAATGTGTGGATTACTGGGATTGAGTTGGGGGTAGGAACTTCACAAAGGGCTGCTGCCAGAGTGGGTGGTGTGCATTTGATGTGACCATGAAAGCCCCAGGGTGTTGGCAAACAGTCTCCAAAGCCAAATGGCAACAGACCAACCAATGAGATCTCTGACAAAGCAGGGTTCTAGAGGGCTCTGATGCCACTGTAGCTGGAGGACTAGTACTACAAATATACTAAGCTCCCTTCAGTTCAGGGAAACAAGCCCTCCAGGAACCAGAGGGAATGACTTTCTGGAGTAGTCTAGAAACAATACCCTTAGCCTCTTTGATTGGCTGGGATGGAAAATGTGCACACGTGTTGCAGAGAACGTTCCTCTAAAGAACAAGCTTACACCTCTGTGTAAATGGCCAGCATGAAGGTATCTGAAGATGATAGAGATGCAAATGAGGAAGGAAACTTCTTAATGAAGGACTGGATGCTTGTTTGGGGGGCTGAGGGGACAAAATGGGAAGCTGCAAGAGTATCTCAGCAGCTCGTCTCTAATAAGCCAGGCCTCTACAATGACTGCTACCTGTTGTGTAGCCCATTGAGCACCAGGGACTAGAGAGCACCCCTGCACTCTAGACAAGCTAGACTTTCAGCTTTAAGCAGTGTTGCTAGTGTTCCTGCACTGCTGATGGAGAGGGAGCAGGTCTAACTCCTGTGACAAAGCAGGATGCCTTGTGGCTGTATATTCATGCCAAGAAAATGGGCTGTTTGTGTAGGGAAAGATGGCCTCTTGGCTAGTGGCAAACTGAAAGATGTCACTTGCCTCACGGAAGAGTTTGGCTGGTGAGGAGCAAAACCAATCCATATCAACATACCTGCTAGTCAGACATTAATAGGCCCTGCTCTGACACGAGCCCATAAGACATGGCTCAAGTGTCTGTCACATGGAGGGGCATGGTCTGGGCCTGGCATAGCCATTAAAGGAGAACATGCAGTTGTTTTGGTTGTGGACTGAAAGCTTGTGTGGTTCTATAACATGTATCCCCATGGGATACCAGCTCACTGCACAAAGGACTGAGCAGCTATCCAGGCTGGTACCTCCACCATGAAGGAGGAGCTGCTGTACTTCTAAAAGAGGCAGGGGTTGAATCTCCTTTAGCAGGTTTGTAGTTGGTGGACACAATCTCTACCAAATTTTAATAAACCTGATCATGCTTTTGGCACTCCCCTTTGAGCTGGGGAAGGTTTAGGGTGCAAAGGGTGGTCTGTTTAGGCTCTGTCTCTGAAACTGTGGTACCAAATTTTCTCTCTAGCCTGTGCTTGCCATCTCTCAGTATTGGGCCCTCTCTTCCAGGTACGGACCCTCTTTGTCAGTGGCCTTCCTGTGGACATCAAACCCCGAGAGCTCTACCTGCTTTTCCGACCATTCAAGGTAAGGGGAGAAAAAACAAGTGACTAGTTTTGGCTGCTAGCCATGATGCTACCCCCTGCTTGGGGGAGTGTTTCTAAAGAAGCTGGGGGTGGGCATAGGCAGCAGAGATGTTCCCAGCTCTATGGAAAAGAGCAAGGGGAGCTGGGTAGAGCTCTAACTACCATGACGTCTCCAAGAGAAATGGCCTGTTCTGAAGGGACACTGCTCCCACTCACTGGTATGAAATGAACACCACCTCTTCCCCCATCTCCAACACCTTCTGGATGAGACTATGCTAGGCCTTGCACAAAGCTACAGCACTCTGGGGCAGTGTATTGCTCATGCCCTAGAGTGCTATAGAGAGAGCTGGCAGCTCACTTGGGGTACAGCCTCTACTGTTTGTGACCAATGTTCCTATGAGAAATTAGAGGGCTGTGTGCAAAAAGATTCTTTTTGTGCAAGTTTTCAGAACCAGTGTGCAAATTTGTGCACCCTCCAGTGAGTGTGGTCAAAATTGTGAGCACAACAAAGCAACTGTGTATAATGCAAATAATATTTAAATTTTATTTTGATATGGTGATGGGAATGATTTTATAAATTACAAAACCTTATTTGAAACATGCTACTTGAAACCGCTTTTTTAAAGTGGTATAAAAATATTAGCACTTTTAATTTTTTTGTACAGGCTTTTTGTTGTGTGCACAGGTTTCATGACCTGTGTGCATGTGCACACGCGCACAGCTTAGAGGGAACATAGTTTGTGACCCTGTGAGGCTACAGAGCCTTGTCTCTTCTGGGGTATCCAGACCAGCTGGGCAGTGCTGTGCCTGGAGCTGCATAAATTGATCCTTGGTGGACTAATGACCTTTGCTTCCTGGGTAAACATAGATGTGCCTGAGACCAGGAAGCTAGTAAACCAACTGGGTTAAAACTAAACTTGCTAAGGCCTGGGCCTGCTGTCTGTAGTCTAGTCCATGCTGATGCTGCTCTAGGTGCATGGGGACCAGGAGCTGGCTGGGACCACATGGTCCTTACCCAAACCAGGGCCCTCCTATTAATCAGCCTGTGGGAGCCGCCTCCTGGCTAAGAGAGGAGTGGGAAGCTGAAATAATGCCCGTGATCAAGTCTTTTTCTTCCTTTTTCCTCCCTCTCCTCTTCCCACAAACTGTCCTGGGCTTAACATGCTCCAGCCTCTAGCCATGCTGGTGTCAAGCTTCCTGAACAGCCTTAAAGTCAAATGTAACTTAAGATGTTTCCTCCATCTTGAGGACCTAATGCCTACTATGAGATGAGTCCTAGGGAAGCAGCTTTGGCTAGTATAACTCATAACAGGCTCTCCTAGACTTTGTCCAGTGTGCACAGATGGAAGTTGAGCATTTGAGTGGGGGGGAGTCTTCCAGGTCCAGCAGGATTGAAGGGGAGAAGTGGATTATCCACCAAATTTATACTTGCTGGGGGAAGGCTCCTAGACTCACTGTCAGGTCACCTCACCCACTGCTTTTGATTTTAAGAGTCCAACTTCCTGGTTTCTTTCTCTCCAGGGTTATGAAGGGTCACTGATCAAACTAACATCAAAACAGGTAACTCCTCATTTGTTCCCCCACACACTCTGGGGCACTAGTTTCATGATCTATGGTCTAGCAGAATTTAGATTCTCAGGATGGGGCTGGGGGAGGATCCCACCATCCCAGCAGGGTGAGCTCTTTTCCCTGGCAGCTTGATTGCTGTTCCCTTACCACTATCTCCTCAGTCCCTGATCCCAGATGTGTGGCTTTCTTGCATGTGCTGCAAAGGTGGGCGGTAGCAAATCTTGGCAGTGACCATCTGACTTCCCTTATGTAATGGGGAAAACTACCTCTGTCTGGCCTGTTCCACATATCAGCTGGCTGAGCCCAATGTCCCAGCTCTGTACAAAGAGCCACCAATGTGGTGGCTCTACACCAGAAGCCATTTTGTTGGTCTAATCTCTGGGTAGATGTGAAGTCTACAGGCTATGGCAACCTCTTTTGGGTGAGCCTGGATGAACCTATGGCTCAAGCTTCACAAGGAACTGTTAACAAGCAGGTTGAGCTGGCCACATGCCCCTTCTGTGCTGGGAGCTGTGAACATGCAGCCCCCCTCAACAGTGCTGGGAGGGGTAGCAGGTGAGGCTGGGCAATGAGTGCTTTCTGGAAAGGCTTGTAATGGGAGGCAGAGCTGTGACTCCCAACTCTTGAGCCTCTTGGCATAAATCTCCAGGGACGCCTAATGGCCAGATCTGGCTGGCTAGCAGAGCTCACCAGAGAGCTGTGGTCCAGGATTTCTGAGCAGGATGTGAAATGTTGCTGCCCTGCCACAAAGGCTTTTGCAGAGACTGTACAGACTGTCCCATGTCTTGTGCAGCTCTGACAACCTGAGGTAAATAGACTGGATGCTAATGTTCCAGACCTCAAAACTCCCCAGACCTGCAGGCAAGTGGCTTTCTGCACCCTTGAAAGAAAACCATGTGGTATCTAGTGCTCTGCCTGGCCTATTGATCACACTCCTCTGAATGTTGTGGGGTTGTCTTTTTTGCATGAGTGAGACTCAGCTGCCTGCAGCTTGGGGAGGGTGTCTCAAGCTGAACCCATTATTCTCTCCTCCAGCCAGTTGGTTTCGTTACCTTCGATAGTCGGGCTGGAGCAGAAGCAGCAAAGAATGCCCTAAATGTAAGTAGCTGTCCCAAGCTCCCAGGTGGGGCTTGATGCTGTTGCACAACATGCTAACCTGTGTCAGTACTAAACTAGCTACCTGTAGGCCCCACTGCTACTACTGACCCTTAAACCTGCTGCTAACCAGGTGGCAAGCTTGCCAGCAGCACAGGGGGGGCACCACCCCTCAGCTGCAATCTGATGCACAGGTTGGTAATGATCCGTAACCCAGTGAAACAAGAGTTGGGTAAAAATCATATATTCCACAGCCAGAAGGAATCTCTGCTCCTGGCCAGAGAACCTCCCCACAGAAGTTCCCTTTCAACTAAGACCTCTAATCTAGATTATAAAATCTCCTATAATGGCAAAACTGCCACAATCCATGGTAAATTTTGATGGCTGATTCCCCTTGCTAGTCAAAACAGGAGTCTGAAGGATCTTGCTTCAACTTTCAGCCATTAGGTCTTGTATTAGTTGAGGGCTAGATCAAAGCCTATTGTCAAATAGTTATCCCTCTTGTAGGCTGAGCTTGTTGATGCCTTTAGAGCCCTACTTTGCAAATTAAAACGTCAGTACTCTTTGGACTTCAGGTTCATAGCTGGCCATGCCTGTGGGTGCTCTGCCAGAGGGCTGTCTTGCCATTGGTCCCTGAATGTCTAGGTGCCATTGGGGCAAGGAGAGAAGTCCAGTTTAGCAGTAGCTATCATGAATCTGTCCTGCAAAACTTTTGAATACATGATCAACAAACCAGGCTATTTCATAGTAAGGAGTACATGCATGTGGGTGTACACACACCAGCCTTCACAGGAACTAGTGGGCTATCTGAGCTGAGCAGCTGCTGCCTGTAAATTACTCAGGGCCTTGTCCCTGACTTCACTGCTGGAAGCTTTCAGCATTGTTTGCACTAGCATGTCCATATTCAGCACTAGGCACAGCTGCACATCTGTGAGCAGGAAGAAGTAATGGTGTGGAGGGGGCTGTCACATCTCCAGCACAGTCAGGTTTGACTTGAGTGACACTCACCTGCTCTTCAAAAGATGGTGTGGGCTGTGATCCTGTCTACATGTGCATATGCCCAGAACCAGATTAGTTGTTCTTGTGGCCTGTTAACAATATGTAGTATTTCCCAGCCTCCCCTGCACTGGAGGAGCTAGTTCTCCTGGATGATTCAAATGGTCCATTTCCATTCCAGTGTCTGGTGAGGCACCTGCATGTTGCACAACTGGGCTGTGTCCCAGTTTGGGCTCTGGTCCCTAGCAAGGGAAATAACTGTCCTATCTGAACCCCCTGTCCCCTTAGAGGAGGAGATTGGTTCCAGTGCAAGATGTTCTGTGCTCCCCTCCTACAGGGCATCCGCTTTGACCCAGAGAACCCCCAGACCTTGCGGTTAGAGTTTGCCAAAGCCAACACCAAGATGGCAAAAAGCAAGCTGATGGCCACACCAAACCCCACCAACATCCATCCTGCCCTGGGCGCACACTTCATTGCACGGGACCCTTGTGAGTAGTCCCTAACACCTTGCTCTGCTCTCAATACTGGGGAAGAAGGGCTTCTGCAGGGGGGGCAGGATGGCTGCTTCCCTCCATTGCTGTCCAGATGCCCATGCCAAGGAGGAGCCTGGCTGTGGACAAGACAGTGTCCTGCTCCAAGCAGCAACCTGGCAGTTGAGGAAAGCTCCAACTCCTCCCATGACTGGAGCAGGGCCTGTGCTGGGCTATGTTGGGATGATTTCCAAAGGGATAGCTGTGTTAGTCTAGTCCAGCAAAAAAACAAGGAGTCGTGGCACTTTGAGACTAACAAATTTATTTTTCACATGAGCTTTTGTGGGAGAAAATCCCACTTCACCCATCTTCAAAGCATCTGGTGAACTTACAGAATGGAATGAAAATAAATGCAAGGGGATGTAAAATATAGGATCAGGTCATACAGTAACAGCAAGTCAGAGCAGTTGTTAGGTTCAAACCATGGGAAGCCTGAAGTCAAATTACCTATTGTAGTGGAAAAGAACCCATAGTCTCAATTAAGAACCTGCTGGGATGGCCTGCTTCATCTACAGCTGTGGGCCAAGGGCTCTACAAATGTAGATGGCAGAAATTTCTGCTGTGGAGGCTGCCTTGGAGTTGTTCCCCACCAACTTTCAGGGTTGGCCCCTCCTGCCCTTTCCAGTGAGTGCTAAATCCTATGTGCTGGCTCACTTGTGGCTCAGCTGCTCTGGGTGCAAGGAGTAGTTCAGGGCATGGAGTCAGAGGGTTGCAGAGGGACTCCAGTTCTTCTATCTCAGTGAAAAGAGCTTTCCTCCTGGACACCAAGCAGTACTCAGCTTTGCTCTTGCTGTGGCAGGGTTTGGGGGCTGGAGTCAGCTCCATTAGCCATTGATGCATCTCTGAAACACTTTCCCTGCTGTTCCTAGATGACCTGACTGGAGCAGCACTGATCCCAGCATCTCCAGAGGCATGGGCTCCCTACCCACTCTACACCACAGAGCTAACCCCTGCCATCCCTCATGCTGCATTCACATACCCAGCTGCTGCTGCTGCTGCTGCCGCCCTTCACGCTCAGGTGAGTTGTCCCTGGCTGCCCTGCTCCCAAGGGAGGCTGTCTCCCACTCTCCCTGGAGGCGTGTGGAGAACCATTAACTTGGAGCCTGATTTGCTTGCACTGGTCTGATTGGCTTGGCCACTGGCTTCTGCACCTTGACAAACCTATAGACCAATGGCTGCATTCTCATGTTGCTGCTTTGTGTCTGGGGGGAGGGAGTCCTGATGGAAATTCAGGCTACAGGGTAACAGGTTGCCTGAGTGTGGGCAGCAGTAGTGTCCAGGCTGCTGGTCATCTGCTTGCTTGGAGACAGCAAGGGAAGCCTGCATTTGGGACTCAATTGGCTGGCAGTGCAGCAAGCCAAGCACAGTGGGGCTGGTGGGAGGGAAATGCTGGCAAATTGGGGAGCTGTGTGACTTGCTTTATGGAGGTGCAGGCTGTGACTCTGGCACCAAGGCTGGGTTCTGTTTTTGCTCTTGAAGCAGGGGTTCTGCCTGTGATGTACAAAAAGGAAAAAGCACTTCTAAAATGGCTGCATGTACAAGCAACTCCACAGGGTATTAACAAAGTAGGTACTTGAAGTTCAGCTTTGTTCTGAATTATACATGTTACTCCTCAGTTATGCACAAAGTTTTAGTTAGTTTAGCTGGGCAAAGCTACCTATTGGCATGCTACAGGGCTATAGATGGGCTCAAGTCAACTGCTGAAGAAACAAATGGAGGGGGGAGAACTCAAGCCATTCTTTCCTCTAGCTTGCCTGCATGCAGTGATTCTGTTGTAGGGAGGTAGACTGGATGTGTCCAGGCAGATCACTGATCACTCTGCCCAGCTGTTTCTGCTCTTGTTCCATGGAGCACTGCTGTCTCTCTTTCTGTGTACCCAGGCAGCTCTGAGGAGGAATGTAAGGGCCCAAGACTTTTTTGCTTTGAGGGCAATGACTCAGGGAACCTGGTCCCTGAGTTCATGTGGTAGGTCCAGTTTTTTTTGGCCTTTGGCAGAACCCTCTACACCAGGAAGTCTAGTGAGGACCAGATTGTTTGTTTGTCTTCTGCAGCTGCCTTGGTGAGAACTTGCCCTGAGTCTGCCCTTTCAAAGGTTAAAATGGGTAACTTAAGGCAGTTACTGTGAATGTTTGACCTGAGCCATTGCAGTGTCTGTCTTTGGGTTCCTTACTCAATGCTAGTGTCTGACAACATCCTCTATTAGAACAAGGGACTTCAAAGATCACAATGCCAAAATGGAGCTAAGTTTGAGTGTGCTGCTTTATGGCCAAAGTATGAAGCTGTCTGTTTTGGGGACAGACTACACCAATTAGGCCCTCCAATGTTGAGAGAGAGCAGCACTTGATGCCCATCCAGACTTTAAGGTTTTGGGTGCTTCCACTTTGCCCTACAGTGGTGCTCTGGAGGGAGCAGGATTAAAAACCAATTGTTTCTTAAACAAGCTTTACAATCTAATCTGGGACCATACACACTAAAATGTGCTAACATGGACCTAGCATGGCATGACTGCAGGATGGCAGAGGAAGGATGGTTAAGTGGTTAGAGACCTGCTTGGGTCATGGAAGATAAGGGGTCAATTCCTGCTCTGCTTATGTGACCCAAGCAGGCTACCATATTTCTGTAGTGGATTAAGAGCTCTCCTGTGTCTCAAGTGGGGTCCCAGGGCTAAGCTCCTCCATACTGGGATGGGGCTAGTGAGGAACTGTAGATGGTAACTTGTCAGGAAGCCTCTGCATGTCTGTACCTTAAGCCAAAACAAACACTATATGTGCAACAAAAGGCGCTGTCTTAGTTCTGATGTCTGCTTCTGTGGCATTGGGACAGGCAGGCTGGTACCCTGTATCTCAAACACCCCCCCCCCCCGCCCAAACTGAACCATGGATAGACTGTCTGCCCAGCTGAGCTGGTTTGCTCAGCAGTTTGGCCCTTTTACTGTAGGGGGTAAAGGTCCAGCAGGCTAATAAGCTGCATAGACCAGGGCTGAGCAGTGCCTCTGCCTCTTGGTGGTAGTGGGCCTGACCCAACAACCCCTTGTAAAAAGGTGCCCAAATGGCTGTTGAATATCTGAAGTATGCATCAGTCTAGGGCCAAAGTCCTTCTGCCTGCCCTATGCTGCTTAAGGAGCTCCCTGATGTGCTCACCTACTAAGCAGTCATGCTGAGCCACAGATAGAGGAAGGGCAGCAGTCTTCAGTCATGGGCTTGTGGTGACTTGAGATACTAGATCAAAATGACTGAGTTACTGTACTATTCTAGGCTGAGATGTGAGAGGAAAGGTAAAATGGAGTAGCAGCAAGAGCTACAAGAATGGCATTGAGGCAAGGCCAGTTGGATGCTTGCCCTTAGCAGGAAGCCTGCTCTACCCTTGCCAGGGATGTGAACTGGAGAGATGGTGTTAATGCATATTGCTTTGCAATCAGCAATGTCTCACTCCACAGAGCTAGTGGAAATCTCAAAGCTGCTGGGTTTGCTCCTCTTCCAACAGGGCCAGCCAGTCTAGAACTTCTCTTCAATGAGTACTGACTCCTAGAGGCTATCTGAGCTCTCTCCCACCATCAGTGCTGTCATGCTAGGCAGAGGACATCATAATTGCATCATGGACTATAACATCTTATGGCCAGAGCTGTAATGGGTTAATTTATGCCAAATGATAGCAGTCTGTACAGCTGTCAGCATGCAAATAGCATTGGCCCTGCCTGTCCCACTGTGTGGGTGGGTGGGTGGGTGGGGTGGGGGACTTAGGGCTGATCTGGCCCTTCCATTTAAGGAGCTTTGGGAATATCCCCCCTTGAAGTTCAGTCACTACCAGATTTTCTCCCTGTTCTTGACTCTCTAGCTGGCATGTCCTCAGCTGCATTCCCACACAGGATGTGTCCAATAAAAATTCATGGAGTTAAACATTACTTAGCTGCTGGCACTTCTGAGCCACTGTATCCACAGGCAGGAGTCCTCTGCCCTGCAGAGGCCTTGTAGGGTGGAGCTGCAGCATGGGGTGAGATCACAATCTCAGAACTCTGTTTCTTGAGTGGTGGATATAACTTCTGTCCACTAAGTAGCTTTAAAGACATGTTTGCAGTACGCAACAGGGGAGACTGGACCAAGCCCTCTATCCACCCTAGCTGCTGAGGTGTCTAGGAGATGGCACTTGTCTCTGTCTCTGGTGCAGCATCCACACGTACATGGTTCCAGGGGTTATTGTTGCAGCTGCTCCTTCCTGGGGAGTGGGCAGCTGACAATGCTGCCTGCCTGGATATTCCCTGCAGTGTGGGCCTGGCTCTCTTTGCTGGATATCAGCACCTTCGTAGCCTGTTGCAGACACTCAAGTAATTCTAGATCTTGCACCCTGAGCACCTAACATGATTTAAACTGCCCCAAGTAAAGCCAAATTGGTGATGGGGGTTCTCCTTTAGACCTCTGTATAACCTGCCCAGCTGTAAGGATCCCTGTTGTCTTGTGGTGTGGCAGCTGAAAGGGGTGGGTGCTGGTTGCTGCCTTCGATCCAACTCTGAGTGCCTTGGATGGCAAGGGACAAAGGGTGGTGGCAGGCTGGGCTGGGCTGGGCTCTCAGTAACTCAACCTGAAGCTCTTTCAGTAACCTGCTCTATTGACTCAGCTACCCATGTTGCTACTGACAAGCCCACAGCAATGTGAGGAGTGGCGCTTCCTGGGAGGAGGCCCTGGCCCAGCAGGATGGCATCCTGTGACTACATAACTGTTTGGGGCTGCTTACTACAAGTCCCTGCCATGGGGACTCCCCAGGGGCCAGTCATGGACTTAAATGATCCCCTCTGCCTTCCCTTCCTCTCAAACCCCTCCTTTGATGTCCCTAGTGACCTCCAGCCATGATGCCAGCGCAGGCTAGCCCTGAAGCTCAGAGCTGGCCCTGGAGATGGGACACGCTAGCGATGCCTATTAGCAGCTAGTGGAGTGACTGTACTAGGCCTGATGGGGGCCCCCACGTCTGGAAAGACTGGTAAGGTAACCATCTCTTCTCCAGGGTGCACAGCGGGACTTGCAAGCTTCTGACCATCTCTCCTTGGCAGTCCATGCATGGGCCTCACGCTACCCACACACCAGAGCCTGGGGAATGAGATGTCAGGCCTTCTCTAACACACACATCTGCAACTCAGCAGCACAACATGGCACCTGAGCATGGCACCATTGTACCGCCAACATCTAGAAATGACTTGGTCCCACCTGGGCTGGGGGAGGAACATAACTGACCCCTGGCAGGAAAAACCTGCTACTTGTCATTAAAGGAGTTTGCCTCTCCCCAGCCACCTCCCTCGTCTCACTCATGTCACGTGGTGGGGGAGGTGAGTGACGTGATGATGGAAGCACACAACTAAATTCTACTGTGCACGTTAGAGAACAGCACTTGTCAAGCACTTTGCAGACCCCCTGAAAGGGACAGACCCAGCCCCACAAAATGGGGTCTAATCTTCACCTTTCTTCCCCAGTGACCACAACTGAAGCCAGCTCCTGCTGTGGGTTTGGTTCCTCTCATCTGTTGCTGGGAATGTGGGACTAAGGGGTCTGGGGTTGGGGATCAGGAGGGTGCAGAAGGGCAGAGCAAGGGACTTTCCAGGGCTGGGGGAGAATGTGGCATCTGAGGGGGGGCCAGCAGGATATCTGCCACCATGCTCAAGTGGCAGGGTTAGAGATCATAGAAACTGGAAGGGACCCTGAAAAGTCAAGGTCAGGATCAAGTGCCCTCTTAAACCATCTCTGGCAGGTGCTTGTCTAACCTGATCTTGAAAACATCCCATGATGGAGATTCCACAAACTGCCAGGGCAACTTATTCCAGTTGTTAATCACCTTGATAGTTAGAATTTCTCCTAATGTCCAAAGCAGGGGTTCCTAAACCGTTTTAAGGCTGGCAACCCCCTTGTGAGGGGAAAGTCCATGGCCCCCTGGTTTTAGTGAGGCACCACCACATACTCCAGATGTGGCTGGCACTGGGCAGTGTGACCTCCTGCCCTGAGCCAGGGAGCCACTGCAGCCATGGCCCCCTGCCCAGTGTTCCCTGTCCCATACCTGGCTGTTTGAAGCCAGGGGCACCTGGCTGCAGGCCACCCCCACAGCTACTCTGAGCATGCTTATTGTCCATTGCTTATTGTCCTGTCATCAGCAGTTAAGGAGAACAATCTTTCTCCCCCTTCCTCCTTATGACAACCTCTGAGGTACTTAAACTGTTATGCCCCCTCTTCTCTTTCAAGACTAAACAAACCCAGCTCTTTCAATCTTCCCTTGTAAGCCAGGTGTTCAAACCTCTAATCATTCATGTTGTTCTGCTCTGGACTGTTTCCAATTTGGCCACGTTTCCTGAAATGAGGTGCCCAGAACTGGATACAGTACTCAATTGAGGCCTAATCCAGGTGGAGTAAAGCAGAAAAATTCTTACAGTACTCATGTTAATACATCCCTGAATGGTTTGTTAGACCATTGACTCTTTAGCTCTGGTCCACTGTCATGCAGAACCCTTTCAACAGCATTCCTTCCTAAGCAGTCACTACCCATTTTAAATATGTGGAATGGATTGTTCTTTCCTAGGTGGAGTACTTCACACTTGGTTTTTAGTGAATTTCATTGTTTTACATCAGACCATTTCACCAGTTTGTACCCAAACCATTTTGAATTGTGATTTTTATCTTCCAAGGCCTTGCAACCCATCCCAGCTTGATATTAGCAAATTTTAAGTGCACTCTGTGTGCCATCATCTCAATCATTGAATGGAACCAGACCCCAAATCAACCTCTGAGGTATCCTGTTTGTTATGCCCTTCCAGCATGACTGAACCATTGGTAACTACTCTCTGGGAGCAGTTATCCAACCAGTTTTTCCACCCATCTTATAGTAGCTCCATCCAGGTTATAATTCTGAAGTTTGTTAATGAGAAGGTGATGTGAGACCATATCAAAAGCCTTACTGAAGTCTAGATATCACATCTGCTGTTTCACCTCAATCCACAAAGCTATCAGGTTGGTTTTGACATACTTGTTCTTGACAAATCCATGCTGACTATTGCATAGTATCTTCACCTCTTGTAGATGCTTGCTAATGGAGTCCTTAATTATTTGCCCCCTCCCCCCCCCCGGTACAGAGCTTAAGCTTGCTGGTCTAGAGTTCTCTGGGTTGTCCTTATTTCCCTTTCTGTTGATGGGCACTATACTTTTCCAGCCCTCTGGGAACCTCTCCTCCAGTCATGGAAGACTCTTCTTCCCCCCCCCCCCCCAAAAGAGCCAATGGCTTATCTCCTCAGTCAAGTCCTTGAGTATTATAGGGAGCATATCATCAGGCCTTGGGGACTTGAAGACATCTAACTTGTCTATGTAATTTTTAACTGGCTGTCTCCCTATTTTAGCTTCTGATCCTATCCTGTCTTAACTGCCCTTCCCTATGTCAGGCATCCAGTTAAAAACAGAAAATGTGGAAATGGCAGAAGTCATATGACTTCTTCATTTTGGTCTTCACTGAGAAGGCTGTGTGTGTGTGGTTTTTTTTTCTTTCCCCTTTTGAGCAATGCACCTGCACTGTCCTTGGTCTCTCGTTTCTAATGCATTTAAAAATGTTTACCCTTTATGCCTTCAGCTAGTCTGATTTCAGCATGTGCCTTGGCCTTTCTGATGCATTTTTTTACCTTCGTAACTGTTTAGTCATTGATTTTTTGTCCATTTCCCCTTCTTGTAGGACTGTTCCTTCATTTTTGGATGACTGAAAATCTCCTGGTTAAGCTAGAATTGTCTCTTGCCATATTTCCTATCCTCCTTGTGCATCAGAATAGTTTGTTCTTGTGCCCTTAATACTGCCTCTTCTGGAAAAACTGCCAACTGTCTTCACTTGGTTTTTCCTCTTAGGTAGGATCCCATGAGAAACATATCTATCAACCTCCTGAGTGCACTAAAGTCTGCCTTTCTGAAATCCATCTTTATTTTGGTGTTCTCTCCTACCATTCCTTAGAATCATGAACTTTACCATTCCATGATAACTTGGGTGAAAGTGATCTTCCACTTCTCAAATTCTCAACCAGTTCTTCTGTTTGTCAAAATCAAGTTGAGAATGGCCTCTCCCAAGTAGCTTTCACCACATTTGGAAATAGTCTCTAATACATTCCAAGAACTTGTTGGATAATCTGTGCCTTGCAGTGTTGTCTTCCCAACAGATGTCTGGATAGCCAAAGTCTCCTGTCACCACCAAGTCCTGTGCAGATGTAGTACATGGTCACCCTAAGGCACTCCTGTGTTGAGGTGCAGGACATTGCTTCCTGTTACTTGGACACAGCTATGGGACTGATGGGTCACTGGCCCCATTCCAATCTGGCCCTTCAGGAAAGCTGGGTCTAGGGATGTGCTTTCTGGCTAGATCTAGAAGCAAAAACTAAAGGTTTGCTCTGGCACAGGGGTCTCAAACATGTGGCTCATGGGCTGCCTGTGTCCCTTTACAGCTATTTCCTCTGGCCTACAATGATACTATTGTTTGCAATATCATTGTATGAAAAGGTTTCAGTGGTGTGGCCCTCAGGCTAACATGCTAGTCCTCATGCAGCCCTTGTGGTGACTTGAGTTTGAGACCCCTGCTCTAGCACCTGTCATTGCTGTAGGCTCTGAGGGCATCCTAGTGCTGTGGCTGCAGAATGATGACTGGAGCCTGTGCTAGGCTGGACCCTCTGCCTGGGGGAGGCCAGGGCTCCTGCAGTAGCTCACATAAGAAGCACTCTGTTCCAGGTCCCTGTTGGGAGAGCTCTCCCACAAGGAGCACCTCACTGAACTCCACACACCAAACTGGGTTAGTCCACCTCCTGCTAGCTCATGTTGGTGACAAACTGCCCCATACGTGGCTGCCATGGCAGTTCCCATAGCAGGTTATGGCTTGTTTTCTGACCCTCTGTTCGGTGGACCCTGACTGGACAGCAGTGCACCAGGCAAAACTCACAGCAGTGCATCCTGTCAAAGGCTGGCTGGTGCCTCTGCATCATGTTTAGCCACCAAGCTGATTGAGTTGGACTCCTGACTTGATGCTTGGCTTCCTCCCCTGAAGGGGCAGCATTCTTTGACCAAGAGGTGGAAGAAGACATTCCTTCACACAAACACCTGGCCCTCCAAACCTGAGGAGGCTGGCAGGACCCTGAGGCTTTTCAGCAAATGGAAGCCGAGCCCGTCGATGGAAAGGGAGGTCAGTGACTTGCTATACACTTTCCTCTTCACACTTGGTATTTCATTTTCTGGCCCAGCTGCTCACTTAAGTGCTGGCCCACTGTGGGAATGGATAGTGGTACTTCCCCCTGTAAGAAGGAGCTACTGCTGGGTTGTTGGCAGGTGGGGGGTGCATGTGTGTGAGGGGGCAGGTGGGCAGGCAGTAGCCAAGTGGAGGCTTCTGGAGAAGAGGAGTGAAGAACACTAGCCTCACTGGTGGGGGTGAGGAACTGTTGTGCAGCACAGGGGTTGACCAGCAATCTAGCCAGAAAGGCTGTCACATGGTCACTGAGGTGACCTTTTGGCAACTGCTATTTAGGAGAGCCGCTTCTGGTGCCATAGAACTGCTGTGGCCTGGGCCCAGGATGTTAGACATTGTGTACAGAGTCAAGTTGTCCTTCTGTGATTCTCAGCAGAGGGGAAGGCTGGAGCTAGAGTGGCTTTTGTTTGGGGTTTGGTTTTTTTTTGTGATGTTGGCTGTGAGGGGTTTGTGCACAGTTGTCATTTCCAATGTGATGCCTTGCTGCCTTCTCTGAAGGAGCTTTTTTGTTGGGGATGAAAGCAGTACTGAATTTTCTACAGGAAATGCAGAGTGGCTGTGATCCAGAGTTCCCAGCCAATGATGTGAAGTATGCTAGACTAGAGGTTAACATCCTGCCTCTGCAAGTCCATCCCAGTCTTTGCTGCCTAGCAGGGTGTGAGCTCTCCAGGTTCCCATTGCATGGTGCTGGTAGGGATAGTCTGGCAGTGAAGCCATCTCCCTTTTTTGAGCAGCTCTGTCTGTTTTATTGACCTGACCTAGGTGTCTGGAGGCAAAAGGTAAGAAGTAGCTGTTTCCCCTACAACTAGCTTGATCAGGCCCAGCTGACTTTTTTTTTTTCTTCTCCTTCTGACTGAGCATGAGAGTTGATTTTTTTTTTTTTTTTTTTTCCATGGGTTCACCAACCCAATCCCTTGGTGAAACTGGGCTTTGAAAGTTCATTAAAGTGCCACTCCTGAGCTACAAGTTGCAGTGTGAGTAGCTTCCACTGCTTGTTCTTTGGGGTCAGGGCCACTGTGGTGGCAAAGAAGCTCTAATCACCCACCTTTTTTTTCCCCCCAGAACAAAAGCTGCTAGGAACCTGGGTCTGTGAAGGAGTGCAGCAGCTGGCTAGAGTTGGGCCATAGGTGGCCATTACGGGCATCTGGCTGAGTTGTCTCATGAGCTGGCATTGGAACCCTTTGGTCCAAATGCTGTTGCCTGGAGTCCAGCCCTCCAGGACCCTGGGTTCAAATGAGTTAAGTGGTTGCTGCCACTCAGAATACACAGCTAGACAATCCTAGCGGATGACATTAATCTCCTTTGGATGCTCAAGCCACTGTTGTCCCTTCTGAGTTGTCCTAGTCCCTGTGGCCAGGACACATCAGCTGAAAACGTTCTGCCCCTGCCTCCCCTGATTCATCAAAGGCAGGCACGGTTCTGTTAGCTCTTGACAGCATCTCTCCATCTCTTGTGAGGATCTGTGCCAGCAGAGCAGGTGGTGGCTGGCACATTGACTGGCAGCCTGCTGGAAGTGCAGCCACTGCCTGTGGCTGGCTCTCTTGGCAGCTGGACAGCACATTACTGCAGGATGCTTGCAGCTTTCTCAGGACAGCAGCTTGGAGACTGAGCCCAAACAGCTGCTGGCTCCTGTCAGACTCTCTAGGATACTCCTTTGGAGCAGCATTCTGAGCTCTGTTGTGTAGTCACACCAAACTAGCACTGTCTAGCATGATAGAAAGCTGGGCTCCTTGCTGTGACTGAGGGGCTTGAGCCCATGATGGCACTTGAATTGATAGCATTTTGAGCTACTATATGGCTGCCTAGCAGCTGTAATGGGTTCCCTTGATGAACCTGAGGCTTTCTTTGAGAACAGCTGAACTAGCTCCTCAAGATGTCAAAGAATAGAGGATGGTAACTAGTCATCTGAGGCACAGTAGTGTAAGGGTGGGGTCTGGACTGAAATTAAAACCCATGGCTGGCTAATGCCAGCTGATTCATGCTAACAGGCTGTGTTTTTTTTTTTTTAATGGCTGTGTACATATCTGGACTCCCAGCTAGATAGAGCTGCTCTAGGACCCTGTGAGGTGGGAGGGTCCTGGAGTTCATGTGTCTATACTGTTAACAGCTTCTTAGCCCCAGTCCTGTGAGCTGTCCAAAAAGCAAGTTGCAAGTGTGTAGTTGCAGTGTAGACTTCAGAGCTGGCACCCTTTTTAAGGAGCCATTTGCCCTTGGGGCTGGGTGATGGGAGTCCTTCTTGGGTAATAAGTAGCAGACTGCATTAATTCAAGTGACCTGACCTCCTCTCCCCAAACACTCTAGGTCCTTCACACCATCTGGAGCAAGTCTACAAACTTCCTGGATTTCTGACCATGGAAATATAGGACAACTGGCTGAACCAGGTGGGCTACTGCCCCAGGTCATCTCAGTTCAGCTTTCTTTTGCCTTCTGTACTAACATCACAACTCCAAACTCCAGCCAGGATCATGTCTTCTACCAAGAAGTAAAGTCTCCTCTGAAGGACCAGGTGAAAACTGATCCTTGCATTGCAGAAGCACTTGGCGCTGCTGTGAGTGAGTTGCTGGCTGTTGGCTCCTGGGATGTTAGATTGCAGTTTCTCTTCCACCTCCTTCATACAGGTCTCTGTTCTTGGAGAAGTCACTGAGTTCTCCCACTGCTGATGCTGTGGTGCACAAAGCAAGCTGAGGGAATACTGACCTGCTGATCCATCAAGGGATAGAGTGGCTGCATGGAACTCGATTCACTAAACTTTTTCATGCAGAATCCTAATTTTTGGGGTGAGGGAGGGGAGCATGAAATCTAATGTTGGTGACAAAAGTCAGTTTCCAGCTGGGATGAAGACCCTGCTGTCCCAGGTCTTAACCAGAAATACATGGTCCCTGTCCTGGTGCCCTTAACCATGTGAGTTGGGTGGGCTCACTTGTACAACAGTGTCTGGAGGAAGACTACACAAAGCTCTAGTTCCAGCAAAGAACAGATTTCTCCCAATGGCCATGGTGTGGAGAAAAAACCACTCCCAAACCCTTGGTTAACTCTTCCATCCAGTCCATTAGGACCCAAGGGCAGAATCCATGCTGTGGAGTGAACAAGTGTCAGAAAATCCATTCTAGACAGACCCTCAACTGGATTTGTGTTTGAAGGGCTACATCTGAAGTTGGCTCATCTAAGTCCCATGGTAGGATCTCTAGCTTCTTCCCATAAGTGTTTCATCATCTGGGCTCTGCACTGGTGTCTCTGAAGGATCTTCAGAGCCTCATGTGATGTGGCTCTAGAAATGATTCACTGTGAGAATGCAATCACTTTGCTGCCTTCAAGGAACTCCTTTATCCAGTCAAGCTGCTGCCTGCTTCCATTGGCTTGGATCAGAGGAGACATTTTGAACTTGATCTGATCAGAGTGGCAGTTCAGATGCTCTTGTGATGCCAGATTCTGGGGCCTACAACTCCATTCATATTGGCTCAGTATCCTACAATGGCAGAAACTTAGCATCTTGGGATATGCTTACTCTTCAGTAAGTTTCACTGGGATCTGACCATGTCCCTCAAGAAAAGGAGACAAACTTGGGCTCCCTTCTGGCCTGTGGCTTCCTTCATTCAAACTGGTCAGCTTCTACAGAAGACCTAAAAACATGGCACCTCTCTCAACCTGTCCATCCTTTACATCACAAAGATGCTTGCACCATCCTTGTCTTTATTTTTGTGTGTTTTTTGCTCAGGAAACAGAGGGGTTACTCATGAGATTCCTTTAAACTGTGCAAACACCCGCCCACAAGGGAGTTGAACTCCATCAGCTCCATCCTGGGGAGGCAGGTTGGGGCAGCAGTGACATGCAGGAGCTAGGAAGTGCTCTGTTCACAAAAAAACTTGGACAACCCTCTTTAGAGTAGGGATGGATTAAGAGTCCACTGACTGACAATGAACTAGCTGCACAGTCATTTCCTTGCACTGAAATCCCATTGAGCAATTGCCTCCTCTGCTAGCTTCTTGGCAGTGTTCTCTTAAATGCACTGAATTGTGGGGGGTGGGACAAACACTTGCCCAAATAGCTCCTTGTTGCTACTGTGTCAGAGGCTGCCTGGGCACTTCCCCCCCCCCCCCCCCAGCCCCTTCAGGATACTTTTTTTTTTTTTCCTCCTGAGCCTCTGAGTGGCATTGATCTAGGACAGTGGTTCCCAACCTTTGTAAGACTGGAGACCCCTTTAAATTTTGGGGTGGCCTGCAGGGGGTCAATCTGGCCTGTACTGCTCACCTGCTGGGGAGTGGGGTCCCAGGTAGGGGGCAATAGTCATGGTAGCCACTGCTCCCAGTAGTGGTATGGGGCCACAGGCAGCCACATACTGCAGCTGCCACAGTCCAATTCTCTTGTTAGGAGTGGGGGCTGCCATAGCTATGGTCCCCTACCTGGGAGCTGCCTGTGGCCCCATTCCCTTGCTAGGGGGCCATAACCACAGCAGCCCCCACTCCAGGCAGGAGAATGAGGCCACATCAGCTGCAGCATGTGGCTACAGCTCTCTGCCCCTGCCCAGGAGCTGCCAGCAGGCCCCATTCCCCTGCTGGTGTGTGGGGCTGCCGTGGCTCCCAGCCAGCCCCTGCAGGGGAGGGAAGCTGTGCTGGCATCAGCAGCCAGCAAGCAGAGGCAGCAGCCAGCTCTCTGCAGCCCCCACCCCTGCCAGGATCCAGCCCCAGTGAGAACATCAGGGCTGCAGCTGGGTTTCAGTCCTAGGGGGAGCAGTACCATGGACATCCTTGAAGAGGTATAAGGACCCTGTCCTGGGAACCATTAATCTAGTGAGAGCATCTCCTGAGTGACATCTCTACTGTAGTAATGGAGCAGGTCACATGAGGTCTAAACACTGACTCTGGGAATGGCTTCTGGGGCAGAAAATAGGAGTCAGTAGACTAACAAAGATCAAATCTGGAGTGGACTAGTGGCACTACAACCTGTACCCACATCAAAGTGGATAAGTTCCAGCCAGCATGAAGCAGACCCTGTTTTATCTGAGTCCCAACTGGACCTGCTCACCTGACTTAGAGCCCCAAAGCCATTTCAGAGGCTTGCATGGATAACATGAGGAGCTGCATGTGAAACCTGAGTAAGAGCCTGGGTTATTACTGCAGTGAAGACTCTCAGCTAGGGACTGAACAAGGGCTAGGTTTAGGATCCCTTTGGCAGCCTGAGCAGAGACTGCAGGCTGGTGTACCTGTGCTTGGTCCCCACAGCCTGGTTCTACAGGAGCCAGTCACCTTGGCTCCCTGAAAAGTTGGCTTAGATCAGCAGGGGGCTGGAGTAGAGCATGACCCTGCTCATTAAATGGGGACTTTCATGCCTGTTCAGCAGGGTGGAAAGGAAGAAACTAATTCCAGATTACCCTTGTGGGGGAGAAGGGAAACCATGGAGTATGGGAAACTTTTTTAATAAAAAAATGTCCCTGGTGTGTGGAGGGATGTTGGAGAGAGGAAGACAGTGTCCCTGTCAATCCTGGCTGATAGCCACTGATGGAGCTATCTTGCATAAACTTAATCCCTGTTAGTCTTGGCCTTCACAAATCCTCTGGCAAGGAGTTCCACAGGGATGTTTTGAGTGAAGAAATACTTCTGGTTAGCTGCTTTTTTAAACTTAATTTCATTTGGCAACTCTTAATTCTTGTTTAATCAGGAGTAAGTGCTTCCTTCATCCACACCAGTCATGGTTTTATAGATCTCTGTATTATATTCTCTCCCTTAGTAGCTTCTTAGCAAGCTGAAAAATCCCAGTCTTGTCACTGTCTCCTCGTGTGGAAGCTGTTACATGCCTTAATTATCTTAGTTGCTCTTCTGTAATTTTCCACTTCTAACGAATCTTTGAGATGGGGGTTCCCAGAGCTACATGCAGTATATTCAGTCCATGGATATACCATGGACTTGTAAACACAGTGTGTTTTCTCCCTCTATCCCTTTTTTTCCTAATGATTCCCAACACTGTTTGTAGGGCTTTTTGTCTGTCTGCTATACAAATGGATGTTTTTCAGAGAACTATCCACAATGACTCCAAAAACTTTCTGGAGTGGTAGTAGCTAATTTGGACTTTATACCTAGTTGGTATTGGTTTTCAGTGTGTTACACCACATCTATCAACATTGAATTCCATTTGCTACTTTTGCCTAGTCTCCCAGTTTTGGGAGATACTTTGGTAACCCTTTTACAGTCTGCTTTGGACTTGGCTATCTTGAGGTGGTTTTTTGGACTGTACACAAACTTCCACACCTCACTATTTACATCTTTTCCCAGACTCTTCTGGATATGTTACAGTACTGGTTCCATCCCAGACCCCTGGGGGTCACCACTATTTTCTTCTCTCCATTGTGAAAACCAATAACTTATTCCTCCCTGTTCCCTATCTTAACCAGTTACTGACCCAGGAGAGGTCTCCCCTCTTCCCCATGGCAACTTATTTTGCTTAAGAGCCTGTAGTGCATGATGCTGTCAAAGCTTTGGAATGTGATCATCTTAGTAAACACAAGGCATGGCCATGACTGGCTTTAATGTGAATCTGGAACTGGATGCAGCAGCTGTGGCTCCAGGGGATTTCTTTCATGGTGCAATGAGACCAGAAGTCTAGAAGAAGATAAGCAGCAAGGGGGAAGTTGTTCCAGGTGAGGGCTCTGGTGGCTCACTGATGCAGGCTAGCAAGAGTATGGGTACAAAGTTCTTGGAGGTTTGCACTATATTGTAAAGCCAAATGTATGGGACATGGGGGTTGGGTGCTCAAGTGCAGGCTTGGAAACACCTGGTTTCCAACAGCCAAGACACCTGTGTCTTGGCCATG
Organism: Podocnemis expansa; assembly: GCA_007922195.1. NCBI lineage: Eukaryota > Metazoa > Chordata > Testudines > Podocnemididae > Podocnemis > Podocnemis expansa. Next base: position 737,669 of record ML681968.1, on the reverse strand, counting down.
CATGTGTTCATACTACATAACCTTCTGACTTGGCTCTGCTGCATCCACACTGCAGATCAATAGGGCCTGGAGCCAAAGTCCTGCTGTGTCTCAGACCTGAGCTGAGTCAGAGCCCAGGCTCAGTGTGCAGTGTAGTAGACCATCTCTAATGGACTTGGGTCTGAGTGAGTTTTAATATCAGCTCTCAGTTGCTGTGACCTTTGTCCTCCCACTGGTGGCATGGGGAAGTGCTGGATGTGTCAGGTAGTTTCCAAGCTGAAACTTGCTCCTCTGGCACTACCACTTGGGTAGATGCTCTGTACAGAAGAGGGGAAACCTTGCCAGTCCATGACCCATCTGTGTATGCCCATGTTTCTGTGTCCTGGGCTCATAAGAACCCTGCAGCTTGGAAGGAATGGAAGGTTCAAGCTTTTAACAGCCACCTGTAGATTGGGGACCTCATCAATGCCACCACGTGGTGGATGCCAGTTAGCCTTAAAATGGACAGTTGGATACATTGAGTGACATGATCCAATGGCCAACCGGGACAGTCTCACTGATGGCAGACTCATTGGGGTGGGACAGCCTTAAATGCCTGAAGGGCCAAGCATGAAACAGACATAAGATGTATACTTGGACCAGGACTCATCAGTCACTTCAAAGGGGGCAGGGACTAACTGCCACTAGCTTCAGTCCTCCCAGGAGGCTAGAGCATTAGGGGAAGCTTCCTTTGCTGATCTCATCCTGTAAATCCCCAGCACCTCAGTCTGTGGCTCAGTCCAGCTCTTCTTTGCTGGACCATGGGGCCATAGCAATGCTCTAGCTCAGACACTCTCTCAGGCTGTCTCAGCTACCCTGAAATGTAACTTGGTCCAGGAAGACTGAGCTATTGCAGCAGCCACATTTCCTATTGCCTCTCCTGGGAGTCATTTCTCTCCCTGCTTGAAAGGTGCCTGCAGGTGTTAATGGCTCAGGCAGTGAAGATGTCCAGAATTGCAAGGCTATGACCTTCTTGACTCAGTCCCAACCCTGGACTTCCTTTCTTCCTGGTGGGCTAAACAAGCCCTGGGGCCCAGCTCTGGGAAGGCAGCATAGAGGTGAGGATGTCAGCCAGTCAGGCTACAAATTCTGCCCAACAAGGGGGTTTCCAGCCCAGCCCCAAATAGTTTCTTTCCAGCAAGCCATGCGAATGGATCATTGCTGTAGAAAAAGGCTAATGATTCCAAATCAAACTTTCTATCTGCACTGTGGGACTTGCTGTGCATATGGGGCTCAGGCTGGCTTGAAATCTCCATTTTTAAAGTAGAATAGTCTGTTCCAGCTCCTGCTTTGGAGAGGCTACAGCACTGGGCAGGTTTATTACCTGTACTGCTCATCAGGCCTAGATGTTCTGACCATGGGGAAGGCCTGTGCCACAGGTGCTTGGCTTGGAAATCCCCAGTCAACTTCCTTTTGTGTGCAGGGTCTCCCATTCGCTCTTGTTCTCCCCAGCCTGCTGACACCCTCCTGGCACCCAGAGGTGCATGTCCTCAGCTTGCAGAGCTTTCTTCTAACCTGCACTAGCTCTTGGATGTGTTTCTTCTTGCATGCCCTAGTCTAGTGACCTAATACAAAGGGTGCTAAAAGCTACTGGCAGTAAGGTATTAACTGGGAGTGGTGTGGCTCCCCCCCCCCCCCCCCGCAGCTATTGCTCTAAACTTAGAGGGAGGATCCTTTTCATTTGTGAGACTCTCTAGGAGCAGCACTTCAGCCACAGCCTCTAAGGCAGGAGTCCCAAACACACAGCTTGCAGGCTGTATGCAGCACCTCAAACTGTCTTCCTGCAGCCTGCAATGACACTATTGTTACTGATATTTGTAATGTTGTTGTATGAAAAGGTTTCAGTGGTGCAGCCCTTGTGGTGATCTGAGTTGGAGACACCTGCTCTAAGGTAACTTCTGTGGCACCCTGCTGGGGTTAGCTTATACACCCCTCACCTGGGAAGCATCCTAGACAGATGTCTGCATCTGCTCCTGTAACTCTTACAGCATCTCTATTTGAAATGAATGATGCATCTACCTGATGACACAAGTACCAGCTGTGTTGAGCTGACTTTTTTTTTCCTTGGAACTGACAGTTGGTCAAGGCTCAGTGGTGGATTAGGGGCCTGTGGGTCCCACCTGGGGCCACACTCGCCCTCACCTGGGGCCATAGTCCCCTCCAGTCCACAGATCTGCTCTCTGCAATAGGGCTGGTACTTTGTGGGCAGGGTCTATAGCCCCTTCACAGCACAGCAGCCAGCCCTATCCCTAAGGACAGACTGGCCAGACCAGGCACAAGGCAGAGCAGAGCCCAGCCTCTGGCCCAGGACAGCTTCACTACCCTCGTCATTGTGTGGCAGCCTCTCACTCACATTGTGTAGGCCCCTGGGCACAGGCTCCATAGGCCTATGCACTAATCCACCCATGTCAGGTGAGCAGGGCCAGCTGTACATGAGTGAGGTGAAGTAGTATTAAATGCCCTAGGTACACAAACCCTTTGGTTTAAATCAGACCCCAAAAGTGGGGGAAGAGCCAGGTATGTGCTGGCTCTGAATGAATGGTGCTGCCTTCTAAGTAACAGACCAGAAAGCAAGAAACCTTCTGCTAGCCTATGTTGAAGGGACTGTTCAGTGCAGTGGTGGGGTGCCTGTGTAGCCTCCCAACTCTTCCACTGCCAAGCCTCTAGCCTTGTTTCCTTTGCAAAGCTAGGATAATCCTGTGACTGCCCTTTTGGGAGTGTCCCAGGCCAGAGTGATATAGCCCTTCATCTCCAGGGGGCTGTGTACACATGGCCAAAGCATGTGGCTTGCTAGATGGGGAGCTGGTCAGAGCGTGCTCATAGGTGGCCAGCCCAAAGTAGTGGGGCAGGCCACCTTGAGGAACAGGGAATATTTGTTGTCTCCATTTACATCTTGGTAAAGGCTCCCTATGACTGTTCCCAGGACCCTGAATATACCCACTAGCCTGGAGGTCCCAGCCCTAGGGAAGATGCTGCACTGACTCTTGCCACAGGGAAGCTCTGGGACAACAGGCCTTTAATGTTGGCCAACATCCCGATCCCATTCATACTAGCTATCTGCTAATGGTGATCACTGCTGTTCAGAGCACTCTTTCCTCCTCTGTGGACATGGGCTTCATGGGGAAATTCAGTCTCTAGCACCCCTGAGTCCTGGTGATTCATTTCCACATTCCAGGAGACTCTTTCCTGGGCCAGGTACCCCCACTGACTAGCTGGATGCCTGTTCTTACCTTTTTATTTCCTTTACTCCAGCAAAAGTCTCCATCTCCCCAGCTGCAATGAGCTGGAAGTGGGATTGTGGTGCTGGTTTTGTCCCACTGGCTCCATCCACTTCCTGGTATGTAATGTAGGGGCTGGAAAATGGAATAGTGTTCTGCTATTAGCACCAAGCTGGGGGAGCCTATGCTGAGTCCCACCTCCCCTGAGCAACCAGAATCTGCTTCTGCTGGAGCCCCCTGGGAGAGCTATCAAATGGTGACCCATGAGTGGCATCTTTGTTAGTCTTTTTAAGTGCTGCAAGACTGGGGGGGGGTCCCCCAAGAAGCAGATGCTCTGGGTCATGGATGTGCTCTGTTATGCTGCTTAGTGCTCTCTACATGAGACTACTACAGAGAAACCTCTGAGTGAAGGGGAAAGCAGCATGTGGGGGCCTGTGATGCCACTGTGCCAAGGGGACATCTCCCTCTTGTATTATCTGCTCAAGTTTGATGGCTGGCTGTCTCATGGTGGTAGAATGGCAGATCCTGGAAAAACTGGAGGATGGATGTGTGGGGTTGTGTGAAGCAGGGATGCAGCAGCAACTGACCTATGGGTGTCATGTATCAAAATCACTAGCAGAAATTTGACATATTCTGCTGGAGTATTCACAAATGTCAGATGGGTGATGTCTCCCACACCCTTGCTGGTGGCATGAGCATCATCTGACCAGTTAATGTTGTCTCAACAAAAGGATTGGTATGTGATAAGGAGTCCTCCCTTTGCTTTTTCCTTGGGGCTGAGACTTATGGTGTGGAAGAGGATCAGCTGTGATGCTAGCTGTCTCCAGCTGGGACCCAGACAGATGCTGTACTATGTTCTCTGAAAGGTGCCACCATCCTCTTAGTGACTGCAATGCTGCTGGATTGGGAATGAGATACAAGGTAGTCCTGAGTGGATCTGGACACACAAGGAGGTCAGGGCACAGGCATGAATCCTGGTGGTGTGGGTAGACTTCCCTGCACCACATGAGAGACAGATGAGAGAATGGCCCATGGCTTCCTTCTAGTTGAATACACCCTAAGCTTCCTTTCCTAATACCAACCAGGTCTACTTGCCATTGGAAGGTGAGCAAGTACCACCTGGACATGCCTAAGTGAGTCTTGAATGTTTAAGGTTTGAGTCAATGAGAATAATTAGGGCCAACTTGAAGGCACAGCACTACCTAGGTAACTGATGGGGGAACTTTCCTCTCCCTTTCCTCAGCTGCCTCATGTACTGCAGTTACAGACCTTCCTGTTGGGCTAGAACTTGGCTGAGGAAGAAAGCATCTCAACCTTTAGCCTTTGTATCTTGTGGCAAGCAATGGCCCTGGCCAGCATATGCCAGTCCGTCTTGCTGCTGTCTGTAGATGTACTTATAACTGTGATTCCATGGACTATTTCTCTAGTAGCGTGTATGGCTACCTGGCGGCAGAGGAAGTCGTGTTCCTGTGCGTGGCCCCCCCCCCCCTCCAATTGGGTATAAGACTCCTCCTGGTGGTATTGGAGATGCTTTCTTCACACTTCCCTAGGAAACAATTGCCAGGACTCATTGGCTGCAGATCTAAGAAGGCGATGGGTTACATGTGGGATCTTAGACTTGAATCTGAGTAGTGGGACCTGTGAGTACTGATTATGGATTCATCAGTGTATGAAGATGAGGCCAAAGATGTTGCATGCTGGGAAGGCCAGCTATTATGGATTATCAAGATGGTGTCGAACTCATGGATTCCAAGCCATGCTCCTACTGCATAGACAGGCTGGTGTTGCCAGTACATGTGCTCTTTAGAGGGCTAAGCTGGGTGGGTTTGGGGGTGAACTCAATGTCAAAATCCAGCCAACTTCCAGATGTTGGCTGAACTCAATATTGGCTCCACTACCATAGATGGAATCATAAGCATTAGGTGGGGAAGGAGGCTTTATTAAGCTAAAGGATGTAAAATGGGACCTTGGCATATTCTAACTTATTTCACAGTAATTTAAGCTCAACTGTACAGGAGTTCTTGCTGGTGCACAATTCTGGATTTCAGCAGGTGGAACAGCATGCACTCACTGTTGGTCCGAGTACCAAGCACTCCTGATGGTATCAGGCTAGAGGCTGGGAGATGCTGGCATGCTGTACGTGATGTGGAAGGGTCTCTCAGGTGATGGTCTATCACAGATGAGGAATGGATTTCTCTTCCAGATGCGCTGGTATCCTCCCTCCGAAGCTACTCAGCAAGGATGGAAGTCTCGTCAGTTTTGTTAGTTCTTCAGTAAGTATGTATACTTGAAAGTGGGCCTGGGACAGGGTTGCTGTTTTTGTCCTGGGTCCCTGCCTGCCTGCATGAAAATCTCTCCTGGCCTTGCTGTATCTCCTTTTTATTCTGCCTGCAGCAGGCATACTGCATATCCTGGAGTGTGCAAGGAAGCCTCTCCTCCCTAGTTTGTTGCTCTTTAGTCATTTTGGATGCTGAATAGATATGTGCTATTGAGCACTAGTCAAACAGGATGCTGTAGGGGGAAGACAGTGTAGGGCCACTAGTGGCAGAGTTCCCTTTTCTGATTGGTGGTCGTCTCCGCTAACTGCATGAGGTCTGGAACTCTCTGGTTTCTGAACATAGGGGCATAACCATCCTTGGCTTTGTCTGGGCCCCTGAATCTGCAGAGTGGGCCTGGCCTAGGACGGCTTTGTCAGTGACCAAAGCTGCCTGGGATGCTCCAGTTGCTGGGTTACTTAACAAGTGGAGCTGAAGGAAGGAGAGCTGGCACAATGAGGCCCCCCACCCCAATGCTCAGTAATGGCACAAACTTCCCCACCTTGGCTGTGGGGCCAACCCAGCAGAGGCACCAATGCTGGCACCTTTGCTCACAGCTGCTGGTCAGCCCCCACAGCCACTGTGGTAAAACTCCTGCTGCTGCTGGGTGTTACAGTGGGTGGGCCCTGACAGCTCCTGTGTTTTTATGTACTGACCTTGACCCCAGGACTACATAGAAACTCTTAGGTTAATACTAAACATGGGTGTTTTTGCATTAAGCATCTGACAGTTGGATGCTTAATTCATTCAAACTGCTGGTTGCTTGGAGAATCATGAAAGGTAAGTGAGCAGTGTGTAAAACTTGTTAGTAAACTGATTACTGACTGGAGAAATGCCTGTCAGTCTGTTCCACCAGGCCAGCTGCATGATCAGCACAAGTGCTCTTAAACCCCCTCCTTAGGATGTGAGTTTTGGATAATGCTGATGTCCCAGTATGGCTTGAATTCTGCTAAACATTCCCTTATCAGCAAGGAGACAGCCTGCTGCCTGTCCACTCGTTGTGTGTCACATGGTGAATGTGAACACACTCTCTGCCACATACTGTCTCTATGGCATGTAAATGAATTATAGTACATGCTAAGTATTGCTCTTCTCTTCTATTCCAGAGTGTCTCCTCTTGGCTTGTTCCCTTCTGTCTCTCTCCATGGAGTGATGTGCCAGGGATGAAGCAGCTGATCCATCCAAATCCAATTTTGGTTTGGCTTGTGCATGTGCTGCAGTAACCTCACACTTCTCCTGGAGGGAGCTATGGGCTTCCCCATTACAGACTGTGAATAGATTCTTATCAACCCAGCTCAGTGGACTGCATTCTGTTTGTTCCCTCTCTCCCTCACCCACCTCCCTTCCTAACCGTCCAAAACAGTTTCTCCTTTCTGCTCTGCTGAAGCCTAGTTGAAGAAGAGGCTTAGCCCTGGCAGTAGCAGATGGGGTCATCCCTACTGAGACACTGGTGCCAAATGAGGCCTAGCTGTACAGAGCAATAGCCAGGCTGCCTTGTCCTCAATTCTGTTTATGCAGCTCTGCTGAAGGAAACGAAAGACAATCAGTTTTGCATGTTTTCTGGCATGAATTTAAAACACTTAACTTGTGTATGTGTGAGTGTAAGTTTGTTCTAGCATTGTGTAGCCATAGCAACAGGTCTTGGCCTAACTATTGATCCATCAAGGTTTTTTCATCTTGGCTTTCAAAAATACTGACCATTCTTGTCTCATCCCTTCTTCATCTGCCTTCCCCCACCCCATGTCCTCCAGTATGACCAGAGGATTTGAAAAATATTTTGTTTAAAGTACGATGCACTGGGTTTCTTTTCTTGTCCATTCTTTTCTCTAGTTTGAAAGTCAGGGTTATATCTGTCCTCAGACTTCTATATATATATATATATATATATATATAGAACAGCTGTAAAATATCTAACCACTCTTTTCCCACATCTTCTGATTGGAAAGATTCCAGTCTTGCCAAATAATCAGCCATCCTTATGGGAATTCAGAACAAAAAGTACGAGTATTTTTGTACCATGTGTAATAAGGAAATATTTATGCATCAAAGAATTTTTGTGTGTTGTGCAATTATTATTGAAGAGAAACTGTAATCCTGTAAGATAAGTTAATGTTTAGTTTAAAAGCTTGAAAAGTTTTTCTGTAACGATTCCGTCAGGCATAGTAAACAAAACTTGTGCAATTTTTGTTTTTAGCATCTTATTGCTTGATATTGAAGTGCTTTAAGTATTATATATGGTCATGGCTGTCCTGCTTGTATTAAGATTTCTGAGAAAAAGTTGCTATAGAATTGCTGATCCTATGAGAATGTGAAACTGGATAATATATGAAAAGCAAAAATATATCTAGAGGCTGCTGTGACTCTTCTTCTGTCTGTGGTGTCTTTTTTTTTTTTTTTTTTCTTTACCTGAGCACCCACAATCTCAAACCACCTTAGCTTGAGAGAGAAGCCTGAGGCATGGCTGGAAGGCAATTTTTGGGCACCTCCCTGGATAATGTCCACACAGGTTCTTGACCCTGCTTACTGTGTTCCTGCTCCTTCACTTAAAGCTGCTCAAGTTTCACTGTCTGAAGTATCCCATCCACACAGGCTCAGTGACTGAACAAGCCTGTGATCAGCTGTTTGTATAGCACATCTTTTTCCTATGCTCAAGGCTCTTCCTCATTCCCAGGGCCCTTCCCTTTACCCTGGGTTTGCCGGAGAAGAACCCTAGGTGACTGAGCAGACCAGTGGTTCTCAACCTTCTACAGGTCACGACATGCTTGACACACTGACTCTAGTGGGCTCAGTCTGTGTAGCCATGATGGTGTTAGCACCTTGGGCATCTTCCAGGAGAAAAATCTTTCGTCTAGAATGACACTTGCCTGTAACTGGAGCCAGCAGCTCTTGACAGGGATTGAATGGGGTCAAACACTTGGCCTGTGAAGTTGAAAAGGAAGCATATAGCCTACCACATTCCACTCCCACCTAGTTTTCCTTGTCCTCTAGGAATCTCTACCTCTCACCTGGGGCTGGAGTACTCAGTGGGCTGAGAGGTGATCTCCCCAAACCTAATGGCTGAGTGCTACATATGAAGTGTCTCCTGGGTATCCAACATGCCTCATATGGCCCTTTCCTTGCTCCCTGTAAACTGCCAGGCCACACCTTTTCTTGCACCTCTGTTCTGCATCTACCTGGATTCTACTTCTTAGCTTTCAGGATTTGTGGTTGGATCAGTCAGAAGCTCCTTTCCCTCTTACTTTCTCTTAGATGGCAAATGCTGCCTCCAACCTCTTCAGGCTGATCTCTTCCTTAGCTGTAGCAGTGTGTGCTGGGACTGTTCCTGAGCAAGGCAAGCAGAGATCTCCATAGAAGGAAAACAGCATCTGCTGCTGCCTCCTCCCCTGTGTGCAGAGGTGTTCCTTCCCTGAGTAACTCTGTTCTACAGCTACAGCGGCTGACCCAGCTACTCACCCTTGCTCTGTGCTAGGGTGTAAGAGGTGCTCTAGAAGGCAGGGGGGGAGGAAACAAAACTGCAGCCATACTAAGTCAGGTATGAGGCAGCAGTTGTCTAGCAGCCCTGCCCACATGCTGGGTCCAGCCATATACTGTTAGCAGGCAACCTCAACTTTTCCTACTGACCCAAGCATGTACCAAGGAGCATGGTCAGGGTGACAGCTGGATTGTCCAAGGCTTGAGCCAAAAGCAGAGCTGCGGAAGACACCTTCTCCTTGTTGCTCCAGGATTCCAGCTCCTGAGGGTTTGTGCTTTGATTAGCTGTCAAAATGGCTGGGGTGGCTTCCATGTCTGTTGACCTGACCTGGCCTGCTGCCCCTACTGGAGACTGGCTCCTGGGAGCAAGGTTCAACTTGCTCTTCTAGCTGTGACCTGGTGGGAACCCTGACTGCTCCACGATATCAAGTTCCCTTTTTAGGGATAGATAATGCTGTGTCTGCAGGCTAGCTGCATGAGCAGTCTGGGCTCTGGCAGATGGGGGAGCCTGTAGCACTGCTTAGCCTGCTCGTGTGTAGGAGAAGTTGGGGATAGCTGTGTTTTCCAGGGTCCAGCCACTCTTGCTCTTCTTTTCTGCCTGCATGGGCTCAGGGTCTGCTCTGGCAGTTGGTGAAATGCCTCATGGAGCCAAGAAAGCATAGGCATGACCTCTTAATTATTGAGACTATAATAACCAGGTGTGGAGAGGTGCCTGCTCAACTTGGCTTGCTGTGCCCTTTATCTGAATGGTGGCTATTCTGGCAGGTCTTATGTGACCCAGGCAGCATAGGCCATGCAAACCCAGTTGTGAGCCAGTTTCCAGCAGCCCCATGGGGTCTCCAGGTGCTGGTCTTGGCTGGGTAGCTTCATGTTGGTGGAATGGATACTTCTCTCAGCCCTAGTGTGGCTAGAATCCAAGTTTAAGTGAGGTAGGGCCTGTGCAGAGGTTAAAGTACATGGGAACATCATTCCTGGGTCCTGCAAATCTGATGGGTCTCCAATTTGCATTGTAGAAACCCTTTAAAAGTTTGTCAAATCATTGTTAATTTTAAATTGGAGAGCAGCAACTAGCATTCAGGGTTTTTCAAGAAAGATTGGCCTTCAAGATGAAGATGCAGCACTGAAATCAGTGTGGCAGACAATGGAAAAAATAATTCATTTTTATGAACTGCTTTGGCTGAAGCTAGCTTTAACCAAAAATGTATGTTGATATTAATGAGTTTGTGTATCTGTATTTGCTGCAAGCAATAAATGCAGTTGTGTGTCTCAATTGTTTCTGCTTATACCTTGAATTGTTTAATCACATATCACACTTATCATGTTAATCACAATACTTGGTTATGCAGTGTGTGTTAGTGACTGACTGATATAGACATGCTGTATAAAATTACAAATATTTTTATTGCAAATGCCTATCTGGGTTGGGGCCCACAGAAGCATGAAGGGGGCCTGGACAATAAGGGAAGAGGGTCCAGAGATTAGGAAAGTTCTGGGGCCTGTGGGCTGTTCCACTCAGGATGCTGTATAGCATCCTAGCAACAGGTGTATGAAGAAGAAATGAGGCTTCTTTTCCTGGGGGTTAACTCTAGGCAGCTTGGGTCCTGATAGGATGGTGTAGCTGGTTGGGTCCAGTGTCCCCTCTGTTTTCTCTCTGCTCAGTGAGGAGCTGAGGGACACCTGAGAATCTGCCAACTAGGCAGCAGTAGCCTTTTGTGCCTCTTAGTATTTTCAGTGCACTAGCCAGAACTGGGAACAGGGCATTAAATGACTGACTGGGATGTACTGGCTGCAGGAGGAGAGGGGACCTTCCTGCCCTTTAGCCAAGCCCTACGCTGCCCTTGAGTGACTGTAGCAGCTTCTATGCAGGTTGGTGGCTCAAATACCTCCTATGCCCACAGACCTGTGGGTGTCAGTGCTCCCTCATGCAAGGGTTTATGCTCCTTGGATTCCTTTACTCTCCCAGCACAGGGCCCTGTGCTTGAGGGTGGAGCAAGGCTGCTTCATCAAGGCAACAAGCTATGCTGCAGAGTTTAAAAAGTCAGCTCTAAAAATAGGCTGTTCCGGCCCAGGTTCCTGGGAACTGGCTTGTGCTGATGTCTGGTAGGCAGGAGAAACGTCCCTGTGAGGGGCAGCCTAAGCAAACGCTCTAGAGGGACCCCCTCCTGCCTCCTCCCTCACAGGGGGTTGGAGGAGTTGGAATGCTATTTGTTTTGCTGGAGCTTTAGAGCTGGCTGAGAAGCGCTTCAGCCCCTGTTCCGGTTTCAAAGGTGGGTCTCTGGGCAGGTCTTTGTGGCTGAGAGTAGCAGCTCCTGGCATGCAAATCTATGCCATGCGCGTGGGGGTGTGACTTGAGCCTGCCTACTCTATTGCATCCTCAGAAAGCGAGCTGCATGGGGCCTTGGCTAGCAGTGGTGGGGGAGGTTTGCGCTAGGGAGCCTGCAATGAGCACTTTCCATAAGTAAAGGACTGCTCTGATTAAGGCTGGCCATGTGCTACTTGGGGCTGAGCTGCTGTTGTGCCCAAGGACTAGAACACCTCATTCCTTCATTGCCCACTGCTTTGGGGACCCTGGCCTTGCAAGTTCAAACCCCTTGCCTTATGCTGGGAAACTGTGCCCTAGAACTTGGGGGATCTCTTCCAGGGTTTGGTTTGGTGCACAGAGCAATGCACCCTGCAGTGGGCCACTGGTCAAAGGGGATTCAGCCCCATCCCTGATTTTGCCAGGGGGCTGGATTCAACATCCCTTCCAATCAGCCCTCAAGCCTGCATCTCTCTGTTCCTGCTCTGCACTCTTCCCTGCCCCAGGACCTGCAGCTGAAGTGTCTGGATGGGTTTGTGTTTGGCCTTTCACTGCATCTCCTCTCCCTGCCTGCCAACCCAGCTGCCAGCAACATCGCTCAGCATTGCTCACCTAAGCGGAAAGCCCCCCAGGGGAGAGCCAGGGGCCAGCACTGTCGGGTTGTGGGGCTTTAAATTATAGAGGAGCTTTTTAAAAACCTTTATCACATGCATTAACATGGCTTGGGCCATGAATAATTGACACCCAGTGCTCATCAGCTTCAACACTGGGCCACCCAGCACAAGCTGCACGGCTGCCAAAGTAGGTCATTGCTGCTTCAAGTGCCCAAGTGCTTCTTGGCCATGGCTGCTGTAGAAACTGCGACTGTGTGTATGTGCATGCATGTGCACACACTGATCTAACCCCTCCTTGTGCATGTTTGTGTGTGCACACTGAGCCAGACTCTCCTTGTGTTTGTGTTTGCATGCACATGCTGACCTTGCCTCCTGCTGTGTGTAGGTGGTACATGCTGCCCTGCCCACCCTCATCCTGGGTGGGGCGGGACACTCACCCACTCCTTGGTGTAGTTACAGCAGTGGCTATAGTGTTCCTCCAACTCCCAGAGGAGGGGCGTCTCTCCCAGCACATCCTAGCAGCATTAGCTACTTTGGTGTTCCTTTCCACAGCCCCGGTGGAATGTCCTGAGGAGCTCTGGTTCAGTCTGCCTGTCCCCCAGCAGCCTCCAGGCATCCTAGGGGGTCTGGCTACCATTTGAGGGAGGCTACTGATCAGCTGCTTTCCATCTGAATGCTGTGTAGGTCTTATTGAAGTAGCTGGCAGGACCAGGAGCCCATGGGATTGACTTTTTGCTTCCAGGCCTGGGATCAGCTCCTGGCCCCTTGAGTTGGAAGGGTCCCAGCTGTGGCCACTTATTCTTCCCTTGGTGTGGATTGGCCTGCAGCCCCACAACAGGCAGCTCTGCCTGGATTCTGTGCTCCATCTCTGCCACTTTAACAGTCTCCCTTCAACTAGCATAGCCTGACAGGGGAGTACAGCTGTGAAGGCCACAGCTCTGGGAGGCCAGCAGTTATGCCAAGGGAAAAATCCAAGGAACCTGCTGACTGTATCCTGAGCTGCAAAGATTGTGTTGTCAAGGCAGAGGGTGGTTAAAGGAAAACCCCACATGGTCGAAAGTCACGAGCCAGGCCTCCAAGACCACAAATTGAGCTAAAATCATGAGCTTTTGTAACTACAGTGAGTGAGGCTCTTGTCTGTTGTCGACTGCCTTCCAAGCTTTCAGGTCACATTTTCAAACCCTGTGCAGCAGCCACTGGGGCCTAGAGTTACTTCTTTGAACAGGAAAGTTGAGATTCTCAGCTCATTCAATGTCTCCAGGAGGTAGGCATTTAAGAAACACCTCAGCTGAGAGTCACAATAAAATGGTGAAAACAGCCAGTTTGTGTGTGCGTTGATATTGTTGTTTCTTGTCTTGCATCCCTCCTTTTGTTCAGTGTTTGGAAGAGAGGGCCACAGCGGGAGCTCGTGGATATGCCTTTGCTGGGTGTAAACTCCAGAAGTGTGGCACCCCTGACCTACAGCACTCTGTTTTGCTACTGCTCTTGAGTAGGGCCCCTTCCTGTGCTGGGGCTCAGCTGAGTGCACTTAGGGACTGAGCAGGGAAGGCGCAGTGACCCTAGTGCAGGCTTATGCCCTGCAGTGATGGGTCCTACAGCAGTCCCCCAGGGCTGGGGTCTGCAACCTGTAGCTCTAGAGCCACATGTGATTTTTTTAGCTGCCCTCTTGTGGCTATAGGCCATTCCCTCTCCCCCTCAACCACGGCAGAGCCTGTGGGTGGCCTGCTCCTGGCTTTGCCCCCCACCCCCCTGCCAGTGGGGGACACTGCAGGGGGCCCACTCCTGATTCTGGGCTACCCAACTCCCAGAGTACCCTGAAGCAGGCACCCTGGCCCAACTCACCCCATCAGGAGACTATACAGGTTGCGGCTCTCAAAACACTTGGTTGTTGAAGTAATTTTTAAAACTGGCTCTTGTTATCTCTTGGGTTGCCAACCCCTGCCCCAAGGAGACAGCTCAGCACCCGCCAGCCCACCCTTGGTCAGAATAGAGTCCAGGGCCTCACATACCCATCCTGCACCTCCAGGAGCACAAAGGGGCAAAGAAGCCTGGCCTGGTGAGAGGGGACTTTCAGCCCCTCACTGATACTAAGCATGGCTTTTTACATGGCCAAAGGCCAGAGGAAGGGTGGAGGAGGAAGCAGAGCCCTGAGATGGACAGCCCCCAGGGCCAGTGGGGCAAGCCAACACATTAGGTCAGCCTGACTGATGGGGCAGTGAGGGAGCCAAGGAGGCTGTGGTCCCAGGGGTCTGGGATACCAGGGCCAGAGGAGAAGCCCAGGGTGCTGGGCTGGGCAGGGACCCATCCTGTGCCAGCTATAGTTAGTGAGCAGCTGGGGAGGGTGAGGGGGACAGCACCAGCCAAGGGGCTGCATGGGCTGGAGTGAGAGAGTTCATGGCCCTGACAGGGGTGCTGCTGGGGAGAACGGCCCTGCATCTAAAAACTTAGGTTGCCCTAGCTACGTTGCTCAGAGGTGTGGAAATTCACACCCCAGAGACATAGTTGAACTGATCTAATCCTCAGCATAGACAGCACTAGGTTAGTGGACAATTCTTCAGTCAGCCTAGCTCTCAGCTCTTGGGGGTAGATTAATTATAGCCACAGATAAACCCATCCATCACTGAAGTGGTGGCAACAGTCCAGCAGGAAAGCTGCAGAGCCACAGCTTTGTGACGGTGGCATCTGTAGAGATGTGCTTGCAGAAGGCTGTGAATTTAGAGACTCTCCCTAGCATCGGCCAGTGTTGTGTGAATTGGGAAACACGCCCTACAGGTGATCTAACATGGATTGAAGTTATGTTTCTAACTCATTCGATAGCGTGATCTTTAATGAACCCTCAAGATCACTACAGTGTCTGTAGCATAGACAAGCCATTAGCCATTGTTAATCGCTTAAGCTAGAATCTCTTATAAGTTGCATACGGGTAAAACCTTTCTCCAATCTTGCTCAAAAGAACTCCAAAGCTACCAAGCAGAGTAACACTCTGCTATGCAAACTGGCCCATTGCCAGTGATTTATTTGTGCTGGAGCATGCCGGCACCAAGCTCTGGCACCTCTAGATTTGGCAGTTCATGGACCTGGCATCTTGGGGCTTCCTGCATCAGTTATGAATGGAAAAAAATTACATGAGCTCTGGCAACTCTTTCTTTACAAATTAAGGCCAGCTCATTGCACACTATGAGTGGATCCAAAGATGGGAAGGGAAAGGAAGCTGTCAAATTTGTTTGCCTTGTGATTCACATCTACATCTCTCTGTATGTGGAAAGCCTCTTGTTCTGTTGGAAGGTCTAAATGCATTATGCTTGTGTACAGTCAAAGAAGGTATGGAGCATGTTTGTTGGATTTGAAAGATTATAAGGGATTGTGTTGGTCTTCCCTCTAAATCAGTGGTTCCCACCCTTTTTTTGCTCAAGGGCCCCACATACACTTTTACAACTCTGAAGGACCACAATGTTCCCTCTAATTTTTTGTAGGCTGTGTGCACAAAAAAATTCTTCTGTGCAAATTTTCAGAATTGGTGTCCAAATTTGTGCGCATTCCAGTGAGTGTGGTCAAACTTGCGAGCGCAACAAAGCAAGTGTGTATGATGCATTTTAATATGGTGATGGAAATGATTTTATAATTTACAAAACCTTATTTGAAACATGCTACTTGAAACAGCTTTCTTAAAGTAGCATAAAAATATAAGCACTGTTGAATTTTTTTGTGCGCGCTTTATTTTGTTGTGTATGCGGGTTTCACAACCTGCGCACATGCGCACACGCACACAGCTTAGAGGGAACATAGGCCACAAGTCTCTGCCAGCCCCCCCACCCCACCCCACCCCACCCCTTTGCAGCCAGCCAGAGGCTTTGTCCTAGCTGATCTCTCATCTCCCTGGCTGCAGCAGGGAAACCAAACATGTCCTGTATCCCTGTGTGCTCCACGTGGGTTCCTAGGCAGTGGCTCCTTTCTGCAGCCAGGGACAGGAGATTAGTGCTCCCCTCCCTCTGGCTCCAGAAGGGACCCCAGAGCCTAGGACTCAGGCAGAGTGCCATGCTCTGTAAGGTAGCTGGAAGAAAAAAGTGCTGATTTCCCATCCCTTTGGCTGTAGCATGGAGCCTGCACCAGTCTCAGCAGGACAGAAACACACTCTGCTTGAGTCCTAAAGCAGTAGTTCCCATCTGCAGCCAGTAGGCGGGGAGCCATGGGCCACTTTTGGCCCCTTGGGCCGCAGGTTCGGAACCACTGCTCTAAATAATTATTGCACTTGAATTAATAAGGAATTGTCTGACACAAGGAAGAGGGCATGGTGAAAGATATAAACCAGGGGAAAGCTTTGAATTATTAAAATTAAATGCTTTAAAAAGGATATAAATCTTGCAACGAACCAAACAAAAACTAATAAGGAAAGAATGGAAGAAATTTGTTATATATGAATGCCATCTACTGGATTTCAGTTGCAGCAGCAGACTAATGGAGAGAACAGAAAGTCTGAAAGGGGCAGCTGTTTAGTCTAGTTCAGTAAAACAAATGAGGGCTATGTCTACACTAGCAAATCAGTCCAGATTAAGGAGGCTTAATCCAGACTAATTTGATCCCTGTCCACACTAGGCTTTGCCTAGTTTGAACTAAAAAAAGCAAGGATAGTTCAAACTAAAAAGTTAGTTCAAACTAAAAAAAATGTGGTTCGTTCGAACAAAATTTGAACTGCTTAGACATAGCCAAGGAGTCCTGTGGCACTTAAAGACTAGCTCAGTAAAACAAAGCACTCTGCAGGTATATGGGTTGTAAAAATCAGAGGGTGCTGTGCCTGTGTCCGTTTTTAGGAGCATGGGAACCAGCGTGTATAAAACTGAGATTTCCATGTGCGATACTAGAGCTTACTAAAGCTCTGTGTGGCAAAGACTCACCCCTTGGCCAGGCTCACAGGCCCAACAGTGGACTGAGGCAATGGCTGTGGACAAATTGGAGAGAGTTCAGCAAGGGAGGGCAATGAAAATGATTTGGGGCTGGAGCACAAGGCTTAGGAGGAGAGACGGAGGGAATAGCTTGTTTATCCTGCAGAAGAGAGGCATGAGGTGAGATTTGATAGCAGCCTTTAACTACCTGAAAAAGGGTCCAAGGAAGGATGGAGCTAAGCTCTTCTCAGTGGTAGTATGACAGAACAAGATGCAAGTTGCAGTCAGGGAGAGGGTCTCAGCTGGATATTAGAAAATATTTTTTCACTAGGAGGGTGGTGAAGCACTGGAATGGGTTACCTAGGGATGTGGTGGACTCTCCATCCTTAGAGGTTTTTAAGGTCCAGCTTACAAAAGCTCTGGTTGGGATGGTTTAGTTGGGGTTGGTCCTGCTTTGAGAATGGGGTTGGACTAGATGACTTGCTGCGGTCCCGTCAACCCTGATCTTCTATAACACCGCCCAGAGTGCTGTGGAATAGATGTTTTATTTATGATCACATGCTTTTAGAACAGGGGTCTCAAACACAGCCTGTGGGCCTCATGCAGCCCCTAAAGCTATTTCCTGTGGCCCGCAACAACACTACTGTTACAGATATTTGAAATATTGTTGTATGAAAAGGTTTCACTGGTGCAGCCCTCAGTCTAATGTACTAGTCCTCATGCAGCCCTCAACTAGTCCTCATGTGGCCCTCATGGTGATTTGAGTTTGAGACCCCTGTTTTAGAATATGGGTGTAGTGTGGTATGTTCCCAAACAAATGCTTGCTTCCCTTTTCCCTTTCAATCAAAGTTCTTATTTGTCATACCCAGACTCAGAGCTTGGGGAAGAGGAAGAATGGTCTCTTGGCAACACCCATGGGTGGCGGTAAATTTTTCCCAAGTTACTGGGTGAGGGCTCAGTCCAGGTGTGTTTTGTATTTAAGAGGAACTCCTAAATAGTGAATGCAGCCTTTGTTGCTGCCAGCTTCACCAGGCAGATAGGTGCTCCTTCACGTCAGGCAAAATGCTGGTGCTGGCCTGCTAATCACTGATCTGTTGCCTACATGGGTTCAAATCATTGTGCTTGTAACATTTAACCTTCAGGAATAAAGGTGGTATGGGTGGAGAAGATGTCAATATTTCTAAACAGCCTGACTCCAGATCCCTGTCCCATTCGTTGGGGTTTGTTCTCTTGTTGTTCAACATATCTGCTGCTCATCTATTCTCCAGTCATCTCCAGAGATCGCCAGCAAAACCAGGGGAGATGCTGTTTGTGACAGTTTGCCTCCAGGTACAAGCAAAGAAAAACAACCCTTAGAAATCCTGGAAAAAACCTGGACTTCATTTCCAGCCCACAGCATGGTACCCACTCCTTTGTCCTTCCTGCAGAGCAGATGGGAAAGGGCATGTTCCAGGAACTTCCCTCCCAGCCTTGCCCAGGGGTTGCTAGGGCCGTGTCTGGCACTGCTCATCCTGGCATGCTGAAGAGTCATAAGGGAGGGGGTGTAGAAGGAGTGCAGAGGAGGTTGCAGGGTGAAACACTTGAGCCAGTTGACATGGGAGGTGGCCAGTGTTCTCAGAAGGGATCAGCAGGTGGCACTCATGCACCAGCTCTGTGCCTAGGAGGACCATGCACAGTGCTCAAGCCACAAGAGGAAAAGAGGGCATGTGTGTTCCCACAGGGGCAGGCGATAGGGCCAGATGAGAGAGTCCAGTCTGTGGTGGGAGATGTGGGGTAGGAAATGCTTGGCTCATGCATGCTGCACCTGGCCTGCCCATCACTGGAAGCCAAGTAACGCCAGCCCAGTGGGTTCCATTTCCACAACATGGGGACTGCCTACAGATACGCTTTCAATGTGATTGTAGCCATGCAGATCCCAGGATATTAGAGAGGCAAGGTGGAAGGGCTGGGCATTCACCATAGTGCCTTAGGGCGGAATAGGATCACCCCCACCCTCGAACTCTTGCACCAAACTGGGGTTCCAGCACAGCTCAGTGAATGCTAAGGGGTCCAGGTAGGCCCTGAGCCTCTGGTCTGGTTCTCTTCTCCCTGCGCTCTTTCCCAGCCTCCTGGCTGCAGCATTACCTGAGCTCTGCTGCCAGGCACCAGTGTGCTCTGAATCCCCTATGGCTGGTTGCACAGCAGCCCCCCATTATTCCTGCGTCAGAGCCAGACCACAGGAGCATCAGGGTGGAAAGAGAGGAGGAGCAATGACTCACTGACCCTCCTCACTGCCCCACAAGTCCCACTGCTCCTCTCCCACCTCACCCCTGCCCCACATCTGCCCAGCACTGGGGCATGGAGTGTGTACCTTGGGATAGTGTGCACCATCTTGTTCAGCAAATAGGCCAGCTCCAGGAAGTCTCTCTCCTGTGTCTCTCACAGTGCCCATTGCTAGGAACGTCTGGTTGGCTCCCTCACAGAGACCTGGCTCTAGTGGGTGGTGGGCTGCCATCCTTAGTTTGGGCCTGCATTACAGAGAGCACAGCCCCTTTCACATCTGTGCCTTGAATGGCCTGCCTTGTAGCCTGGGCCAGGTACCCCAGAAGACTTCTGTGCTGGCTCTGGCCATGATCTCCCTCAGGGGTGCAGTAACTAGGAATCTGGCATCACGCTTCACCTTGGCCAGGATGTAGGATGCTCTGCTCTGGCTTGGTACCACTTTCAGATGTAAACTCCAGCAGGGTGATGGGTCTTTGCTGTGGTAGAGGGGCCTTCTTCTGGCCCATGGTTCCTTCCACTGAGACAGACTGGCAGTTGTGGTCCCCCCACTCCTATATGGCTCAGGCCATGTGCCCACCCATTAATCCTTCAGTGAGTATTCAGAATGGAAGGGGGAAAGTCTTCATAGCTCCTGTCACCCAGGTCCAAGGAGGATAGTAGAGCAGTTCCTCAGTGCAGTCCTTACCATGTGTCCTTGCACTCTGCTCACTTATCTGTCTTTGCAGGATGGCTGGAAACCTGCCTGCAGCTACCATCTGGCTGACACTCACCAGCCAGAGCAGTGGTATATTTACTCACACATTACTCCAAGCTGAGAGGCCTGTGTTGGGGAATAGGTAGTCCTGCACTAGGTTAGAATTATTGTTTGGTATCTTGTGGCCCTGCAAGGCCAGACGTAAGAGGTTTAGATCACTATGGAGGCTTCAAACGGGATCCCCTGCACTTTCTTCTTGTCCTGGTATGTCCTGAAATTCTAATCTTGAAATGGTGACATCATGTGTTCAGGTGCCCAAAACTCATTGGCTGGAGTCCCAAAAATCATAAGATTGGTTGGAAAATCATGAGATTTCATCAAATCTTTTATGTCTTTCTGTTTCCCATCTGGTCATAGAGATGTTGGTGGGTACCCTTCCCACTCTTCCTTTTTTTAGTTAAAATAAAATCCCATGACTCCAGGAGCTGCAGATTTTTGAAAAACACCAAATACCAGGAATTGTGTTATAGCACTGTGTGAACTGGTAGGAGTGTGTGAGAGACCCTGCTGTAATTCAGTTCTCAACATTTCCCCTTTCCTGATCAGCTTTTCTGGTAGTTCCCTAGTGTTTTGTTTTGTTTTTTTTCCTGTAACTCAAGGTGGGAAGCTGAGCATATGGGGCTGGATTGGGCATTGAGCAGTCACCTCCTTGGGAATGCCTAGCAGTGTCTGACTTCCAGAAGCTAGGACTGGATGGCAGGAGGCGGCTCACTTGAAAAATTGGCCTGTTCTCTTCACTCCTTCAGAAACACCTCAAAGACAGGACACAGGTCTAGAGGAACCCTTGGTCTGACTCCATGTGGCTGTTCTTGTGTATGGATCCACCCCGATACACTCCAGGGGGGTACTCTTGGAGAGAGTGTGTCAGCAGTGGTCACTTTGTGGCAGTCATGCCAGGAGCTGGCTGGATGCAGAGAAGGAAATGGGGCCATAAGTCTTTCTCTGCCCTGCACCTGTGAATAGCATCCCCAGCAAAGCAGGGCCTGTGCTGTCCTGGGGGCAGGGACCTACTTCTTGTTGGGGGGATTGGATGGAGACTCTTCTCCCTCCTCTCTGCTCCCAGTACATTCTGGAAATGGTGATGTTCTGCCTAGCCCATTGTGTGATTTTCTGGGTTTTCCATGTGCCTTTCCTTCCCTTGACTCTTCTCTTTATAGTTAACTAGCTGTGTGATAGGTGAGGTTCCAGAAACAGAGTTGGGGAATTCTGAGGACAGTCTGGGATCCTGACAAGGAAGATTGCCTGTGCCCTTTAATGTGTAACTAGTTGGCAGCATTACACCTGTTACAGTCTGAGGTTGTTTCCCAGGTGCATGTACTTTTATCTGTCTCACACTTATTGTCAGCTTCATACTTTTATCAGGTAAGCAAGCAAATTAAAGAGTATCTCTCCATTCCATATGCTCCCAGGCACATTTAATACAATTGGATTGCAATCGCTGGTTCAATAAGTGATGCTCCAAGATGCAAAATAGGGAGGAGAGTAAACTGGGGTAGCACCCATCCACAGCAGGGCTCCATTAGGCCTAAGGGGGGGGGGTGCACAATTTGTTGCTGTGCAAAAAGCTTCACAAGGCTGTGCAGGCCTTGATTGTGCTGTTTGCACATCTCACTCCCCTCTTGAGTGGCTGCATTGCCCACTGTGCTGCAACACATCCATCAGTCACTACTCAATTCATTGGGTGCGGTTGCTAGTTCATATGGTGCTTCCCAATTTGGTGTCTGCTGTGAAATCATTGGCAGCTACATCTTCCAGGAGCAGAAGAGTGACAGCAAGTGTACCATGGCTCTCCACAAAATGTGGGCCTGTCCATACACTCCAGAACCCACCAGCACATCCTCTCCCCTTAACATACAGCAGAGCATAGAACAACTGACCAAGTGCATTGTGGGTAGGTCTGGCTGAATCCAATTTGTATTGTTTTACAATTTCAATGGATAATATCAATATTTATTTTTAAGCATTACTTTTTCAATTTTTATCTATTTTGAAATTTTGCAGCTTTGGAAAATTATGCAGGGGGTCAGACAATAATTATTTAATGACAGCAGATGTTGAGATTCAAAAAGTTAAAGCTTTATAACCATTGAAACACAAATTGTCAACATCACATCAAAATATGCAAAGTACATATCCTTACATCAGGTCCTAATAAGTTCTCAAGCAGCATTTTTCTTACTTTGCTTTGTTGTAAATTGCTGTCACTATTGATGGAAATATTGTTCCTTAGGTTTATGTGTGTACAGTGGAACGGATGAGTAGCAATGAAAATTGAATTCTTCCACCCTAATTATGGGTAATATCCACCTGCCTCAGAATTATGAGATATGGGGCCACTGGAAGTTGCAGAAAACTGGACATGGTGGGCCTGTAATCTGTTCCAACATGGCAAATCCCATATTTCTTCTTCTGTGGCACATCCCATCAGGTGGGGCACAAATGGGGAAGGATGCTTCAGTTCAGCTGCAGGTGCTTTCAAGATCCTTGATCTTGGGTCTTCTAGGTCTATTGAGCATGAAAGTTTTTTTCAGCCAAAGCTATTTGCTTTCTCACCTGACTAGTTACCTTTAGCCAAGGCCTGCTCAACTCATCCAGCCTTAACAAACGCAGCCTCCATGCCACCAACATCACCTGAGAACTGCTGAACTAAGTCTTCCTTAAGGGAGGCCTCACAAACCCAGCCCATTATACTGAGGGCTTAGCTTATGTTGCATAGTTAGGTCACTGTAACTTGCCTTGCATCAACCTGTGTTTACATCCAAATTTGTGACATAAATATCCCCTTACAGCAATGTGGCAATTACCTTCTCGAGTGCCACAGAGCCATAGCCAGTCTACTTTGATGGTCAAAAGTCTGAGTGTAGACACTGCATGACTTGTATTGACTCTAACAGTTTTCCAGTCGCTGTCCTACAGATGCCCCATCCCCACACCAGTGTATGAGCTTTCACAATTTTAAATTCCACAGTCACAGAGAGTGGAATTCTATCTGCCTTTTACAAGCCTCCCATTTTTAAATGCCCTTTCCTGGTTGCCTATCTTGGTGCACACACCTAGCAGCTCCCTCCATTGTACCACCTTTGCTGTCCCATTGCCCAACCAACCATGGCTGACCATGCATACAGAGAACAACTGGAGGGGCTCCTGGCTGGAGCAGGCAAGAAGTCCTGGATCTCCTGGGCCTGTGGGGAGAAGAGGCTAAGCAGGCAATCTACAGATCAGCTGTGGAAATGTGTAGATCTATGGGCAGGCAAAGGGATACAGTAGGGATCAGCAAAAGTGCCATGTGAACGTGAAGGAACTTTGTCAGGGGTAACAGGAGGCCAGGGAGGGCAATAGCAAGAAATTATGTGCAGCCCTCCAGACTTGTTGCTTTTACCACAAGCTGCATTTCATACTTGGCAGTGACACCACCAGACCCCTACAGACCACTGTAGACACCACAGAGGAGCCTGAGATGGAGATCTGGTTGTGATAAAACTGGGCTTTCAAATTTACTGGAATCATGCAAAGTGAGTGTGAGTTCATAAGATATCACAACACTGCTGTGTGCATTTGACCAGAAAGAAGCAACTGAAAGCAATGCCCTAACCTAAACAGCCTGATGCTGGTATGAGTTTGCCAGGTCTAGTCAAGTGTTCCCTGTATTTTTCCAGCAGTGAGGTTGCAAGTGAAAGTCAACATCAGAGACAGAAGCTTTCATTTTCTACCTTTGCTGTTCTTTTCTCTCCTCTTTTGTGTGTTTATCTTGTTTTGTCTTCTTAGAAATGGGACTGGACTTTAAAAACAACAATCAGAGCTCCAGCTGTTCAAATAACTTTTTCTTTTCTTTTCTTTTCTTTTCTTTTCTTTTCTTTTTCCTCCAGAGAGGACAGATATTAACATCTGTGATACCATGTAAGAGACTGTCAAATAACAGTTTGCTTTTTATTTTTAAAAACTCTCAGCTAAAGGAAAAAGGAACAAGGAATATTGTTCAAATTAAAGTTTTATGTAAGCTTTTCACTTCAAATGCTTTAACTTCTTTGTATCTTCAATAAAAGGTAAAAGGGGCTTTCAATGGTATGTTTGCCATAGTGCAAATTAGACTGAGATTGCTAGAGACCAAACTCCACACCTTGTTAACAAACAGGTTGTTTTGAAATAAGAAAGGCCATGTTCACACAATGCACCGTTGTTTCAAAACAATGGGTTCCGTTGTTTCGAAACAACGGTGTTGTTTCAAAACAACTTAAACCCCATGTGAGGACGAAACAATGCCATCTGAACATATTGTTTTGAAACAACAGTGAGGCGTTTCGAAATAACTTGTCTGAACCCGCTATTTCGATTCCTGCTTTTTTCCTTAATTCGAATTAACAAACTGTTAATTCGAATTAACTTATTTCGAATTAAGGCGTTATTTTGATACAACTTGTATCGAAACAACTTGTATCAAAATAACCCCCTGGGTGTGAACATAGCCTTTGACTTTTTGGGCTACTCTAGGCCATCTAAATTAATACAGCGGGCCCCTGCCCTGAACAGGAAGAGGAGGAGGAAAGGCGAGGATGTAATGGGGACTCCAACCAAGCTGTGTGCAGGACTTGTTTGAAACTTCATGGAAGTCTACTACCTAGTCCCATCAGGCAAGCACAGATTAACCTGCAGATGAAGGAGAAGGGAGTTTATGTAACTGCAGGCATGTATTTCTCCTAACAATATTTACCTGCATGGTTTTTTTTTTTTTTTTTTTTTTTTTTGCTCTTCCACCCATTCCCTCTGCCATTTAAGGATAGCATCCAGCCCATTTCCAAGTTTACAAGACAGAGGTAACAACTTTTTATTGCTTTATTGGCATACACTGAGAAAATAAAAAGTTAATAAATTCAAAACAAAATTCTTGCAAAGAGGGGGGATGTGAGAGCTCAGGCTGAAGGCTGAGTTCTGGGACCCTCAAGGGGAGAGTGTCTCAGACCCTGGGCTGCTGCTTAAGCACCTACAATACAGCATATAGGCTTGCAGCCTCAACTCCATGAGCCTGAATCAGCTGACATGGACCAGTCACAGGCATTTCCTTGTACTGTGTAGGCATAGGCTCTATGATGCTCAGGAGTGAGATAACAGCCAAAGTCACCCATCTGTGACAAATAGTGTCAGTATTCACTACCATTGCTCATTGCTCATACCCAGAAACAGGGGTTGAAATTTTGTAGCTTTATGCAACAGAAATTTCCCCTTCCCCTCCCATTTGATCCTGTTTAGGCCATACTCACCATGGTAGAAGTTGGAGAGTGGCACCATGCCAAGGTGCAGCAGTGTCAATAAACAATTCATGGCATTGCAAGAACACACAGCCATCTTTCGCAACATCTAGCAAGCCCTGCACAATTCATGTGAACAGGCAAAAGCCTAGATCCAGTGGGCCAGGATGTTAACAGGCATAAAGCAAACTGCATAATTTTAATTACACAAGAAACATTGACAGTAGAACAGCACACTACTGTGCCTGGTGATGGTGGCAGCAGTAGGGTGCCAGATTATAGCAGGATTTTTAGGAACTTGAGTTCAGGGCCTCCCTTTCCCCCTTTCAGCCAGGACCCAGGGCTTCAGCCTCTCTAGCTCCTGCAATAATCAGACCCTGTCTGCCCCTGCTACAGCTGCTTGCCCTCCGCCTGGGGTTGCAGCCATCCTTAAAGCCCTCAAACAGGGCCTCCATCCCTAGGAATGATTCACACCCCATGCCTGGTGACAGATGTCCTTGTCTGCAGTACAATCTAAGCCATTAGGAATCACTCTCCAGCCAAAGTCAATAGCAGGTACAAGACTTCCGTGTGTTCTGGGGGTTGCAATGGGTTTGGTTTCTTACCAGGAAAACATACCTGAGGTTGAGAGGGATGGTTTGTGCTCAGAAGTATCTTCCCTTAGTGTGAAGTGCTGGATTTCCCTGGCTATAGTTCTCTAGGAGAGCTCCATACTACTGTGCAGGCAGCTCCCAAATCCACTGAACCTGAAACTCCTCCTGCAGGAGCCCTCTACCCAGAAGGATCCTGGGGAGTTCCTCCCTGGGCCAAAGGCCCCACATCCCACCTTCCAGTCAGAAGGGACTCTCAGTTGGTGTGGAAGTCAGAAAGTTTGATTAGCATTCGGGTTCACAGCATGGAAAACTGCATAGTACATTAAGTAGAGGTTACAGCAGCAACCTCCCCTAGGAGGAGTAGGGCTATGTTCTGGGAACCCTTTCAGTTAGATCCCTGTCATAGCATTGTCCTCTTCCCAGTTCCTTGTCAGACTCCTCCCCTAGTCCTTTGTCTTTTCCCCTGCTAGGTGAACACTGCCCCTTGGTCTTGCCCAGCTACAACCTGTGTGACTGCTAGGAAGGGGATTGGGATCTGGATAGGGTTACCAGATATCAAAGTATGGAAAGGAGGACAGGGAAGTACGAAAAGGAGGATATTGGACCACACATGGAGAAAATGTAGTGTTAATATAACTGTCATTACCATATTATGTCAGGAAAATGGGTAATGATTAATGAATGCAGCTTGAAAACTGCGCAAAGTCATGTGTTTTTTAAATTAATTTAAAATAAAAATCACCAAAATGTTTTCCTTTACTGAAAACTGGATTTTTTCAGTAAATGAAAGTTTTTCGTGACTCTTACGTTAATGTTCAGGAGACTAAAAAAAGTTAAAAAACTAAATTTGCAAATATAAATGTGAAAAGCACGTAAAAAAAAAGCGCAAAAAAAGCAGTTCACTTGCCTCTTGTTTTTCATTTTCCACAGCAACACATTTCACAATTTAAAAAAATTTGTTCTAAATTGTTTCTAGCCAGTTCAAATATGCCCCTTTATTTGTTTTACTGAACTGGTCCCTGTTAGTAATTTTCTTCACAGTGTACTTTATTTTCATTCATTTTATTAGTGTTTGTTATATTTTTTCTCCCAATTTAGCCCTTTTGTAGGGAATAACAGTTCCAATATCAAAGCACCCAACACAGGGCACAAATCAACAAACCCGAGATTCAGGGTCTGCTTTGCTACCAACTAAGCCATGGAGGCTGCTGTTACCCCCCCCCCCCAAAGCATCTAGGAATAAGGGAAACTGTGTGCTCCACTCCCCCTTGATTTTTCTGAGGCTGCTCTTTGTTCCCTACATGTGCAGCAGACTCTTAACCTAAGGGTAATGGATTTGGACTCTGTTGGGTGGTTTTGGGTTTTTTTTAACATTTTACATCAGAAGTAAAAAGCCGGACAAAATCACCTATTTTTAGAATGCCTGCCAGATGGAGGACATGAAGGCAAAAAGGAGGACATGTCCTCCTTTTGCCAGATGTCTGGTAACCCTAGATCTGGATAAGGGTTATCTCTGTGTGGTGGGGAAGAGCCGTCTGCCTTCCAGTGGTCCTTGCAGTAATTGCACAGCTGAGTCCCATCATCAGAATATATGAACTGAAAACAAGAGAAACTGAGGCATAGCACATGACATACAGAGAGCGCTGGGGCAGGTGGGGTCCTGAAGTCAGAAGTCCGGCTCTGTGCACCTGCCCTCACCCCCCACAGATAGGCCAGTGGGGGGGTTAGGGAGGTGTCAGGGACTCAGGGGGAGCAGCGTCACAGGGCAGAGGTGTTAGCAAAGGGGCTGGGAAGTCAGGGAAAACAGTGGCGCAGCACAGGAGGTAGAGAAGGGGTTGCGGACTCAGGGAGGGCAGTGGTGCAGGGCAGGGATGTAAGCAAGGGAAGGGGCTGGGGACTCGGGGAACGCGGCGGCGCAGGGTGGGGGTTTAGGTAAGGTGTCAGGGACTCGGGGAAAGCGGTGGTGCAAGGTTGGGGTTTAGGAAAGAGGCCATGGACTCAGGAAAAGTGGTGACGCAGGACAGAGGGCTTAGGGAAAGCGTTGGGGACTTGGGAAAAGCAGTGGCACAGGGCAGAGGTGTAAGGAAGAGAAGGAGCTGGGGACTTGGGGAAAGTGGTGGAACAGGGCAGGGATTTAAGCAAGGGAAGTGGCTGGGGACTTGGGGAAAGCGGAGGCACAGGGCAGGGGTATAAGGGAAGGTGTTGGGGACTTGGGGAAAGCTGGTGGCACAGGACAAGGGTGTAAGGGAAGGTGTCAGACTCTGGAAAGCCAGCGGGGGTGTAAGGGAAGGTGTTGAGGACTCAGAAAAGTCAGCAGCGGAGGGTGGGGGTGGTTAGGGAAGGGACTGGGGAAGCGCAGGAAGCTGGTGGCGGGGTGGGGGAACTGGATCCGCTTGGTGGCAGGGATCCAGATCTGTCCTTAGCCACTGCAGTTAGGGAGCAGGAATTTTGTGGCCCGTGGGCCTGCGTCAGTCAGGCTCTGTGGCCCTCATGTACGAAAACTTTGGGCACCCCTGTTCTAGACTGCACACCTGACAGCAGCCCTATGGAACAAATGACTTTAATGGTGCATTTTGTAACAACAACAGAATCTAATGAAAATATCCCTGCATTGGTGACCGTCAGAGAGCATTTTCTAGTATTTATTGACATTGATGATACTATAGGAGCTGGTATGACAAATGTGTTTCTCAAAAAGCTGAAAGAAATGGGGATTGTGATAGCTGACATGAGAGGTCAAAGCTACGATAATGGTGCCAACATGAGAGGAAAGAACATAGGAGTGCAGCACAGATCTGAGAGTTAAACCCTAGAACTTTTTTTGTCCCATGAAGTTCTCATTCATTGAACTTAGTAGTCAGTGCTGCAGCATCAGCTTCTAGTGAGGCTGCTGAATTTTTTTAATATAATTCAAAGCACCTATGTATTTGTCTCTGCATCAACTCATTGATGGCAAATTTTGAAAGTAACATCTGGAAACAGCCTTTCTGACACTGAAATCTCTGAGTGCCACACGATGGAAAAATGGAGAGGAAGCGATAAAGTCTATAAAACACCAAATTAGGAAGACAGATGATGCCATAGTTGCTATTATGAAGGATAATGCCATAACAGGAACTGTTCGTGGGGCAACAGTGGCAAGGGGATATGGAATCATTAGAAACTTACATAACTTCAAATTTCTGTGTGGTAGTGTTGTGGCATGGTATACTGTTTGAAATAAATGTTGTAAGCAAAAGACTCCAGGGTGTTGACCTTGATGTATCTGGCACAATGGAACAAGTGGACAAAGCAAAGTCATACCTACAGTCTTACCAGTCAGAAGAGAGATTTCCAAATGTTCTGAAGAGTGCACAGAAGTTGGCAGAGGAACTTTCCACTGAAGCTATTTTCCCACCCATTCAAGAATGCAAGACTCAGTGAAGAAGACATTTTTATTATGAGGCACAGGATAATCCTATGAGACCCCAAACAACAATTAAAGGTTGAATTCTTTAACCAAGAGCTACATTGTGCAATACAGTTAGCTGAAGAACATTTCATGCAGCCCAAGGAACACAGTGGTATATCTGGGATGTTATATGATATTCCAAAACTCTTCACTATAAATGAGGAAGACCTACACCAGCAATGCAGGGCATTAGTGACAGTGTTGACACATGATGACATGTGCGATATTGAACTGAAAGCCCTTTCGAGATACATTTCAGCAGTATCAACTCCAAAGGCAGTTTTGGAATATATGTGCACAAATAAGATGACCAACCTCTTTTGTTGCTCTGCACATACTTCTGACACTTCCTGTAACAGTTACCAGTGGAGAATGCAGCTTCTCCAAGCTGAGGTTAATAAAAACACATCTGCACTCCACAATGACCCAGGAGAGGCTGGGCAGCCTTGCAACCATCTCAATAGAACATGAACTGGCCAGAGTGTGGACCTTCAGGCAGCAGTTAAAATCTTTGCACCAAGAAGGCACAGAAAGCACCACTTTGATTATTCAAACAGATAAAAATGCCAGTGTTTACTATGCAGACAAGAAAAGTTACATTTGCTGTTCAGGCATTTGAAAGTTACTTAAAATTTTTGAACAAGGCTTTTGAAGTTGTTAGTTCTCCTTTACTGGGGTAGGTAGCAGAGCAGTACCTTGAGCGGAGTAGAACAGGAAGAAGGCAGGATTGAGAACTTTCAAAGTTCTGACCCAAGCGATGGAGTATGTGGGGTCATTTGAGCTCCTCATCTCAAGTGCCTAAATATTGTAGGCCAGCCCTGCATGCAGGAGGGCCCACGGTAGGGGGCAGCCCAGGGCCCCTGAGGGCAGGGCTCCTTTAACCTGCAGCTGTTCTCTAGGAGCCCTGCAGTTAGACTTTCCTGCCTTTCATGTTAGCTTTTCCAATTCCTGACACCTGGTAGAGGGAACACTGCAGATAGCTGACAGTTCTCCACCCGGCATTGCTAGCAGACTGTCTATTCCTGGAGCCCAATAACCTGGGTTTCCCGGCCAGAAGCCAATGAAATTTAGAATGGAAGTGTCACTTATTGTGTAAGAGCCAGGGTAGTTTTCAGGGGTTAAAGTAAGCTGGAATGCTTTGGAATGGTGTACTGGGCCCCTTATTTTTAGGAGGACAGTGTTGTGGGCCCTCCTAAAAATAGAGGAACGCACTGAAAGGCTGTGTTCTGGTACCTGCTAAAACTAGAGGAACACACTGGAATGCAGCTGGTTCAAGGGACTGGACACAGCTGGCAGCTGCAGCCTGACAACAGAGTCTTCTAGCCAGCAGGGAACTGCCCCAGGCTGGGCCTGGGAGTTTTTACAGCTCCTGTCCTGAAACTGCTCTGACTCAGCATGCTCAGAGCCTCTGAGCATGCTCAGTTGCAGCAGGCTCAGGGCTGGAGCCTCAGCTGGTGACGAGGTTGCTCCATGTGGTGGCCAGATAAGGGGGCCCCAGGGTGGGGGTTCAGGGACAGGAGAGCCGGCCTGGCAGGGAAGGGGTGTGTGGGAGGGGGAAGCTGGTGACAGGGCAGGGGGTGTTAGGAAAGGGCTGTGGGGGCTAGTGGTAGGACTGGGAGGTTAGGGAGGGGCTTGGGGTATCTTGGGGGAGCAGGAGAAACTGGCAGCAGGGCTGGGGGGTTAGAGAAGGGATTGGAGGGATGCAGGGGAGGTGGACTAGGGAGGTGTGGAGGGGGTTGGGGGGCTGAAGGGGGTGGCATGAAGACAGAGGAGCTGGGGGTGGAGGGTTAGGAAGACTGGAGTGGAGACATGGGGGCAGGAAGCTTACGGAATGGGGATTGGGGCTGTGGAGGATGTGGGAAAAGAGTGGTCAGATGGGGTTAGGTGTTTCTGGGGGCAGTAGCTGTGGTAGGGGGTGCAGGCATTTGTGAGGCAGTAGCTGGGGTGGGGGGCAGTAGCTGCAGTGCGGGGCAATTGTTTTTGGGGCAGTAGCTGGGTTGGGGGGCAGGGATTGGGGGGGGGAGGCTGGGATATGTGAAGGGGGCCTGGACCTGCATGAAGGGGGGCCAGACGTGCACAAAGGGAGGCCTGGAAATTTAGAAGGGTTCTGGGGCCTGCCAAATTGTACTTTAACCCCTGGTAGTTTTCTGTAGCAAATTATGGATTTCTATCTTTTCTCCCCCTGTTCTGCTGTAAGTGAGGAGAAAACAAGGCCATGCTGAAAGCCAGCAACTTAGCATTGATCATCTGTTGCACAGCAGCACCTAGATCAAGGCTCTGCTATAGTCAGTGATCTACATTCAGATCCCAACATGGCTCCCACCCCAAAGGATTTACACACAGTCCAATATATGAAGCAGGAACATTGCTGACCCCAAGAAAGGGTCAGGGCCCAGGACCTGGCCCCACCCCCTACCCTGTCCTGGGCCCTGATTTGGCTCGGGGGGCTTGATCCGGATCCGGGGTCCAATCCAGCCCTAACCATTCCTGGCAAGTACCAGGCAGTCTGGGTAGGCCTGATCTGGCCACAGCTGCTGCCAGCAAGCAGCCCAGAGCGGGATCCAGACCCCACTGTTGCTGGCCAGCAGCAGGCGGCCGGAACCAGAGGACGGCCAGAGCAATTTGTGGCTCATGCCCTGTAGGCCCAGCGACGCCCATGATATGACAGCAGTCAGGTGGGTTGGACGACGAGACAGAGGAAGCACAGGTAGCAGCGAGACAGTGTGGTGCCAGTCCACATGCTACACAGGGGAACAGCAAGCCACCTGCTCAACCAGAAGTCTGTATGAAATTTATGTGCTGGTGATGTGAACGGTATCTTCTGCTGCTGTGACTACAGGGCTTGATCCTGTGGGACACATCTGCAGTGTTCTGAGGGACAGCAATGATTTGCCCATGTATTTTGGGGAGTTAGGGTCAAATTGCCAGAATGCAAATTTCTCCATTGCATAATACATGCCACCTCTTATCATTGTTGTGCCACTAAAAGAAAAAAATCCCTCAAACCTGCATGCTGCTTTTGAGTTTCTCCCATCTCTGTCAGGAGCCTGAAGACCCAGAGTGCACGACTCTAGTCTCACGAAAATGGCAGCCTCAAGACACACAATTCTCCTTTATTTGCAGACCTTCGGGATCACAGTGATGAAGATGGGGATATTTTTAGGAGCATTTCTTGATGGACTGTGGTGAAGTGGGGATACTTTTGGGATTTTTCTCTTGAGTGCTGTTTTTGCCTCAGTTTCCCCACGTGCATTGCTCATGTATATTGGTGATGGGATCCAGGTATGTAATCACTGCAGAGACCACTAGAGAGTGGATGGGCCTCCTCAGCCACAGGAGACAGGAATCCTTGCTTCTGCCCTGACTAGGGTTACCAGATGTCAGGCAAAAGGGGGACATGTCTTCCTTTTAACCTTCGCATCCTTCATCCAGCAGGCATTTTAAAAATACATGATTTTGTCTGGCTTTTTACTTACAGAGGTTAAAGTATGCTGGAATGCCCCAGAACATGCTACTTTTAGGGGTAAGCTTCCAGGGCCCTCTAAAAACAGAAGAATGTTACGTTAATACTACATTTTCTCCACGTGTTCTCCTTTTCGTACTTCCCTGTCCTCCTTTCCATGTTTAGGTATCTGGTAACGCTATCCCTGAACAGCTGTACAGTTTGGGGCGGGTGAAGATCAGGGTAGTGGCCACTTAGCACAGGACAGAGACAAAGGACTGTGAGGGGCTACAGCAGGAACGGTGCTGGGGATTGTGCCCCCCCCCCAGCAGAGCGACGCCGGTGCATCCGAGTGACATCATCAGGGGAGTGCAATGGCACCATCCCCTTTTGGCACCCCTCAAATGCCGGCACCCTGCTGCAGCACAGGGGCTGCTTAGTGGCTAGCGCCATAACTGGTCAGAGCCATAACTAGTGCGGGGTGAATGGGATGTTGCCCCCGGTATGCTGGAGTGGCTTAACAGAGCTGCTCTATTAAAAGGCACATTTCGCGGTGCCGGCCCCAAGCGCTGCTAATTGCAAGGGGTGCGTTATGATTGGAATGCGCCCTGAAACAGAGCATTACAGCTCCTTGTAGAGCTCTGGTCTGAGGGTGGCTGGGGGCAGAAGAGATTAGTCCCCCAGGAGCGCAGTGGGGAGGAAGCCAAGAGAAGGGGCCTTCCCAGGTAGTTACTGCTATAACTGCTAGACCAGCCTTTTTACGCTGTGATCCTGAGAAGTTAAACCCTTCTGACTTCCACACTGGCTGATAATTGCTTTGACTGTGGAGGTGGGGTGCACGGTCCATTGGGGCATGGAGGAATTCCCTGGGACCCTGCGAGAGGGTCTCCCACAGGTATGGTTACCAGATACCAAAGCCTGGAAAGGAGGACAGGGAAGTTTGAAAAGGAGGAGATTGGAGGACACATGAGGAAAATGTAGTATTAATGTAATATTCTTCTGTTTTTAGGGGGTCTGGAACGCTTTCCCATAAAAATAAGGTATTCCATGGCATTCCAGCATACTTTAGCCCATGTAAGTAAAAAGCCAGACACAATCGTGTATTTTAAAATGCCTGCCGTATAGAGGACATGAAGGTAAAAAGGAGGACATGGCCTCCTTTTGCCTGACATCTGGTAGCCCTACCCACAGGGGGAATCCCTGACAGAGCAAGAGTGCTAAACCCTTTGGGGCCAGATGAAGGAGATGCCTTTGCAGGTGTGGGGAGAACCCAAGGGTGGCAGACCCCTCCCAAGGTGCTTTTGTCCTGTAGGGCTGTGCTGAGAAGAGGATAGGAATGTGGGAACCTGGGAGGTCTGGGGCAGACTCCACCGTGGCAGGGTCCTGATCCACAATGAGAAAAGAGGATTAGAGCTTGATTCCTGGGTGGCTCCGACACATGGACATAGTGAAAAAAAATCCAGGTTGCTGGTGGTGTTCACACAGCAGCCGTGGAGTGGTGAGAAACAAGCAGCCACTGGTGGAATTGCCTTGTAATGCAGATTTGGAACAATGAGCAGAGACTGCAGAACTTTCCGAAGTGAAAGGTGGTGGCCACATTCCTGGATCTGTTTGCCGACTTTGCCCCCACTCCTCCAGCGCAGGGACCCACAATGAGATCTGCACTGAAGATGGAGATGCAGGTGATGATCGAACCCTGCAAGCTTTCAACACCAGATTGTTACCAGCCAGTGGGAAATCATTCTGGATTTTGTAAATTCACAGTGGAGACTGTTGTCACGCATACATGTAAGGGCATTAATCATCTCCTGCGATGCAGGACTGGACCTTGTAGCAATGTGCAGGAAATAGTGGGTGGATTTGAAACAGTGGAGTTTTCAAACTGCAATGGAGGAACAAGCAGAATATGTAACCCTGTTTGGCATTAGGCCTTTCTGCCAGCCACCCCCTTCCTGTCCTTTCCTACTCTAGCTACTGGAAGTGCTGGGCGGTTTGGAGCTGCCACCTATTTCCCATGGCTCCCTTGACCCTCTCCGTTGCTGGTTTATTTCCCCTAATAAAGATACAGTCAGATGATCAGGAATTTCTGAACCACTGATCTAATTACTCCAGCACAACTCACACCTGCACGCAGAGTTTATAGTGCTGTGTTAGGTTAATGAGTTACAGATACACGGATTAAAGAACCCTAAACTCATTGCACTCATCCGTGGCCAATGACAATGCTACCACACAAAACCGTGGGTTAGCATTCTGCAAGATGCAGTGCTCCCCTGCACCCAAATTGCAAAGATTGGGAAGCGCTACCTCTCGCTCTCATTGCTCTGAACTGCCCTTCCTCACCCCACCCTCCTACATTTCCCTGCAGTCCCTATATTTACATCCTGCTCTCCCTTACTCCTTGTCCATCTCTGCTGCTCCTCCAGTCCCTGTACCATCCAGCCCCTTGAACTGCACAGCAACAGCTGTGGTCCCTGTGGGCCTTCCTTCAAACTGATTGAAAATTCATTGAGTTGGTGCCTTTCATCATGTTTTCCTGGGATAGCTGTAAAAAAACAAAGACAAAAAAAAATGAGTGGTGGTAGACCACAAGAGCCAGGCATCCTGGACCCTGCAACCCCCTCTGTGTATGGAGCTCTCCTAGAGAACTGTAGCCAGGGAAATCCAGCACTTCACACTAAGAGAGCACAGCTGGGCCAGCAAAGTTGGATTCCTAGTTCCCAGGGCAGGGGATGTTTGTCTCTTTTTGCACTATAACAGCTCTTTCCCTTTCCACAGCAGAACCAGGGCCAGATCATGCCCCCATCCTGAGCCCAGGAGAGTCCAGAGCTGCCCAGGAGAGGCCTGGGGGGTAGCATGTTGTGGAGAAGGCACTGCTCCTCTCCAAAACAGGAATGCAGTCTGCTCCTTCCAAAAAGGTGGCCCAAAGCGCTGCCATTGTTCCACGGGGCCAGTAATGAGGTGGTATGGGGCCATGCCCCACATCCAAGCCTGCTTGTCAGACTCTTGCTTTTCAGGGGAATCTGAGGGAGTGATCTTTGCACTTCCCAAAGCCGACAGGCCTGGAGCCTCAAATTAACAGACACACTAACATGAGCTCTTATCCAGATACCTGGAAAAACTAAACACTGCCCCTGTGCACCCTTAACAGGTAGCATGTCCCCTCTTACAATGCCAAGCCTGGGAATAAAACAGGTGAGGTTTACGACAGTCACTGTCCATAGCAGCCCTAGTCCACTCTCCTCCCACACACTGCTGTGGCTGGAGGAAGTTAAACACTTTCTGCCAGGGCACTGTGAGCACCTGGGTGGCAATTGCTGGGCTAATGAGGTAACTGGGCGAATGTAAGTGAAAGAGACAGGACACCAAGGGTACTTCAGAAGGAGGTTTACTGGGTGAATCTAGGTGGAAGAATGCTGTCCCTTGCCATAACTCTGTATGGGAAGGAAAGAATAAATATGCCCCTTGGTGAGAAAAAAACAGTCCATGGTGGGTTTGTGAGTATGAAACCATCCAGCCTAACCAGGCAGCACAGTTCCCTGTGTCACCACAGAGTCAGCCTGTGACCATGAGGAGGCTTGTCTAGGATCACCTGAGGAGGTCTTGGGCAGGGGCAGGAGATTTGGGCATCACGGCCAAGATGCTGCACGCTGGCTGGTGGAATGGGGAGAGGAGATCCAGCAGGTGGTGAGGCAAGCGCTGCTGGGCCAGCAGATGGAGCAGCAGCAGTGTATGTTATGAAGTTCATTGAGGAGCAGGTCTAGGTAGAACATGGCCCTAAAGAGGTGGGTGAGTGGCAGTGAGGGGACTGGCTGGCCCAGCAAGCGTGTAAGATGGCCTTCAGTGCCCTTTTATCAGCCTTTCAGAGGGTTGTTGCCAGTACCAGACAGGATATGTGCAGGGATGCTTTAGCTAGCCCCTTATCCAGCCAGCGAGTCTCAGGCAGTCTGTATGGATCTTGGGCAGGGTCAGCCTGTCAGCTGAGAAAAATCCACCAGGAATCCAGGGGAAGCCAGATAGGATGGCAGGTTATGTCCAAGAGCCCTGGCACAGAAGTTGTTGGATCAGGCTAGTGGATGGTTGTGACTGGATAGACAGGACATTGAGGCACTAATGGACTCTGTTATTTTGGAGCTGTTTATGAAGATCCTCCCTG
This sequence comes from Podocnemis expansa, assembly GCA_007922195.1. Taxonomy (NCBI): domain Eukaryota; kingdom Metazoa; phylum Chordata; order Testudines; family Podocnemididae; genus Podocnemis; species Podocnemis expansa. Next base: position 700,953 of record ML681968.1, on the reverse strand, counting down.
AAACAACTTTCTAGGAGCAGAGGCACCAGCCACAATTGTCAGGGATAGGGTGGCAACCTCTTCAAAATGCAGGCTCTCTACCTGCTGTGGGGAGGGCATGAGGGTGCCAAAAAGCAGTGGCTAGTGCATGTACTTGCCCCTCTGGGTATGTCATGCAGGGCAGGTGGGCTTGGGCTCGTTGAGCAGCTTTGGCTCCACTACCTGGCTCCACTTTCCACCCTGGCCACAGGCAAGATGACATGTAGGGGAGAGGGGGAGAAAAGATGAGGGAGATGGGTTGGGCCTCATGGCAAGACAAGGTGAAGGCCCATCTCAGCCCCATCTGGAAAAGGCTGGTGCCAACCTTGAGCCTCAGGCAGGCAGAAAGCAGGGAGAAATGCTGTCCCAGAGCCATTCACCCCAGGATTTGAAATTGCATTTTGGCTCAGTTAGGAGTTGGCATATGAACTCTGTCCTGCCCAGATAAGGGCAGATGGGAACCCTCATTAGGAGTGGCAGTAAAATTAACAGAGGAGTATGTGGAGGCCAATTTTCTACAGAAAGAGCTCTGTACCCTTAGGACCAAGGGTTGAAATTCCTGCAGCCAGGCCAATAAAGGAAGATGCAAGGAGCAAACAATGGTGCCAATGCCATCCATGCAATAGTCTGATGCCAGTGGAGGCGGTGGGAAGTGCACACGGAGAGATAGCTTTTACACTTTAATTAACCCAGACAGATTTGGATCAAACACACAGTAGCATATCCCAGAAAGACAGTATTTCATATTTCCCCTCAGTAGAATTACAGATATTGACAGATTTGTGATCAGATTAACCCCAAATACCATTACCCACTATGCTCTGCACCCACTATGCTAATACCTAATTGTGCTCTTTGTGTTCATGCTAATACAGGACCCAGGCAGATTAGCTGTCTGCCTCCAGAAGCTGTTAGGCACAGCTTCTAAGCCTGCCTTACAGGTGTAATGGGGCATAAGAATGATCCCAATCGAACTAAGCCAAAGAAGGATAAGGGCTGTGGTAGATGCAGCTGCAGGATGTTCCCTTCTGGAGGGTTCTGGCTAGGCAGCAGTGGCAGCAGGAGGGGGCAGCCATAACAGTATCTTGCAGCATGGAGAAAGAGTGCTTAGCTTGTGGTGCTCATCCCTTTGGAGGCAGACAGGGAGGTTATGTAGTAGTGAGGGGGGGATAGTAAAGTCACTGTCTGACTGAGTAATGTTACGAATGGACTAGACCCTGTTCCCCTTCTGTGAAAAGGATAGAAAGTGGGGGAAGGGGCCCCAACTGCTAGGTCTGCATGAAAAGCTCATAAATGTAGCCCCTCCAGTGCATGATATAACCCTGGAGAGATGGGAACAAGCTCAGAAAGTGGAGGCTCACTGGAGGACTTGGGGGAGGAGGACAATGTGAGAAGGGAGCAGTGGATCAGGGAGTGACTGCAGGGATGCCCAGAGGAAGAGGAAGGTGAAGGATCAGCCTATCCAACAAGGAACAAGCCCCGAGCAAGGCACAGGATGAAGGCTAACCAAGGAGAGGGAAAAGGTCCTGACAAGGAAGTCTTTGTGGGGGAACTGACCCCAGTATTCCCAAACCAGGGGCAAGATAAGACAGGGGAAGAGATTGGTGAAGATTGTGGCTCTTCACACAGGTAGGGAAGAGCCCTGAGCCAAGTAAACCAGAGCTAAGGTGGGTGGGATGTGATCAGTGTGGGGAGCTGTGGGAGAAACCTCCATCCTGCAAGTGTACTTTTGGTGGTTGAAAGGCAGGCCACACTTGCTGGTGTCCATGCAAGGTCGTCCCCAAAGGACACAGGAACTCCCAGTGGAGTGGTCTCCCAACCCTGTAAAGGGGGTAGGGCCTGGCTGGGAATGGAGACTTCTTCCAGAGACATGAGAAGGCCTCTGGCAAAATGGGGGGGGTAGGCACATGACAGGCACAATCAGCAACCCCCCCCCCACCCGGTGCTGTCCAATTGCTCTTATGACTGCCCTGGTAACTGGGGGACTATAGGTGGAAGGAACAGGAAGCTGAAGTTGCTCAGAAGCACGCTCCAAGGGTAAATGTGGACTTGATGACTGCAGGGAAGCTGCCCCTTGCTAGAAACCTGAATTGCAGTCTTGTTATGTGAGGAAAGAATAAATACACCCCTTGGAGAAAGCTTGGTGTGTGCTTGTGAGCATGAAACCATGTGGTCTAGCCAGGCAGTGCAGTTCCATGGGTAGTGATAGAGTCACCCTGGCACAAGGGGAGAGGGAGCTGGGCATTCATGTGGGAAAACACAACAATTAATTAGCCAGAGGCTGCTACAACTGTTCCCTCTAAGCTGTGTGCATGTGTGCACGCACACAGGTCATGAAACCTGTGCACACCACAAAATAAAGTGTGCACAAAAAAATTCAATAGTGCTAATATTGGTGCTCACAAAGAAATGTTTTTGTGCACACAAAGAAATTGTTTGTGCACACAGTCTATGAGTAATTAGAGGGAACATTGGCTGCTATCCTAGTAAGTAAACACCCATCCCACAGAGCATTGGCTCATGTCCTTGCCTCTGCTCCCCTTCCATCTCTGTGTGACTGTCCCTGTGGTATCCTTTGTCTGTAATGATCTTGAGGGTTCATTGAAGGCCATATTATTGAATGGGTGAGGAACAGAACTTTAATCACAGAGGCAGGTGTGAATCCCAGGTGTGTATCTAGTACCAATCATGTTAGATCACCTGTAGAGCATGTCTCCCAATTCATGTACAACACTGGCCCATGCTAGGGAGTGTCTCAAAATCCACAACCTTCTACAAGCATATCCCTACAATCTCCTTTCCGTCTTTCCCCACAGGGGCACCTCTCTCTTAATTTGGTGTCAGTGTTTAGTGCAGTACTTTGGTCCAGGAAAGCGCTTGAGCAGGTGCTAGGGGGAATGCTGCCTGGCTTTGGTGAGGCTGTCCCTGCTTCTGCAGTGTGTCTTCCTGCCCACTGCCTTGAGCCACAAGGCCATCTCTGCTGCCCCATCTCCCAGCAGCCTCCACTTCTTGCCTCTCAGCATCTCTAGTCCAGTCCTACTAGGCAGCACTTGCCCATCTTGCCCGCTAGCTTTGGTGCTGTGATGCATCCCTCTTGCTGGACTTCTTAGCACTCTACAACTTCAGGAGGGAGCTCTCTGTTTCCAGGCTCATCAACCAGGTTTCATTGCTGAGTCCCACCATAGTGATGTCAGCTCTGCCCTTATGCTGATGAAGGAACTGGATGGCAGGTGGAACCAAAGCTTCTATTCTCCCTGTAAATAGGAGCCACCTCCCTCCCCTTTGTAGTATCTCAAATGCCACTGAGGTTAAATTAGGGTGACTCCTTGCTTGGAATGGCTCTCTGGCCTTGTGATGAAATGGCCAATGACCTTTACTAGCCCTACTCCCAAAACACAGCCAACGTTATGCTGTGTTTTTGCAGCTGTGTCTGTCCTGGACCAGCTGGAATCTGTCACCAACACAAATTAGTCTGATAAAAGATATTACCTTAGTTCCCCAGGAGATGGCAGCAGAGATCTCCATCCCCTGGGGTGCTCAGGCTGCAGCTTAGGCACCCCCCTATTAGGTTCCTAGTCACAGTTTTAGACACCCCAATCCCTCTGAAATTCTGGCTCCCGGTGCTTGGCTTGGCCAGGCTGCCACAGCAGGAAAATGAGCTCACTGTTGGAGTGTGATGAGGAATCACTGAGTGTTTCCTACTTACCATTGCTGGCTGTCTTTCTGTAAACCCTGAAGTCCAAGCAGATGAATGGTAGCATCAATAAGGCTGTAATCGAAGGAGTGGGTGTCTGAGGGGAATGGGTGGAACTGAGGTTGGACAGGCAACTGCTGTTGTTTTTTTTTTTTCTAAGCTGAGAATATGGAGGCAGACCCTGAAACAAAGGAACTATGGCAAAAGGAAGGAGGCTTTGCCCATGGGTTTTCATAGGACTAGGTTCTCCCAAGCAGTCACATCCATTGCAGCTTTCAGTGACACCAGGCAAGAAGACTGGGAAGTTGTGGGAAGCCTGAGAAATGGGAATCTTAAGGCTTGGCAATGTTCAATAGTTGCTGGGAACTTGGGCTAGATGCTTTAGTCATAGACCTGCAGGCCTGTGGCTTAGATCAGAGGTCCTCAACCTCAGGATTGGGACCCAAAATTGGGTCACCAGAATGTTTCAAAGGGTGGTGTGGCAGCTCCTGTCCTATAGGGCTGGCTAGGTTTGGCTCCCTGCTCCGGGCACAGTAATCTCAGGTTCCAGCATTGCTTAGGTTTGACCCAGCCATCTTGAAAACAGGAGCCCCAGTGCCAAATGTAATTGTCTTTGCAAACCCCATGAGCCAGCTCCCAACTTCACTCATGCACATTCAGTCCATTCAGGGGCATAGGGCCAAATCTGAGCAACTTAGCCAGCCCCACCCTCAGACTATTTACTTGGTCAAGCCAGGCCATAAACATTTACAAATGGGTCCTGAGCCCAAAAAGTTTCTGTGAAGTCATGTACTATAGTAATGGGCAGCAGGATAAAACTGAAAGATAACTAGGTGACTAAGATTGCAGAGCAAAGTTGAGGTACCTAAATTTTATATCTAGAGGTGGAGGGTTGGAGGACAAATAAGATTAATAACAGTCTCTGCCAGGCACTGACCAGTTCCAGTTGGGTGCCAGCTTCTCTGGGCATAGAGGAAGCACTCCACAAAAAAATGTGTGGCCCCACTGGCACCTTTCAGGCTCTACAAGAAACAAAACAACCACAGGCAATACCTGCAAAAGGGTTTCTCATGAAATTGTAAACAGGGAAATGACTGAAGAGTAAAAATCACTCAGCACATAGAGTTGCATAACAAGTCTCTGTGGCAATCACAGGGTGGAGCTTTGCAGTCTTGCCAGGTTAAGGTAGTAACCAGGGCAATAAGCGGTTTCCAGGGTGCTCGGCCAGTGCCTCTGTGATTCAGGGACCCCTTTGCAGGGCATTCAAATGGCAGTGACCCAGCTTGCTACCTAATTGCCTTGTAGCACAGAGTAGGTGAGTTCTTTTATGAGTCGGCGGGAGGGGCTGCCAAGAGACATCTGTGGCCCCCTGAATGTAGGGCTGGTTTGAGGCTGACCCCAGGATGGGGCTGCTCTAATTTATGCTGTTTCTTATACTGTGCTTTTCATCAGTAGTTCTCAAAAGCTTCACATTCTTTGAATACATGTTCCCTCCCAACCTGGGGGAAGGCAGGCCATGCCTATTTTCTGTGTTATACAGATGGGGAACTGAGGCCCAGAGACTTGCCCAAAGACATACAGGATGTCCATGGTGGACTTGAACCCACATCCTAGGACAGTGCCCTAACCACTGGACTAGTCTTCCAATTCCTCCCAAAGGGTTAGCTAGCAGTCAGGGACTCTCAGGTGTGCTTCACCTCCTTCTCATCTCTGCTTGCCCCTGCACATGCTTTACACTGGAGAATGGGGAAACAAGAGCCTGCTACACTGGACCTGTGCCTGCTGTAGAGATCCTCCATTGGGAAGTTCCAGGTGATTTTTGGCTCCTCCAGGCAGCTAAGGGCTGGAGATTCCCTGGAGAATCTGAGCTCATATGGAGGCATCTGTGCTGTCAACTTTTGTAATTATATAATATGTTTTCCTTAAAGCCCAGACTCCTGGGCTGTGTTCACATGGCACTTTTGTTTCGAAACAACCTCGTTGTTTTGAAACAAAAAAAAATATGTTCACACGACGCACAGTTGTTTCGAAACAAGTTAAACCCCATTTGGAAACGAAACAACCTTGTTTCGAAACGCTTGTTTCGAAACAACGCATGTGAACATGTTGTTTCGGAA
>ML681968.1:566297-694724 GCA_007922195.1 Podocnemis expansa | reverse complement strand
AGCTCTGGCGGGGGCGCTGAGCCACCCCACAGCGGCTCACCCCCTGCTGGTGCCTGCAGCCCCCTTTCTGGGGCTGCAGGGTGAGCCAGCAGCGGCTCACCCCCAGGGGTAACGAAATAGCATGTTCACACAGTGAACTTGCTATTTCGTTTCCCGCTTTTTTTCTTATTTCGAATTAACATTTTGTTAAGTCGAAATAAGATATTTCGAAATAAGGTGTTGTTTCGAAACAAGTTGTTTCGACACAACTTGTTTCGAAATAACCCTGTGCGTGTGAACACAGCCCTGGAGTCAAGTGATTAGGTGAGATCCCTTGCTTGTGCTTTAATAAACCACCAATTCTAGCCCCCCCATTGTGCCTCTGGCACAAATCTCAAACATGTGCCCAGTGTGACATAAAGGCTCAGAAACCAGAAGGCCAAAAATTGGCCCTACAGTTATTAATTTTTACAAATCTCAGGATTTTTTAAAAGCCAGGCTCATAATTTGGTACCTGACCCATTATTTTTAACCATTCAGTGCTGCAGCCCAGTAGGGGCTGTGCTTGTACCTCTAGCACATGAGGCTCCGAGTGCTACCTGAGCAGGACATTAGCAGAATTTGCCAAGCCAGGGATTCCCCAGTTTCTCCTGATAATTTTGTCCATTTATCTGGAATCTAAGTACATGGTTGGGGAGGTGGGTGTAAAGTGACACTGAAGATTCCTTCCCCTGAGGGCCTTCCTGCTGTGGCTGACCTGTGTCCCTGGAGGCACCACCCCCTTTTCTCTTTGTTTCTTTCCAACTATTAACCCTTATGCTTCTGCTTTGTCTGTCAGCTGCTGTGGTGCTCCCCTGCCCCCCCCCCCGGACATTGGGGGATGATCTGCTCCCTGGGTCATTGTTTGGACCAATGGCAAGGAGGTAGGTAGGTCCCTGGACCAAATCCATCCAGGTGAGTGGAGTTTTACCATCCTCTTTTTACCCATCATGTGGGGATCAGCCATTTTAGGGAGGGCTCCCATTGCTGGGAATCTCCTTCCCACATCTCCTCAGAGCTGCATGCATCAGGACAGTGGGTCTGGCCAAGAACCAATGGAGGGAATCAGGCTAGCAAAGCTCTGTCCCCTGGTGTGTGTTAAGGAACAGCCTGCAGGGTGTGAGAAAAAAGGACTCTGAGAAAAATTTCCCCCTTCTGCTCTCCATTCAGTGCTGAACGCCTGCACAGGCCAAAGGGCCTGGGCCCCAGTAAAGACAAGTGCAAAGTACTGCACTTAGGAAGGACAAATCAAATGCACTGTTGCAAAAGGGGAAATAACTGGCAGGGAAGGTCATGCTGCTGCAAAACTTCTGGGAGTGATAATGGCAGGGGCATTGCTGGCGTCGGGCTTTTGGAGCTTGAGCCCCAAATGTCAGCACCAGAGCCCTGGGTCTGCCTTTGCGGCAGCTGGAGCAGTGGCATGCTTAAAGTGCATGAGCCCCCAGTGTCCACGCCAGAGCCCTGGATCTTCTTCTGGGCCAGGGGCGCTCCTGGATAATGGATCACCAATAATGAGCCAACAATGGGATGCAGTCATGAGGGTTCATATAATTCTGGGCGTATGAACTGCATACACTGTATTGAAGACACCAGGGCAGTGCTTGATTGGTGCAGGGCTGAGCCACAGCACTGCTGGGCTTGCTGCATCAGTTATGAATGTAAAAAAATTGCTTGAGTCCTGGCACCTCTTTCATTACAAATTGTCCTGTGTAGGTGGGAATTGTTTTGCTGCATTTGGCACTGGTGAACTCTCAGCTGGTGCACTCGGTCCTGTTCTGAGTGCCACACTTTAGGAAAGACGTAGACAACCTGCAGAGTCCAGAGAAGAGCAACAAAAATGAACAAACATTAGAAAACCCGACCTCTGAGCGAAGATTAAAAAAAATACTGGGCATGTTTCATCTGGATTGGAGAAAGGAAATCCATTAGTAACAATATTATACCAACTTAATGAGCACCCCCCTACAACTCTGCCTACACCCCCCCCCATTTTGAGTCTTGGGGAAATTGCATGCTCCCCTGAGCACCTTCGCCAGTGGGCTGGGTGGCTTCCCCAAGTCCCACAGCTAGGTGCCTTCCATGAATGCCTGCCAGTTAGCTTCCCTGAGTCCACTGGGCACCCTTTCCTCTGGCTCCCCATCCCCAACTCCCTCAGGCCACTTACCTGGCTGCCAGAGCTGCTCCCACGCTGAGCATGCCCCTCACTGCCGCCATTCTTCTGGCTGGCAGGAAGCTGCACTAGGAAGTTTAAAATCTCCTGCCCTGAGCATGCTCAGGGTGGGAGACTTTAAACTCTCCGCAACAGCTTCCTGCCAGCTGGAAGAATGTGTATTCGGTGCCAGTGAGAAGCCATGGCTACAGGCCCTGTGCAGCCAGCAGTGAGGCGTGCACCAGGGAGTTGGGGCTTCTGTGCACGCGCTCACGTGCACAGTTTACAAGGAACACTGGACACAAGTCTGACATCAGAAGTAACAATATTCAAAAACTATGAGGGAAATGCTTCATTCTCTCTGCTCATTCTTTTGATGATTTGTTAATAGGTGTGCTCAAACAAATGGATAACAAATCGATGCTTCAAACAGAAACTGCAGAATTGGAATTCATATGCGAATTGACACAGTTGTTTTAAGATTAAATAGGGACTATGGCTTTTTTTCTTATTACAACAGGTGATTTGACCTCACCTTCCTCTATACACTGTTCCCCAGTGTTTGAACCTGAACTGCTTTGATTTGCTGTAACAGTCTGACCTGATCCTATGACTTGTACTTCCCTGCATTTATTTTCCTCCCATTCTGTAAATTCCTTTTATTCAAGTATCTGACAAAGTAGGATTTTCTTCCATGAAAGCTCATGTGAGAAATAAATTTGCTAGTCGTTAAAAGTGTCACAGGACTTCTTGTTTGTTTTGCTGAACTATATTAATGCTGTTACTCCTTTGGAACCTGTCAGCTGTTCTTGTATCAATCCTGTAACTTCTGATATCCAATCCTGGCTCCAAGACTGCAAATGAAAGAGATTCTACCATGAACTTAAGTAAGTTTTTTTTCCAGTGAGTAATTACCCTCACATTGCAATTTGCACCTTATTTCCAGACTGAATTTTCTTACCTTTGATTCCAGCCATTGGATGTTGACCTACTTTTTCTGTTAGATTAAAGAGCCATCTAATATCTGACATCACTTTATTGTCTGCGTGCACCTACACAGGGATGAAGTCATCTCTTAAACTAACAGTATAAACAGAGCTTCTTTACTCTCTCCATGTTCTCCAGACCTTAAAACATTCTTGCAGCTCTTTTCTGAACCCTTTGCAGTTTTTCAATGTCCTTTTTGAAGTTTGGACACTACAGCCATAATATTTCAGTAATGTTCTCATTAATATTGTATACCCCACCCCCTTCCTCTCTTTTAACATTTTCTTGCTTGTATATCCAAGGCATGTGTTCACTCCCTTAGCTACAGTGTCACACTGGGAACTCGCATTCAATTGTTTATCTGCCATGACCTTTAAATTCTTTTCATGTCATAGAATCATGGAAACTGGAAGAGACATGCAAGATCATCGAGCACAGTCCCTTGCACTCATGGTAAGACCAAGTACTCTCTTAAACCATCCCTGACAGGTGCTTGTCTAAAATGGTCTTAAAAACTTCCCATGATGGAAATTCCACAGCCTGTCCAAGCAACTTATTTCAGTGGTTAATCACCCTGACAGTTAGGAATTTTTTTCTAATGTCCAACCTAAATCTTCCTTGCTGTAATTTAAGCCCATTGTTTCTTGTCCTATCAGCAGTTAAGGAGAAAAATTTTTCTCCCTTCTCCTCATGACAACCTTTTAGGTACTTGACAACTGTTATCATGTCCCTTCTCAGTCTCCTCTTTTTCAGACTAAACAAACCCAGCTCTTTCAATCTTCCCTCATAAGTCAAGTAGTCCAGACCTCTAATGATTCATGTTATTCTTCTCTGGACTTTCCATATTTTTCCTGAAATGAGGTACTCAGTACTCGATACAGTACTTCAGTTGAGGCCTAATCAGGGTCAAGTAGAGCAGAAGAATTACTTCATGTGTCTTACTTACAGTACTCCTGTTAATGCAGCCCAGAATGGCATTTGCCTGTTATGCAATAGTGTTACACTGTTGATTCTTATTTAACTTGTGGTCCACTGTGTCACCCAGATCCTTTTCTGCAGTACTCCTTCCTATGCAGTCATTGGCCATTTTGTATATGTGCAATGGATTCTTCTTTCCTAAGTGGAGTATTTTGCACTTGTCCTTATTGAATTTCATTCTGTTTACCTCAGACCATTTCACTGGTTTGTCCAAATAATTTTGAATTCTCATCTTATCCTCCAAAGCATCTGTAACCCCTCCCACCTTGGTATCATCAGAAACTTTATAAGTGTACTCTCTATGCCATAATCTAAATCAGTGGTTCTTAACCTTTTGCAGGTCATGACACATTTGGTGGCATATCGTGACCCTGCAGGACACATCAGCCCACCTCCATTCCCTCACCCCCAGGCCAAATCCAGCCATCTCCTTGGCTCTCTGTGACACACTTATCACTGTGTGGTGACACAGTAATGTGTCCCAACGTGGTGGTGGTTGAAAATATTGAACAGAACCAGACCCAGAACCGATCCCGGCAGTACCTTGGCCATCACAGAAAGCAATCAGGTTGGTATGATGTGCTTTGTTCTTGACAAATCCATGCTGATTACCACTTAATGCCTTATTCTCTTCTAGATGTTTGCTAATGGATTCCTTAATTACTTGCTCCATTATTTTTCCTGGTACAGAGGTTAAACTGACTGGTCTATAATTCCCTGGGTTGTCCTTATTCCCCTTTTTATAGAAGGGCACTATATTTGCTCTTTTCCAATCCTCTGGGACCGCTCCAGTCTTCCAGAGATAATAGCCAATGACTCAGAAATCTCCAGAATCAGCTCTTTGAGTATTCTAGGGTGCGTATCATCAGGCCCTGGGACTTGAAGACATCTAACTTGTCCAGGTAATTTTTAGCTTGTTCTTTCCCTGTTTTAGCTTCTGATCCTATCCTGTTTTTACTGCACTCCCCTACGTCAGGCGTCCGGTCACCACCAACCTTCTTGATAAAGACTGAAATGAAGAAATCATTTAGCTCCTCTGCCATTTCCCCTTTTTCTGTTACTGTTTTTCTCTCTTTGAGTAATGGTCCTACACTGCCCTTGGTCTTCCTCTTGCACCTGCTTCCTAAAATACTCTCTTATATTTTGTAAGTGTGGCCTGTGTTCTTTGTTCATTGATGGCCTCTAGCTGTAGTAAGATATGTTGTTCAGATGAACTTGCCTTACAAAGTGATCCAGATCACCCTGTATAACTGAGCAGTCCCCATCATTATTTGCCATCCTGTCAATTTTTGTGTCACCCACAAATTTTACCAGCAGTGATTTTCCATTTCCCTTCCAGGTCATTGATAAAGGTCATTAGATAGCACTGGGGACATCCCATTGGATGAGCATTCACCATTTACGGTTACTTGTTGCGATTTGTCAAGTAACCCATTATTAATCATTTCAGTGTGGACTACACTGGCTTTATAGAGCTAATTTTTAATAAGTATGTGCTGTAGAACTAAGACAACTCTTTAGAGAAGTCCAAGTATGGTCTGGCAATAGATAACCTTTATCAAGCAAACTATGATCGCATCAAAAATGGTATCGAGTTTGGTTTGGCAAGACCTATTTTCAGTAGAAGCTTATCTGATTGGCATGAACTAGAGGACCATTCTTTAGTTAGTCAAATTAAATGGCTCACCTATGTAATAACCCTTGGGGAGGAAGGGGTTAACACTCTGGTCAGTGAGTCCCAGGACAGCCAATAGGAATGAAGCACAGCTTTTTGAATGGTAACAGCAGCGTGGCTTGGGCCTGTTTGGATGCAGCAGAGCTCCTGGAAGGATCAGGAGGAGGCCAGAGGGGCCTGAGGAAGAATCCAGCAACATCCTTACCAGAGATAAGTTAAGCTTGGTACTGACCAGGCGTGAGTAGAACAGGGAATGTTTATTTAGACGCGGTCAGGGTATTTTTTTTTGTTTTTGGCTTGTTTTTTGGATTTCTCTGTGCTGAGCACATGTACCCCCTCCCACTACCCTGTAACTACCCAAGTTAGTTCCCAGAGAAGCAACTCTCTGTGTTTATTATCTGTTCTTTTTGATTAAAGAGTTTACCTTTTAAGTAAGTTCTGGTTCTGTGTCCTGAAAGGCAAGAGGTTTGTGTGCACGTGCCTTAGACTGCACAGGCAGCTACTAGAGGGAACCCTGTTCCAGTTCCAGCTCATATTGCAGCTGGGGTCCAGTCTCTTTCCTGAGAGAGGAATAAGAGGATTGCAAGTACCTCACAGGGAGGAATTCCCAAGTGTGCCTTCCTGTGTCTCAAGAGGTTTTTCTGCATTTGGGTGGTGGCAGCGATACCACTCCAAGGCCAGGAATTGGAGGCCTTGGAGACTTTTAAGAGCAGGCTTTAAGGCCAGTGGCTTTTCTGGCCTGTTGCAGGCCCCCACCTTCTGCACTCAGAGTGCCAGAGTGGGGAAAAAGCCTTGACAACCTAGATTACACATGTACCTGGTGCAGGGAGCTCTTGGCCCTTACAACCGAAGGGCAGAATTTGGCAGAGCAGAAAGAGACAGCTATTCACAGAGATGGCAAGTAGGGCTGGGCTTGGTAGAGCAAACCAACTTCCAAACTGTCTCTACTCTTCTCTGGGTGAGGAAGTCAATGTTGTGATGGGGGGAGACCAAGGTGGAATGGGAGGGCACACTCATATCTTGCTAATCATGAGCTCCAACCATAATCTCTTCCCCACTCACAGCTCACAACCTGAGGTACTAGAAATGCTGCGTCACTGTGCGTGTTGACACCAAGGACTGCAAAACATTTCCCATTGGCATTTATTTCATATATTCCATTTGCTGCATTTCGTTCACTATGAAACATGAGCTGAGTTACTCAGGTGAGCTTTTCATGTCAAACTAGAAACCAAAGTGCTTAATTAACCCGTGTGTAGTGCACTCATCTTCATACCTTCAGTAGCTTTCAGGGGGGATCTACTGCATAAGCATCAGTAGTTCTAATTATATTACCGGGCAGCACTGCATCCTCTGGCAGACTAAAAGCAGAGTGGATAGTGAAGAGTCAACTCTGCTAGCCAACTACTGGCTACATCCTGGATTAGCTTGAGCTATCCCACTTTGCACAGCTACATTTCTGTACTCTGATTTAAATGGGAAGTGTCTGGGATCAGAGAATTCTTGGTTCATGGCTCTAGAATCTGCTTCCTTCCTACTTGCTCCACAAGAACTGGGATACAGCTTGTGACTGGGTTGACTGCATCTGGTGGGTTGGTGGGTGGTTTTGGCACTGGGCAAAGGGGCTCATTGCTTTGCCATGTTGTGTCTATAGTTTGCATTTGGAGATTGTTGAAGTGGAGTGAGGGGGTTTGATGGGTGTAATTGCACAGAAATAAACAATGCATGCATTTTGAGGTAAGACTTGGAAACTGCTTCTCAGGATATCTTAAAACTAGGAATTGGGTTGAATCTAACAGTCAGCCAGAGGGATGTGATATAGGAGAGCTCCATGCTTGTATATGTGTAAAAGGTTAAGAGGTGAGGTCGTGGAGCTCGAGAATATGAAGTGCAGCTCCTGGGTTTTGCAGAACCAATAAACCTTGTTATACCCTGCAAATGGCTTCCTGGGCAGTGCCTCACATGGATTTCTTAACTCCATAGCAGAAGTAAAGGAGATTTAACTGCTTTAATTCATTGTCATGGCTGACCAGAGGCACTGGCTTATTTTGGAAATGGGTTGCAAATGAAGGGCCTTCTGTGGCCTGCCTGAGCTGTGCCTGGGCAACTTATGAAGTGGCTAAGACTGGCCAAAGAAAGCAGGCCAGTTGGGGGAGATGCACTTGAAGACAGCAATGGGTTACAGCTGTTTCCAAGTCTGTCAGCACTTATGGTTAGTAGGCAAAGCACACCAAACTGTAATAAATGGCTTAGAAATACTTGGTGGCTCAAAGGAATGGAAGCTATACAACATGTTTTCAATACTGCTGATCAGAATGAAACTGAAACTCCCAGCCTGCTGTTCTAAACAGGAAGGTACTGACTGGGAGCAGGTGTAATATCTAGCAGATGGACAAAGCAGCACTGATACTAAACTGCATGGTATTGGAAATGTTTTGAGGACATGACAGGTGTAGTCTGCAAATGACAATCAAGGTCAGGCCTATGGCTTAGGAAAAAAAGGAAATTTAACTAGGCTAAATGCAAACTCCTCTATGGAATGATCCATGTTGAGAGTACGGGAGAGATGCTTTGAAAGCAGGATGCTAGAAGTGGCCTGAGATGCTAATAGTCAGAATATTAGGTGTCAGCTAGCAGCAAAACCAGCCTACCAGTACATGAGTCACAGTTGAAAAAGGCAACAAAATGAACCTGAGGGTGAAATATAAATGGTTTGCCTGGGCCTGGTCTATGCCCAGATTGTCCCACTGTTGCTATGTCATTTGGAGGTGCCATTTTGCTGTTACAGTTGTACCAGTACAGACCCTACTGTGGACACTATTGTACTGAAATAGAGGAAGCTTGTCCTCATTCCCCCTCCCCCTCAGGGGTCTGTTCTCCTGGTATTAACACCTTTGTGCTGACACAACTGCCTCCACACTAGGGGACTTCTGTTGCTTGAACTACTGCTTGGGGGTAGGGAGGGGCAGGACAACGTGTGTGTGTGCGCGCACACATGCGTGGACCAGTTACTGACTGAGGTGCAGTGAGGAAGGTCCATAAGGGTCACTGGGGGAAAAGCCAGAGGAAAAGAGGAATTTGTTAGGAGGCTGATGGGGATACAGTGGAAATCGGTAGAGCCCTGTGCGGATACAGATAAGCGGATCCGTATCCGACCTGCATCCACAAGAAATGGTCCGCCGATATCCGTGTTGTATCCGTGGATGATATAAGGCGGATATCTGCGGATTTGCAAGGCTCTAGAAATCGGGGTCCCAGGGTGGATTGTTGCTGAATACCAGGAAAATCTCCCCAGGAGGGAACTCTGATTGGGAAAGGGTTCCTGTCAATCAGCAGGGCCAGGGTCACATCCCCAACTCAGTGCAGAAAGAATAATCAGAGGTCGGTATGGGATGAACCAGGGCTCATGGTTTCTCCCCATCCCTAACACAGTGATTGTGCATGGCCTGCCAGCCCCTACAGCTGAAGAGCCCCCAAGGTTCAGCACAGAACTCGGTGCTTTGCACTGGGCCTGGGGTATGCTCTTTAGCTAGACCTCAAATCACAGGTGAAAAAAGGTAACCAAAGTGTGAGGGCTTGTATAGATAGGAAAGTGCTCCCAGTTATATTGGTGGAATAAAACATCCAAGGCCACACAGGTACAACTCCTGTGAGGACACTTGTGCTGGTGGAACTGGGACCTGTTTTTGTTTCTTATGCTCCTACCTCAGTGACAGAAGGCTGGCCAAGGAAAAGTTTCTCAGGCCAAACTAGGAATGAGTTATGCTGGTGTAACTAAAAGGTTTAAATTGGCACTTTAGCTTGCCCTGGTGTCATTTTTCTGTGTGGTGAAGCCCTGACTTCTGGGAAGGGTTGCACAAATAAATTACTGTGCCCTGAAGGGCTAGTCAGCAGCTTTCAGATCCTGAAATGACAGAGTGCAACATCATTGGCAAACTACAGCAATGAAAGAGGGGGAAGTTTAAGCAACAATAACCCCACTGGGAGTTCTGCCCCCCTGCGAGTTGCTCAGGCAGTGGCCAGTGGAATGAGGAGCCTTGACCTAAATTACTCACACATAGGTTCAAAGTGGTTTGAGAGGGCTGCGTACGTGACTTTCCCTGCTGGCTAAGTGCCAGCTAAGCAGCGTGGTTGGGTGGAGACAGGCCCAGAGTTCTCTCCATTGTCCTTCGCTTGGGACTGTGCTGACTGAGTGGGAGGGCTTGCTTCCAGCCCCCTGAAATCACTAGTGGAGGACTGAGGGCTTGATCAGTAACATCTGGTGTTGTGGTAGTGAGCAGAAGGCAGGTGATACACCAAAGGCGAGTGATACATTTCACAGAGGGTTTGACCCTGCCCCTGTGGGTTCAAAGGGAGTTTTGCCCTTGACATCAGCTGCTGGACTCACAGGATCAGTCCCAGAGAGAGTGGCTATGCAGGCTCTTGGGTGCTCCCCAGGGCATTAAAAATGCCAACGAAGACAAAACCAGAAGCAGCAAAGTAATGCCCTTTCCTAGGCCTGTAATAGCAGGTCCAAAAACCAGCCTTCCCTACTGCCCAGAGTCCAGTTGTGCAAAACCTGAATCTCTCAGGAAAACATCATACATGTATGTACATGTGTACACAAATGCATGTGTATATACATACCTACATGAAAGTATACACACATATGTACACACATATACAGGTGCATGTATGTCTACACATACACAAAAATGCACACTCTCTCTCTCTCTCACACACACACACAAAATATGCGTGCAGACACGCACAGATGCACATGTGCACAAGTGAGGCACAAGAGCTAGTTTATTTGAAATACCCTTTTTCTCACATCCTGCAAAGCTGGCAGCTCTAAGGGCAGGATCAGGGCTTGCCCCCATCCCAGAGAGAAGCGGAAGGAAGCAGCCTCCACAGACCTTGCATCCCTGTGCTCAGATGGGGGGGGGGGTGAGGAATAGGCAGAGACAGGGCTCCCACACAGCCTACCAGCTCATGTGCTTGAGGCTTACTCTGCATCAGTGATGGAGCTGCTGCAGATTTCGTCTCCCCAGAGCAGGGAAGCCAGAGATGTTTGTGGGTTCCAACCTGCTTGTGCTCTGGGGCCAGCTCCACAAGGGCATGCCACAAACCACGAGTGTCCCCAGAGAGCGCCACTTGCAGGAAATTCCAGTCTCTAACATCATCACACCTAGCCTCTCTCTCACAAAGGTCCTCGTTTCCTCTGAGAGCTGGACTGTTTGCTCCATGGATCTCTCACCATTTCAGTCTCTGTGTTAGTGGGCAGGGAAAGGAGGGAAGGCGTGGGCTCCTGGTGGATGGTGAATGCCCACTTTCTGACTGGTGCTTTGCATTCTGACCTGTGTGCTACTGGGAGCAGGGGAAAGAGGGCAAGTACTGTTGGAGGAGGCCTTGCCCTCCATCTGACCCCCAAAGCATTAAAGACCTTAGACATTGTGCTTCTGCCCTCACCCTGCCCCACCCCACCCCCAATTTCCATAAGGGAAAATGGAGTATAATTAC
The DNA here is from genome assembly GCA_007922195.1 of Podocnemis expansa. Lineage (NCBI taxonomy): Eukaryota > Metazoa > Chordata > Testudines > Podocnemididae > Podocnemis > Podocnemis expansa. The sequence goes on along the minus strand of ML681968.1, from coordinate 683,415 downwards.
CAGGGTCACATGGGCATATAACAGCCAGTCTTCTTTGGACAGGGCTTACTGGAAGAATAGGTCAGGAGCAAAGTGTGCCTCCTCTGGGCAGTTCCTGACACCATAAATGAACATGAAGAAATCTAGTGCAAAGTCTGACTTGTTGTTACACAGGCCTCAATCTCTGTAAAAGCTTCTCACTTCCTAGCCACAGCAGCTGGACTCAGCCCAGGCCCCTGTGTGCACAGAAACTGTGTGGGAAATAAACCCTCAGAGCCAAGGTGCAGAAACCTTGGTGCAATCAGCCTGCAGGGCAGGCAACTGAGAGGAAACAGGACAGCTCCAGAGTCGGTAGAGGTAGCTAGCAGTCAGGTGAAATGTGATGGTAATTGATGAGTGTAGAGCCCTGTGCATTCAACAGTCCTGTAGCATTTCCCCATTTGCCTCGGGATCATGCTCTGGAATCCCAGCTTGCTTTTAACATAAGGGTTGTAGCAAATATCATTCTGAACAGGTGACCCTGAGTCATTCTGTTGATACAGTGATGTCTGCCAGAGTTAGCAAAGAACCTGAATTAGCTGCTTTGGGAGGTGTAACCTGCCCTGCACTCAGTCAGGGCCCAGGGGCTCTGTGGCCTGGAATTGGACATTTTTCCACTATGCCATAGAATTCAGCATTTGTTGTGGAATCAGACATTTTACTGCACTTGGCCCCTGGTGTTTTGTTTTCTGTCTCACTGCCCTGCTGCGACCCACCTGCATGTACTTCTTCCTTTGCATCTTTTCTCATAATGGGGAGCTAATTAGATTGCAGTGTGGACTGCCTGCACTGTTCAATGGGACCAGGCAGCAGGAGGTTCAGGAGTCAGAGGTGGCATCACATTGCAAACCGGAGGGCAAGCAGGGCACTTTAGCCCTGCCATACGAGCCGTGGCCCAGGAAGGGAAGCCAGGCTGCACAGAAAGCAGCTTGAAACATCCAGCTTCCAAAAGAGTCACTGTTGGAAGTAAGGATCTAGGAATCAGACTGTGACCAGAGCTTGTGTGGGCTTGGGGAATGGGAAGCAGGCTATCAGGTGTGGAGAGGATTACTATCCCTTAAATGCAGTCCAGGTGATGGAACCACCTGCCCAGGGTGTCAGTCGAATCACGTGTGGAAGATCTTCCCAAATGCCCACCTCTTGAGGATCTTATTGATCCCATCCACCCCACCAACACAAGGTTCATTCCCTGCAGTTCTCTGGAGCAGCCTACTTTGAAATGGCCCTTCCCAATCCCTTATCTTCTGCAGCATTCCATAGCTCAGGTACACAAACTGAGTTGTGTTCCTTTGTCTTCTGACATAATGCTTGAGTAGGAAACTGCTGAAGTTTTCATTAGATGAACAGATTCTAAGGCCAAAATAAAACAATTATGATGATCAATTTCCCACTTCTTCCCATGGTTATATATATTTTATAGCTGCCTTCACTTTGCCTCTAAATTAGCTTGTTTTTTTAACCAGTCTTCTCCCTCATTCTGGGTTGTGGGTTTTTTGAGTATCTCGTGAGGTGTTCTTAAATGATTTCTATTTACCATTTACCTATATCTGATTAAGTTCTTCCTCCCAGCTGATTTGATTCATAATTGTTTTCAACTTTTATTCTTCTTGAGTTTGATCTTCATTTTTACCATACGTGAATGACAGTCACATGTGACTTCAGCTCCTCTGTCTGCTCCAACATCCTGTGGAGTTGATCAAAATGTCCTTCTAATATGTTCAGTCTGGTTCCTGGTGACTCCATCTGAAGAATCCCAACTTTCTTTATGCTTTTCTCTGTGTAGGAATAATGTTCCATCAATTGTGAGCTTTGATACCAGTCTTTCATCATTCTGGGTTTAGGAATCAAAGCTATGCTTTCTTCACTCAACTGTAGTCATCTCCAAGATTGGAATTAAAGTTCCCCATTAGTAATGAGAGAATTTTGTTGGTCAGAGATTGCAGACGTTTGTAGGCTTGAGCTTTGGTCTCATTATAGTAGGTATTCATTTGTGTGTAACATTGTAGAATTGCCATTTTCTTGTATTGTGTTTGAAACCTGGCCTGATGCAATCAGCTGCTAATTCATTCATAGAATGGTCTGTGCCAGGGACGTGAAGTCAACTCCTGCCCTGGCTGCTGGCAAGTTTGGGCTCCTAGCCTCTCTCCACAGGCCTCAGGAACCAGCTGCCAGGCCCCACCACCTGTGGCAAGGAGCTGGGAGCTGGATCTGGCCCTCAGCACATCACTGCACAGCAGGAGCCGGATCAGGCCCCCGGATCTGGATTGGGGCCCAGGAGCCCAATCACACACTGAGGAGGGGAAGGGGGCAGGCCCTGCCCTGTAAAATCAACTTAAATGCTTAAGCTGACTTACATGGCAGAAGTTATTAAGTCGACTTAAGCAATTAATAAATTCTACCTAATAACCAGCGACTTAATACATTCTAAATATAGCCTGGGAGTTGCTTAAGTTGACTTTAAGGCAGTTTAAGTAGACGTAAGCCCCTAGTGTAGACATAGCCAATGATTCTCAGGCTGCATGGAACCAAGTGGTCATGTTTAGCCCTGGAAGGCTGAGGTCGGGACTTCAAGGTCCTGACAGTTTTAGGTGTGGATGACTATTTTAGGTCATTTTAAAGGTTTAGTCTGTTTTTTTTCTCTTCCCCTCAGAGTCCTTGACAGTTGAATTCTTGATAGTTGGAATCTTGGCTTGGCTTCACAATGGAAAGTGCCAGTACCATTTATTAGAACTTTCCAAACTCATCCCCATTGTGCTGAGGAGCTGGTAAATTGGCCTTGCCTTGTGATAGGACAGCGTTCTTTCCCTTGAGCTTTTACAGCTTAGCTGCTGGTTTAATGCATGTGTGATTGTTTTGCCTTCTTGTGTTTTCCTTAGTGATAAGAGAGCCTGATTCTTGGCTCTAAGACTCATGTTGTTATGATTTCCTTGACCTTTTGTGGAATGTTTCAAGGGTGTTAGAAAAATTGCCAGAGATGGAGAAGCCCCCATGAGTCTTGGTAAATTATTCCAATGGTTAACTACCTTCACTGGTAAAAATGTACACCCTATTTTCAGTCTGAATTTGTCCAGCTTCAACTTCCCACCATTGGATTCTGTTATATCTGTTTTTGCTACACAGAAGAGACTATTATGACATATTTGTTCCCCATAGAGATATTCATAGGCTATGGTCAAATCACCCCCATCCTTCTCTTTGTCAAGCTAAATAGACAGAGCTCCATGAGTCTGTCCTTGTAAGAATAAGAGTATGTCACAAATGTCCAGATTCCATGACTTCCATAGACCTCCCTGATATTTTCTTCTTCAGCTCTGGGGTGGCAGGGATGGATCTCTGAGTCGTGTGGCACTTTAAGACTAACAGATTTATTTTTTGCATGAGCTTTCGTGGGAGAAAATCCCACTTTGTCAGATGCTTCGAAGATGGGTGAACTTATAGACTGGAATGAAAATAAATGCAAAGGGGTGTAAAACATAGGATCAGATCATACAGTAACAGCAAATCAGAGCTGTTGTTAGGTTCAAACCATGGGAAGCCTGAAGTCAAATTACCTTTTGTAATGGGAAAAGAACCCATAGTCTTGATTCAATCCTGCTTTCACAGTTCTTTTCCCATTACAAAAGGTAATTTGACTTCAGGCTTCCCATGGTTTGAACCTAACAACTGCTCTGATTTGCTGTTAGTGTGTGACCTGATCCTATGTTTTACAACTCCTTGCATTTATTTTCATTCCATTCTGTAAGTTCACCCATCTTCGAAGCATCTGACGAAGTGGGATTTTCTCCCATGAAAGCTCATGTGAAAAATAAATCTGTTAGTCTTAAAGTGCCACATGACTCCTTGGGGCTTTTTGTTTTGGGTTTTTTTGTTGCTGGACTAGACTAACACGGCTATCCCTTTGGAAATGGGTCTCTGAGCCACCATGGGGTGGACCCCTCTGCCTCCTCCCATAGGGCTTGGGATCTCATCACTCCATTTTGTCACAGTTCTTTTTACTAAAATTTTGGGACAGGTCACAGACTTCTGAGAATTTTTATTTATTGCCTGTGGCCTGTCCCTGACTTTTACTAAGAATAACTATGACAATTATAGAGTAGGTTTTCATCCTTTAATTGTTCTTGTGGCTTTTCTCTGATTCGTCTCTAATTTACTGGCATCATTCCTGAGCTGTGGGCACATAGTATTGCACCAGCAGTTGCACCAATGCCAAAAACAGAAGTAATATAACCTCTCTGTTCCTATTCAAGATTCTCCTGTTTCCGCATCCCAGCTCATTTGGCCTTAGCCTTTCCCTAGAAGCTGAGAAGAGTGATCATACTAGGTAGGAACAAAGGTCCATTTAGCCCAGCATCCTGTCTTCTGACAATGGTCAATGTTAGGTGCTTCAGAGGCACTGAATAGAACAGGTGACCATCAAGGGATATGTCCCATTGCCCATTCCCAGCCTCTGGCAAATAGCAATCACTCCTTATCCTGACAACTGGCCATTGATGGATCTATCCTCCATGAATGGATCTATCCTCCATTGATGGATCTATCCTCCATGAATTTATCTACTGTAATTCTTTTTTGAACTCTGTTATAGTTTTCGCCTTCACAAAATCTTCTTACAATGAGTTCCACAGGCTGATTGTGTGTTGTGTGGAAAAATACTTCTTTTTAGTTTATTTTAAACATGCTGCTGTTAATTTCATTTGATGATCTAGTTTTTGTGTTATGAGAAAGTAAATAAGGAAATGTTATTTATATTTTCTCCAAACAAGTCCTGATTTTATAGGCCTCAGCAATGTTTCCTCTAATTTTTTGTAAGATGTGTGCGCAAAAAATTTCTTTTGTGCAAATTTTTGGAACTGGTGTCCAAATTTGTGCACACTCCAGTGAGTGTGGTCAAACTTGTGAGAGCAATGAAGCAAGTGTGTATGATACAAATTAATATAGTAAGTTTATTTTGATATGGTGATGGAAACGATATTATAAATTACAAAACCTTATTTGAAACATGCTACTTGAAACAGCTTTCTTAAAATAGCATAAAAATATTTGCACGGTTGAATTTCTTTTGTGCGTGCTTTATTTTGTTGTGTGCATGGGTTTCACAACCTGTGTGCGTGTGTGCACATGCGCAGCTTAGAGGGAACATAGGGCCTCAGTCATCCCCTCCATCTCCCCACTCTGCCATCTATTTTCCAATCTGGAAAGTTCTAGATTTATTAAGCTCTACTCATATGGAAGTTTTTCCACACACCTAATCATATTAGTTCCCTTTTCTGTATTGTTTCCAATTCCATTTCATCTTTTTTGAGACAAGGTGACCAGATCTACATGCAATACTCAAGACGTGGGCCTACCTTGTGTTTATAAAGAGGCCATGATATCTTCTGTCTTATTATCTAGCACTTTCCTAAAAATTTCTAACACTCTGTTAGCATTTTTTTACTGTTGCAGCACATTGAATGAACGTTTTCAGAGAACTATCCATAGTGACTCTAAGATTGCTTCCTTGAATGGTAACACCTAACTTAGATACCATCATTTTATATGTATACTTGGGATCACATTTTCCAATATGTGTTACTTTGTATTTATCCATATTAAATTTCATCTTCAATTTTGTTGTCTTGTCACCCAGTTTTGTAAGATCCCTTTTTAATTTTTTACAGCCTGTATTAGACCTAACTATATAGAGTAGTTTTGTATCATCTGCAGATTTTGCAACTTCATGATTTACTCCTTTTTCCAGAGCATTTATAAATATGTTGAACAGTATTGATCCTAATACAGACCCCCTAGGAGACATCATTATTGACCTTTCTCCATTCTGAAAACTGGTCATTTATTCCTACTTTTTGTTTTCTGTCTTTACTGATCCAGGAGAGGACCTTCCCCAGGGCTGGATTATTGCACTTAAAGTTTTAATAGAAGGGCATAGCAGGGAAAAGGGGAGGAGGTATTACCGTATATATTAAATATATACCCTGAGACTGAAGTTATGATAGAAATAGAAGGCAGACTTGTTGAAAGTCTCCAGGTAAGTATAAGAGGTGTAAAAGCTAAGGATGATGTCATGGTAGAGGTCTACTGCAGGCCTCCTAACCAGAAAGAAGAGGTGGATGAGGCTTTTTATAAATGACTAACAAGCATCCACAGCACAAGATTTGGCAATGATGGATCACGTCAGATACTCAAACATCTGTTGGAAAAATAACACTACAAGGCACAGATTACAGGACAAGTTATTGGAGACAATTTTTTTCTTTAGAAGGCGAAGTAAGCTATGAAGGGAGAGGCTGTTTTCAATTTGATTTTGACAGCTAGGGAGGAGCTGGTAGAGACTTTGAAAGTGGAAGGCAGCGTGTGTGTAAGTGATCACAAAATGATGAGTTTATGATTCTAAGGAATGGGAGGAGGAAAGCCAGCACAATAAAAATAATGGCTTTCAAGGAACTTATAGGCAACATCCTAGGGGAACCAAAGTCCAAGGAGAAAAACAGTTCAAGAGAACTGGTAGTTTTTCAAAGAGACATTATTAAGGGCACAAAAGCAAACTATCTCATTGTGTAAGAAAGATTAAAAGTATGACAAGAAACCACCCTGGTTTAACCAGGAGATCTTCAATTATCTGAAATTCAAAAAGAATCCTACAAAAAGTGAAAACTCGGTCAAATTACAAAGACTGATTAGAAACAAATAACATAAGTTTGTAGGAACAAAATTAGAAAGGCCCAGGTGCAAAATGAGATTAAACTAGCTAGATATTTAAAGGTTAACCAGAAAACATTCTATAAATACATTAGAAACAAGATGAAAACCAAAGACAGAGTAAACCCATGTTTCAATGGGGGGGGGAGGACACAAATAAAAGAAAATGTGAAAATATCAGAAGTACTGACTGACTTTTTACATCCATTTTCAACAAAAATTTTAGTAGCAACTGGACAGCTAACAGAATGAATATGTGTAAAAGTGAGGTAGGCTAAAAAGGAAAGGATAAAGTTAAAAATTACTTAAACATTAGATGGCTTCAAGTCAACAATGCTTTGTGAAATACATCCTAAAACACTCAAGGGCTATGTCTACACTGGAGGCTTAAGTCAACTTAAGCAACTACATGGCCACATTTGGAGTTCATTAAGTCAACTTAAGCACTTGCTTAAGTCGACTTAATAACTCTCACCCTTAAAGTCAACTTCAAGGGTTAAATCGACTTTATTAAGTTAACTTAGCAAAATGTGGCCATTAAAGTTGACTTTATAAAGTTGACTTAAAGCAAGATAGTCATTTAAGTTGACTTTATAAAGTTGACTTCAAATGGGTCCCCTGTCTTAAGTCGACTTTATAAAGTCAACTTAAACAAATGGGGCCTCTCTAAGTCAACCTTATAAAGTTGACTTACCTGAGCTCTCTAGTGTAGACATAGCCAAGGAGCTGATTGAGGAGATATCTGAGTCATTAGCAATTAGCTTTGAAAAGTCAAGAAAGACAGGAGAGATTCCAGAGAGTTGGAAAATGGCAAATATAGTGCCAATCTATAAAAAGGGAAATACGGACAATCCAGGGAATTAGAGACCAGTCAGTTTAACTTTGCTACCCAGAAACAGGAACGGTGGGTTACTCACCAGTAACCGTCCTTCTTCGAGATGGGCTGCTCGGATCCATTCAGTAATAGGTGTCTCTGTGCTGGAGTGCTGGATTGGTCGGAAAAACTTGTCCTAGCCTGTCAGAAGAGGGGAGGTGGCCACCACCCCTCGCGCCACCCATGGCTATATATACGGCCGCCTCCCTGCCCCCTCCTCAGTTCCTTAGAGTCACCAACTCCAGAAGCGGGGACGGAGGGAAGGGACCTGAATGGATCTGAGCAGCCCATCTCGAAGAAGGACAGTTACTGATGAGTAACACACTGTTCTTCGTTCAGCACTGCTCAGATGCATTCAGTAATAGGTGACTACTAGCCATACTGATGGATGGCAGGTGGAGTTGGTACTTCCACCTTCAGCACAGGAACACGCCCTGTAAGGTAGAGGCCCCACAGCAAGATGCTTGCCGAAGCCAAAAGGCGAGCGGGCCTTGATGGCTCAGCAGAAGCAAGAGCTGAGTGTCAACCCAGAACAGGGCAGGTCCGAACCTGCCAAGGCAGAACGCATAAGCAGGTCAGACAAGGTCACCCGAGCTAGGGAAAAGGATGCAACCTAACAAAATAGGTTGCGTGGGTGCCCTGCGTAGGAGGAAAACGTGGAATGTAACCAGCAGGCTATAATGTCTGGGCATAGGCCATGTCACGTGGGCTCGAAGGAGAACACTAAAGGCTAGTAAAGAGACCAGCCATATGGGCATGTCTTGCACGAGAACAAAGAAAAAGGGAAGGCATAGAGCACCCGAAGGCTTTGCAGGAGCCATGTAGTCAAGGACTGATCTAGCGACTACTGAGTATACAGGGAAAATAAGGGAATGATAATGCCCCTTATCTAGGATGCGGCCAAGCAGGCCGTCTGGTTGAAAGAGCGAGATGAGGATACAAGGTCGTAAGATGGGCTCGAGGGCGACTGAGAAGACCACGAGACACCAAGTCACGGCATATAGAGTCGAGTCAAGCAGGATGGGGGCCTACGGCATGCTAATTAATGACCTGGTAGCGCGGAAGCGCGTGTTTTCAGGCAAGCAAGCACCACGACTGAGTTCTCGCAGGAGAGAGATTCCGGGAAGGTCACTAACAGCAAGGTGGCCTGAGGCCACGCTGGAGAGTTGGTCCTACTAGGGCCCGTAGGGCACTATAATATGAAGAAGGGCCCCGCTGCTCTAAGCTTGCAGGGTTTGCGTCACAAAGCTCTCACTAAGGTGTTAGGGGGAGAAGAGGGACGGGAGAGAACTCTTACTACCGTCTAGTCAGCCCCTCGGCGACCAAAGAATCGAAGGAGAGTCGTGAAAGGCCGTGGACACAGTATCTATAGTGCTTGCCAGAGGGATAACATTACCATTTTGCAATGCCAGGGCTGCCAAGGAGAACTCTTCAATACATGGACATTGGAGAACTCCGCTGCCAAGGAAGGTTCCTTCCTAAGCTAGAGAATGGGACCGTAACAGGGTGGCAATCGCCACATCTGAAGGACACCCTGGGATCAGAGAACCCAGCAAAGTTTTCTCCCCAGGGGGAGCCAGAGGGTGAATAAAAGGGTACAACCCCAAACTGTTATATGATGTATAGAAGTGGGTTCTCTGTGTATCATGGCAGTGGGTGTCAACAGGTCCTTGAAAAGGGAAAAAGGGGACCACAGAACTGCCAGGCGCCACCAACGCGCATGGGGAGAACCGCAGTAGCACTAAAGGACTGCGCGCAGCGTAGTGAGACGGTCCTGGGGGAAGGCAGGACATGGGGGGGCGGCTTGTCCTACCAGGGAGTAGGCCATGGAGCAAGAAGATTATGCAAGTGCCCTGGAAGTAGGGACCCTTCTGTCTGCCGTAGACAGCTGTCTAGAAGGCAGCAGTTACCAAGGCAGGAAGAATATGGGTGGGAGGCACTCAAGGGATAGACCCTTCGCAGTTTCCCAACATATGGTCCTAACAAGGTGTTCCCCCTCAGGGTTTAAAGGGGTTCCCCTGGCTGTGCTTTGATGAGGCCGGGGAAGAGTGGTCTACCTTGAAGAGGGTAGACCAAGGTGAGGGTTCCTGAAGTGGCCCCCTGGTTCCCCTAGATCACCAGAAGGTAGAGATGTGGAACCGTGCGAGGGTGGGAAAAGGAGGGGTGGGCTGGCCTAGGACCCGTGCAGGGGTAAGACCTGCTCTAAAGATAGCCATTCTCATTGGGAAGGTATCTAGGTAGCTGTACTGCTACACCGATGAGTCCCCCTCAGTGTGCAGGAGAGATTCCTGTTGACTGGGGGTTGGGGTCACAGCGCAGAAAATGGTGATGCGGCCAGGGGAGTCCCCTCCCCTTCCCCTGACCCGGATACGAGGGGGCCTACCTGGGACACGTGTCATTGCCACAGGCACAGTTCTGTTGTGAGTAGGCTTCAGATGTGCGCATCTCGGAGCCCCGCAGCAGCTGGAGCTACAACGAGACGCACCTCCATCTCTCTGCGAGGAGTTAGGGTGGGGAACGCAACGGGAAATATTCGGGAAGGAAGGCTGCTACGAATAGAAGAGAGGCAGTTTTCATCCTCAAGAAAAACACTGCTTAAGGGGCGGGACGGTGGGGGGTAGCTACGGTATCAGGGTACCGGCACCGTGGGCGGGCGTCGTTGTATTGTCAGCCCCTGGCATCCTGATCTAAGTCCTGCTCCTGTGAGTGGGAAGGGAAAGAACGAGGAAGGAGTGGGATGGTTGCCCCTGGACCCACCGTTCCTAACGAAGGAGGGTGGGGTTTGGCCGTCTGCGGCAGTGACGCCCTATGGCCCCCTGCACCCTAAGGGTAAAGGAGTGGCGGTGATCAGAGGGGCCCCTCCTTGTGGGAAGAGGAGGAAAAGGCCCACTTCCCGCCATGAATGAGGCGGGAAGGAAAAAGGGGGGCTGTCCCGCCCAGGGAAGTGGGAAGCTAAGTTGGGGGGGCTTCCACCGGCCCCCGCCCCAGGACAGAAGCAGGGCGCCTGGGGATTCCCTGGGCGGGGCTCCCACCAGCCCCTGCAGCAGGGGGAAGAGCCGGACACCCCCGGACCCCGCCGCCGGCCTTGGGGGCAGCCCTGGGCACCCCCGGACCCCAGCCACCCGGGCAGCGGCTCGCCCTGCCAGGGCTGCAGCCCCCCCCCACCTGGGCAGCGGAGCCTGGGGTGCTGAGGCTCCCCAAGCCACTTGCCCAGAGGGCAAGCAGGTTGGGGCACCCCCAGGCTCCTTATAAGCCCCCCCCCCGGCTGGTGGCAACATGGCCCACAAGGTGCCCTTTTCCTATAGCGAAATAGCAAGTCCACTGTCTGGACATGCTATTTTGATTCCCGCTTTTCCTTATTTTGATTTGGTTTTTTGTTATTTTGAATTAAGTCCTTTCAAAATAAGGGCTTTATTTTGAAACCACTTGTTTTGAAATAATTTATTTCAAAAGGACGCCCTATGTGTGGACATAGCCTATTTCTAAACTTCCCAAGTGACTCCCACATATCCAGCAAGTATCTGCTGGTTGTAGCCTGGTTGTTTGCCACTCGTAATTGGAAGGCTGATGAAGAATACACTTTACGGCCTAAGAGATCCAGCTCCCTAGTTTCCCTGGAGGGGGCTGGGGGGTCCTTGGGAGGTTCTCCAGCCCCGATTGCCATCTGGACCATGTTCCTAGGGGGAACTGGGTGGCCTGCAAGTGAGGGGTAGTCCGACTCGGATACCTGATATTTCATGCTCGCCGTATCTGACACTGGGGGGACAGAGCTTGGGCTCTGCCACTGGGAGCGTGCGAGGTCCCATACGCTTGGGTGGGGTGGGACTGCTAAGGGCGCCGTGGAAGTCCAAACAGGGTATCGGGGGGAAGAGGGCTCCACCTCCACACCTAAATGGGCCATAGTCTGGCGCAACAAGTCAAAATGTGCCAAAAGGTTTCCCATAAAGGACTCCAGTGCCGGGGACAGCAAGGCACCGGGAGCCCACTGCGGAGGGGAGGGAGTTCCCTCAGGGGACCATTCTTGTGGCTGAAACCGGAAGGGTGATGGTGCCAATGTGCGGCGCTGGGGCTATTTGGAGCCCCTAGAAGGTCCCTCCTCTGGGCTGGAGACGGGGGAAGGGAATCGGGATTCCTGGCCCGGTGCTGTTGGTGGAGTCGTGTCAGTCCCCGCTGGGGTGGAAGACGGGGGTCTGGATGGCAAGGGTGAGCGTCCCGGGTGAACCCAGGCCTTCGAAATGAAGGCCAGTTTGGCCCTTCTGATTGGAAGTGAGGTAGGGGGAGTTGGGAGGAACAGCAGGGCTCGTGCTGACTCCACTGCTTCCGGGGTGGATGGGACGAGAAGCGACTCTGCATGAGTCACGGGCAAGTCCTCGCTAGGAGAGGTGGGACTGCTTGGGCCGCCTCCCCTCTTCCGACAGTCTAGGACAAGCTTTTCAACCAATCCGGTGCTCCGGCACAGACACCTATTACTGAATGCATTTGAGCAGTGCTCAGAGAAGAAAGATAATGTAGCGAATAATAAAGTAATCAGTTCACAAACACCTAGAAGATAATAATGTGATAAGTAACAGTCTGCACAGGATTTGGCAAGAACAAATCATGTCAACACAACCTATTAGCTTCCTTGGAAGGGATAACAACCCTTGTTGCAGGAAAGTAGTAGATATGGTGTACTGTGACTTTACTAAGGTTTCTGATAATGTCTTGCATGACATCCTCATAAACAAACTAGGGAAAGACAACCTAGATAAAGCTACTGTAAGGGGGATGCATAACTGGTTAGAAAACTGTTCCCAGTGGGTTATGATCAGTGGTTCTCAATCAAGCTGGAAGTGCATATTGAATGGGGTCCTGCAGGGATTAGTTCTGGGTCCACTTCTGTTCAATATCCACATCAATGATTTAGATAATAGTATGCAGAGCCCACTTATAAAGTTTGAGGACGATAAGCTAGAAGGAATTAGAAGTGCTTTTGAGGATAGGATTAAAATTCAAATTGATCTGGGCAAACTGGAGAAATTGTCTGAAATATGTAGGATGAAATTCCATAAGCATAAATCCAAAGTTCCAAAGGGGTAGCCATGTTAGTCTAATTTAGTGAAACAAGCAAGCAGTCCTGTGGCACTTTTAAAGACCAACAAATTTATTTATTGCTTGAGCTTTCATGGGAGAAAATCCCTCTTCGTCAGACACTTTGTAGATGGGGAATTTACAGACAGGGAAGGGTAAGTCATAAGATCAGTTCAGGCTGTTACAGCAATCAAAGCAGTTGTTTAGATTCAAACACTGGGGAACAGCATACAGAGGAAGATGAGGTCAAATCACCTTTTGCATTGAGAAAATAATCTATAGTCCCTATTTAACCCTAAGGCAATGACATCAAATCTGCATATGAATCCCAGTTCTGTAGTTTCTCTTTGAAGCTTTGATCTGTTGGTCTTGTGTTTGTCCTACATTTAGGTGATGGTTCTTATTGTTTAAGAAACTTAATTGTTTCTCCCACTGTACCCAGAATGAAGGAGAGCTGTCATGCCTGCAAGACAAAGGATTTGAAGCTCATGGTGGATACAGCTGAACGTAAAAGACATGTTTTTTTAAGTACATCAGAAGCAGGAAGCCTGGTAAACAACCAGTTGGGCCAGGGGTCAGTCAGGGTGCTAGAGGAGTATTAAAGAAAGTTATGGTTCTTGAGGAGAAACGGTTGGTTAGTCACCGTAACTGTCCTTCGAGATGGGCTGCTCACATACTTTCAGTTACAGGTAGCTACGTGCCGCAGTGCACAGTAGCTCGGAAAGTCTTTAGCGCTAGCCTGCCAGGTCAGGGAACATGGCCAACGCCCCCTCCACGCCGCGGCCGTGGCTATATAGGTGACCGTGACCCTGACCCTCCCAGTCCCATATACCTTTGCCAACTCCGTTAGCGGGGACGGTGAGAGGAACCTGAATGTATGTGAGCAGCCCATCTCGAAGAAGAATGGTTACGGTAAGTAACCAACTGTTCTCCTTCGAGTGCTGCTCACATCATTCAGTTACAGGTGACTGCTAGCCATACCCAAGGATGGTGGGAGGAGTTACAGTCTACCCACACTGAGTACAGCTCTGCCCACAGCTGCATCATTTCTTGCCTGTTGGGCAGTGGCGTAGTGCGTTGTAAAGGTATGTACCGATGACCACACAGCGGCCCTGCAGATCTCTTGGATCGGGACCTTAGCAAGGAAGGCCGTGAAGGACGCCTGAGCTCTGGTAGAGTGGGCTCTCACAGTCTCTGGAAGAGGCGTGTTCGACCTTCCGTAGCAGTCTTTAATGCAGTTCACAATCCATTTGGAGATGCATTGGGAGGATACCGGGGAACCTCTCATGCGTTCCGTGAGTGCCACAAACAGTTGGGGGGTCTTGCGGAAGGATCGGGTGTGCTCAATGTAAGTTAGGAGTGCTCTCCTCACGTCCAGGGTGTGCCACCGTCTCTGGTTTTCCATCACCTGCGGGTCTGGATAGAAGACTGTCAGGGAGATTTCTTGATTCAAGTGGAAAGGGGTGGTGACCTTGGGCAGGAATGAGGGGTGGTGACGCAAGACAAATACACCTTCAGTGATGACAGAGAAAGGCCTTTCTCCCTCAGGTCAAGAAGGTGGTCTAAGGTTGCCTGTACTGATGCAGAGATAGTGTCTATGTTTTTACCACGGCACCAAGTAGAGAAGTGGTTCCATTTTGCGATATAGGTGGACCTGGTGGAGGGTTTTCTGCAACCAACCAGGACCTTTTTAATCCTATCTGAGCAGTGTCTCTCTTGCTCGCTGAGCCAGAGAACATCCAGGCTGTCAGGTGCAGGAGGCCTGGATTGGGGTGCCAAAGGCGTCCCGAGTCCTGTGTCAGAAGGTCCGCCCACCTTGGGAGGCGGAGCGGGGTCCTCACTGACATGTCTTGTTGGAGAGGGAACCAGTGTTGCCTGGGCCAGTCCGGGGCTATCAGGATGAGGAATGCCCCATCTGTGAGGACCTTCAGGAGCACCCTGTGAATCAGGGGGATTGGTGGGAAGGCGTACATTAGGACTCCCACCCAATTGAGGAGAAAGGCATCACTGAGAGACCCTTCCTCCCGGCCTCAGAGGGAGCAGAACTGAGGGCATTTGTGGTTCTGTGCCATGGCAAAGAGGTCGATCTGAGGGGTTCCCCACCTGGTTGTCAGTAGGGAGAAAACCTTGCTGTGGAGGGACCACTTGTGGTTTGCCAGCGGCTTCCTGCTGAGTGAGTCTGCTATACCATTGTCCACCCTGGGGAGATGGGCAGTAGTTGGCGTGAAGTGATGATCCAACACTAGTTGCCATAGCTTGGTCGCTTCCTCACATAGGGCCGAGGAGTGGACCCCCCCTTGATGGTTCGTGTAGAACATGGCTGCTGTGTTGTCTGAGAGGATTTGGACCACTCTGCCCTGGATCTGGTCCAGGAAGGTCATGCAGGCCAGTCTGATGGCCTTGAGCTCCTTCACGTTTATGTGGAGGAGACTGTCCTCAGGACTCCAGGAGCCTTGCATGGATAGGCCCTTGGAGAGATGGGCGCCCCACCCCAGGTTGCAGGCGTCCATTACCAGGGTCACTGCAGGTTTGGACTCCCTGAATAGAAGAACCCTTTGCCACGTTCCCTCTTGGGAACCTTTTCAATGGCTCCAGGGGAGAGTAACTTTTGGCATTCGGCCTTGAGCTTTCCTAGGAGATCGGGGTTTTCTGGGATTATGGGAGGGGACGGTTTCCTGTCCTGGGGGGTTGAGGGGAACTGGATGTGGTATCCTCTTTCTACTGTGTCAAGGACCCATTCGTCCGAGGTGACCTGGGTCCACCGTGGGGCGAAGTGGTGGAGGCAGTGGGGGAAGAACAGGGGCTGTGGAGCACTGCCCTCGGAGGGACCATCAAAAGTGCTGTTTGCGGCCCAACGAGCGGTCCGACCCTTGTCTGCGCTGTCCCGACTGGGAGGCGCCCAGCTTACCCCCTTTACCTGCCTGGCCTTTATCCTTGTCCAGGTCCCTGAGGTGATGCTGGGGAAACTGGAGGGATCTCGGGAACTGGTTCTGTAGTTGCAGCTGTTGTTTCAGTTGCTGTAGCTGCTGTTGTAGCTGGTGTGACTTCGACGAACATCTAACAGGTTGTGGAGTGTAGATCCAAAGGGACCTCAGGGTAGCCCTCGAGTCCTTCATACCATATAGCTTCGCATCTGTGGAAGATACAAAGAGGTCGGGACCTGTGAAGGGAAGGTCCTGGATAATTTGTTGCATCTGTGTGGAGAGGCCAGAGTTCTGGAGCCAGGCCAAACGGCGCATCACCATCGCCGATGTCATTGTGCGTGCCGCTGTATCCACTGCATTCCAGGTTGCTGCCAGTGCACCCCTGGATGCTCTCTCCCTCTCATCCAGCATTGCTTCAAAGTCTCTCCGGCGATCCTCCAGGATGACTGATCTGAGATTTCGTAGAGCTTCCCACAGGTTGAAGATGTAGCACATCATCAAAGCAGAATGGTTTGAAATACACAGCTGGAGGGTGACCGCAGAGTAAACTTTCCTGCCAAGTAGGTCGAGTCTCCTTGCCTCCTTGTTCTTGGGGGTAGTGCTAGGTTGGCCTTGTCTCTCCCTTTGATTGACTGCGTCAACCATCAAGGACCCTGGGGCCAGGTGGTGAAATAGAAAGGGAAACCCTTCCGGGGAGACGGAATATTTCCTGTCCGCTACCTTGGACACTGGCAGGATCGAGGAAGGCGTTTGCCAGCGTTCTTGGACAATGCGGACCACCCCAGCATGCAAGGGAATTCAGACCTTAGCCGGCGGGGCTCGACGGCATGCGTCAAAAAGGGAGTCATCCTCCACCTGGATGACTCCCAGCTTGAGTTTCAGGTTCGCCGCCATGCAGCGGAGAAGGTCCTGGTCGACGCAAGGGTCCCCTTCGCGGTCGGTGGACATGTTGATTAGCCTCTTGTCAGGTGATGAAGATGACGGGATCCTTGATCTGCTTTGCTGTGTGGAATCAGGGTCCGGCTTGTCATCAGAGAAATCCAAGGACTCTGGTGCAGGCAAACGTGCGTATTGGGAGGAGGCGTCGTCCGCTGTCGCATTCAGCCAGTCGAGGGTCCATTCGTCATGCAGGGACCTTGACGGTGGCATAGGTGTTGTGAGGGGCCCAGGTGCTTCCCCCAATGTGTGCTTGTGCCGCACACTCGGTGACATGGAGCTTTTGCGGGCACACTTCCTTGGGCACTCCTCCTGGGTGGGGAGAAAGGGATCCTCCGAGGATGACCTGGATGATCTTCCCCCCTATAGGCAGCATTCCGGTATCAAGAATTCCTCGGGAAAGCGGTGGGGAGCTATAGAACTTGGGCCCAGTACCGGGTTAGATGGTGCCGGATTGGACAGAGGCGAGGAGGCCCAAGACGGTACCGGTGTCGGTGCAGGTATTAGCAGTGCCGAGTCCGACGGTACCGGAAGTGATGGTACCAGAAATGCTGTTATCGGTGACGGTGCTAGGTCCAGTGGTACCGGGCTTGGTAGCGGCGCCGGGCTTGCCAACGGTGCCGGGCTCGTAGACGGAGCCGGGCTCGTAGGCGGGGGACTGGTGGGATTGGTGTCTGGAAGGTACCGTCGAGGGCCGAGATCTTGGGCCTGGTACCAGGGATCGGCGAGAGGCTTGCGCCTGGGCCGATCGAGAGTCTTGCAGAGTGCTGACAACTCGGCTGCTTGTAGATGGAGCGGCTCCGGTCCCCGAAATGAGGCGGAGACGGCGCTCCGTCTCCAGCCAAGTCCTCCACTTGAAGGATTGGCAGATGGGGCAGTCTGCTGTGATGTGGGACTCACCCAGGGAAGCAAGGCATTTCTCGTATGAATCGTCCATCGGGAAAGCGTTGCAGCTTCCTAAGCACAGCTTGAATCCTGGAGTTTCAAATTTCGCGCGGAACTTTTGCAAGATATCGCTGATGTGAACCAATGCTGATGGTGGAAAAAGGAACTGGGAGGGTCAGGGTCACGGTCACCTATATAGCCATGGACACGGCATGGAGGGGGCATTGGCCATGCGCCCTGACCTGACAGGCTAATGCTAAAGACTTTCCGAGCTACCGTGTGCGGCGGCACGTAGACATCTGTAACTGAATGATGTGACCAGCGCTCGAAAGAGAACTAAATTAATTCTCTGCATCAGTTTCCATGGCTGAGGATGTGATGGAAATTCCCAGACCTGAATCATTCTTTTGAGGTGAGAAATCTGAGGAACTGTCCTAGACTGAGGCATCATTAAAGGAGATGTTGGGAATAAATTGATAAATTAAATAATAATAAGTCACTGGACCAAATGATATCCACCCAAGAGTTCTGAAGGAACTCAAGTGTGAAATTGCAGGACTACTAACTGTGGTATGTAACTTATTTAAATTAGTTTCTGGACCAGACCATCACAGGCTAGCTACTTTGATGCCAATTTTTTTAAAGGCTCCAGAGTCAATCCCAGAAATTACAGGCTAGTAAGCTTAATTTTAGTACCAGGCAAGTGGCTGAAACTATTGTAAAGAACAGAATTATCAGACACATAGATGAACCCGATTTGATGGGGAAGAGTGAACATGTTTTTGTGAAGAGAGAACATGCAACTGAGTCAATGTATGTATTTGTAATGAACTGTGGGTACAAATATTAGAAGTTGGACTTTGAGCTGCTGCTAATTCTGCTCTGAATTTTTTGTGTATACAAAAATGCAAAAAACAATTTTAGAGCATTCCTCACTCAAGAGATTAGACTGAGGTAACTGACAGCAGAGTTTGGCTCGGAGTTTTTGGTTTTGCCAGTCGCCTAGAGCATTGTAAACATGGGAACATGGTTTTGCAAGGCAGTGAGTAAAGGAGATCTGGCTGCTTCATCTTATAGAGTAAAAATAAACAAATAAAATTAGTAAAATAGCATGTTAAACCAGTGATGTTTGGCCAAGTTGATTCTAACAGTAGGCTCTGCAGAATTTATGTGGCTTTCTTGGTTTTAATGGATAAAATCAATGGCTATTTTTAAGCCTTTACATTCATTTTGATCAATTTAAATTGTCATAGTTGCAGGAAGTTACTGGGGCTTAGACAATTATGCAACACTAGTAGACCTTTAGATTAAAAAAGTTAAAGCATTATACTAATACAACAAATTGTCAATGTTACATGTCACACTGTACAAAGTAAATATCCTTAAATCTAATAAGCTCTGTAGAGGCATTTTTCTTACTTTGCCTATTGTAAATTTCAGTGATTGATGGAAATTTTTTTGACAGTTTTGGTGGGTATAGTGAAATCAGTATTCACTGACATTTACCAACAACCATCTAATACTTCCGAGACTACTCAATGGTGATACTTTGAATTGCGGTCAAAGAGCTAGCAAAGAAATTTCAAGTGTTGCAGCTGGAACATGGTGGTATGAAGTTAGCCTTGGAGAGGCATTGCTAGGTCAGGGGTGCATATAGGATCAAGATATGCTTCAGGAAGCAGATATGCAAATTGACCTTGCTGCTTGT
Organism: Podocnemis expansa; assembly: GCA_007922195.1. Taxonomy (NCBI): domain Eukaryota; kingdom Metazoa; phylum Chordata; order Testudines; family Podocnemididae; genus Podocnemis; species Podocnemis expansa. The sequence goes on along the minus strand of ML681968.1, from coordinate 664,301 downwards.
AAAACTGGTTTCTGACAGGCTGCGGGTAGAAGAGCATTTTCAGGCCACTATAAGGGCCCTGAAGTCTCTTCTAGCAAACATGCTCATCATTTTATCGCTGGAAGGTTACCTAGACAATTTATGCTGTTGATGGGGGCAGAAAATTCCACCTAATCTGAGGGATACTCTTTTCCTTGGACTAGAGACAGAAATTCTTCTCTAAGGGCCTAACCTATCACTCACTGATGCCAATGTCAGTGGACATTGGATTGGGTCCCAAGAGCTTAAATTATCATAAGATAGGGGAAGGAGAGGCAGAAACTAAGTTTCGCAGGCACTAGGCATCCACTATCCTGAATGTTGTCATCAGGAGTTAGAGGTAACTAGCACCTCTCAAAATCAAAACCAGGCCCTTAAAGTCCAGAGTGCCCTGGGGAGGTGAACTGGCCCTTGACCTTGTGCTGTTGCTGGATCATTGGACTTTGAGAATTCTTTCCAATGTTTCAGCATTTAGGCCACTTCGTTCTGTTGCAGATACTTAAGCAAATATCAGCTTTGGCTGCCTGAGTTTCCCTTGTAAACTGAACAAGGAGATTTCCAGAGGGGTAGCTGTGTTAGTCTGTGTACAGCAAAAACAAAGAGAGTCCTATGGCACCTTATAGATCAAAAGATTTCTTCAGGCATAAGCTTTCATGGGCTCCAACCCATTTCATTGGATGCAGCCTGAAAGCTTACACCCAAAGAAATCTGTTAGTTTATAAGGTGCCACAGAACTCGCATTATTTTTGCTGAACAAGGAAAAACTAACCAGCCACACTGGAAGGCAACCATGGCTGCCACTGGGTGAACCTTTGACCATCAGACAATCACATGCCTTGTTAGAGCTGATGGCTGTTCTAAGCACTCTTCACTGGGGTACTGGAAGGTGAACTGAAGCCCTTTTAACAGAGTGGTGTCTGAAAGCAACAGAAGCCACCACACAAAACACGGGGCCCCAGAGCAAAACCTGAGCAAGAACAAATCCACAGGAATAAAAGAGGTTTCCCAGTATCAGGGCTCTGGGGAGCACTGAACGGGCTGCAGAGGGAGCGTTGGAAACTATGAGCAAGGGAAGCGCCTGCTGTTGTTTGTTTCTATTGTGTTCTAGGAAACTGGACTTTGTACAGCCTTTATAAATAAAAAAAGGTTACAAAAAAGAAATACGTGACTCCTGCTGTTTATTGCCCTTTGCGGAAGCTGCCCTGCTAGGCCCCAAAGACTGTCAAGCTCTCCAGCCCAAAGGAGAAACATTATCTATTGATAACAAAACACTTGTCAGATTGGTGACTGAGCAATGAGTATGATTCAGTGGAATGATGACTACTTTTGAATTGAGGTGGTGAGGACTAGGTACCATGGTGATGGATGGACTGGCACACAATAGAGAGATGGATGCATAGGTGGATGGGTGCAAGCAGCAAAAGGTAAACTTACTCTCACAGGTTATGTCTACACTGCCATGGATATTGCAAAATAGTTATTTCAAAATAACTATTTCAAATTTATTTATTTATTATTTGAAAGAATTATTTTGAAATAGCGTTATTTCGAATTTATTATTTTGAAATAGGAGTCTAGCAGTTCTTATTTCAAAATAGAAAGTCTTCACTATACTTTCTATTTCAAAATAGGGAAAGGCAATGTAAACTATAGGGCTATTATTTCCAAAAAAAGCCAATTCCACATCTTGGAATGGGTTTTTTTCAAATAGCTATTTGGAAAGAATCAATATTTCAAAATAAATTAAGGTTTTAGTATTTCAAAACAGCTCTTCGTTATTTCAAAACAACAAAGCACTCATTTCAATATACCAAAATGCCTGCATGGACAGGCATAAAGTTTTTTCAAAATAAGCTTCCTTATTTAAAAAAAAAAACAACCCTTTGCAATGTAGACATACAGCCAGAGAAACTGTGTCTGGAGAGACTTTGACAGTGTGAAAAATGGAAAACACATAAGAACCAGACCAGACAGCCAAGCCATGAAGAGAGAGCACCCTGGCTTGCAAAGAAAGAAAGAGAGAGAAGCAGTAGGACACATAATGGGCAGCAAAAGAGGGCACTGGTCCTGGAAGGAGCTAATAAAAGCAGCCAGGAGGAAGTCATAGAATCATAGAATCATAGGGTTGGAAGGGACCCCACGAGGTCATCTAGTCCAACCCCCTGCCAAAAAAAGCAGGACCACTCCCATTAGATCATCCCAGTCAGTGTTTTGTCCAGCTGGGACTTGAACACCTCCAGAGATGGAGATTCCACCACCTCCCTAGGCAGCTTATTCCAATGCTTCACCACTCGCCTAGTAAGGAAGTTTTTCCTAATATCCAGCCTGGACCGCCCCAGCTGTAACTTGAAGCCATTGCTTCTTGTTCTGCCCTCTGTTACTACCGAGAACAGTCGAGCTCCCTCCTCCTTGGAGCAACCCTTCAAGTAGTTGAAGGTTGCTATCAAATCCCCCCTCAGTCTTCTCTTCTGCAGGCTAAATAAGCCTAGTTCCTTCAGTCTTTCTTCATAGGGCTTGTGCTCCAGCCCTTTGATCATTTTGGTTGCCCTCCTCTGGACTCTCTCTAATTTGTCCATGTCCTTTTTGTAGTGGGGAGCCCAAAACTGGACACAGTATTCCAGATGTGGCCTCACTAGTGCAGAATAGAGGGGAATGATCACATCCCTTGATCTGCTGGCAACACTTCTTCTGATGCAGCCCAGTATGCCATTGGCCTTTTTGGCAGCAAGAGCACACTGCTGACTCATATCCAGCTTCCCATCCACCATGACTCCCAGGTCCTTTTCTCCAGTGCTGCTATTTAGCTGATCACTCCCCAGCCTGTAGCAGTACATGGGGTTTTTTCGTCCCAAGTGCAGGATTTTACACTTATCCTTGTTGAACCTCATGAGATTCCTCTTGGCCCACTGCTCCAATTTGTCTAGGTCTCCCTGAATCCTGTCCCTGCCCTCTAGGGTGTCTACCGTTCCCCCCAGTTTGGTATCATCTGCAAACTTACTAAGTGTGCAATCTATCCCATCATCCTGCCAACTTGACATGGAGCCATTGATTCCTACCCGCTGAAACCGTTGTTCTAGCCAGTTTTCTATCCACCTTACAGTCCATGCATCTAACCCATACTTCCTTAATTTGCCAATGAGAATGCTGTGGGAAACCGTATCAAAAGCCTTGCTAAAGTCAAGGTATATCACATCAACGGCTCTTCCCGCATCCACAAATCCAGTCATCTCATCATAGAAGGTGATGAGGTTGGTCAGGCATGATTTACCCTTGGTGAATCCATGCTGACTGTTCCTGATTACTCTATTTTCCTCCAAGTGTTTCAGGATGGATTCTTTGAGAAGCTGCTCCATGATTTTTCCAGGGATTGAGGTGAGGCTGACAGGTCTGTAATTCCCAGGATCCTCCTTTTTGCCTTTCTTGAAGATAGGTACTATATTTGCTTTTTTCCAGTCCTCTGGCACCTCCCCTGTTCGCCATGAGTTTTCAAAGATAATGGCCAACGGTACTGCTATCTCATCAGCCAGCTCCCTCAGCACCCTCGGATGCAGTTCATCCGGCCCCATGGACTTGTGCACATCTAGTTTCTTTAAGCAGTCCCTAACCTGACCTTTTGTCACCAAGGGCCTTTCTTCTTCTCCCCAGTCTACCGTACCCAGTGTAGTGGGCTGGGAGCTGACCCTGCTTGTGAAAACTGAAGTAAAAAAAGCATTGAGCACTTCAGCTTTTTCCTCATCCTCTGTCACAAGGATGCCTGCCCCATTCAGTAAGGGACCTACACCATCCCTGATCCTCTTCTTGTTATTGATATACTTGTAGAACCCCTTCCTGTTATCCTTCACATCCCTTGCTAGTCGCAACTCCATTTGTCCTTTGGCCTTTCTGATTTTATCCCTGCAGTCCCGAGCAATGTCTTTATATGCCTCCTTAGTCATCTGTCCTAGCTTCCACTTCCTGTAAGCGTCCTTTTTATGCTTCAGCTCAGTGCAGAGCTCTCTGTTAAGCCACAGTGGGCGCCTTCCACATTTGCTGTGCTTTCTCCTTATTGGAATTGTATCTTCCTGTGCCCTTAGCAGGGTTTCTTTAAAATGCACCCAACTCTCTTGGACACCTTTCCCCTTCAGATCAGCCTCCCAAGGGATCCTGCCCATCAGTTCCCTGAGGGAGACAAAATCTGCTTTTCTGAAGTCCAGGGTCTGTGTTTTGCTTCTTTCCTTCTTTCCTTTAATCATCAACTTGAAGTCAATCATTTCATGGTCACTGCTACCCAGGCTGCCATTGACTTCTAATTCCCTGATAAATTCTTCTCTATTTGTGAGCAGCAGATCGAGAGGCGCAAGGCCCCTCGTTGGTTGCTCCAGCATTTGTACCAGGAAGTTGTCCTCAACACTCTCCAGAAACTTCCTGGATTGCCTGTGCACTGCTGTATTCCCCTAATGGTGGATGGATCCGGTACCCCAGACATCAGAGAATTCCAGTCTCTAAGTCTTGATCTGTATGTACTCTGCCCATCGCTTCCACAACACTAGCCCAATGACCTTTCTCTGTACCTTTGCAGATGATCCAGGCAAAAGCCATTTATGGTACAAATTATATCGTAAACTCTGCTTTCCTGAGAAGCAAACAAGGAGACCTGAGGTATTTTTAAAGACTAACAAATTTATTTATTGCATGAGCTTTTGTGGGAGAAAAGCTCACTTCATCAGAACATGCTGCACTGAGCCCTAGAGTGGTCTCTCACCCAGGTCTGTAACTAGGGCGGGGTTACCACGGCAGAGCCCCAGCTGCTGAATTTTAGAGGGTGCTGGTTGTATGGCCGGAAGTTGCAGATCCTACCTGGCCCTGGAGGCACATTCTTTCGAGCTGGGGCTGTGGCTGGGGCTTGGCCTGCGGAAGATTTTAATCTCCTGCCCTGCCCCAAGCATACACAGATACATGCTCAGGGGAAGGGGGTTGGGAAGGAGAAGCCAGTGGCTGCACATCCAGTGCAGCTCTAGCCCAGGGACCGCACTGTGGTCAGCTAAGGGGGAAGGCTGCAGGTGCCCTGGGGTGGTCAGTGACCACCACAGCTGGTGGCCAGATGGGAAGAAGAGGCTGGATCCAGTGCCTTGCCACCTTCCAGCAGCAGCTGGGGCAGCAGGGAGCCAGATCTATTCTCAGCTGCTGCACGAAGATGGTGGGGAGCCCCAGCAGTTCTCCCTATCACCTTCTGGTGGTGGCTGAGGACAGATCTGGCTCCCTGCTGCTGGCACAGATCAGGCCCTGGGCCGGATCGGGGCCTGGGTCGGGGCAGGATGCCTTTGGGACTGCTTGCCCCAGGTGCCAAACAGCTAATTCTGGCACTGTTCTCACCTGCCACACATTCCCCAGGCCAAACTGAGCTGGGGGAGAGAGAAGGTCAACGCAACAGGAGAGGCAACTCTACTGTGTAGCTACCCTTCCCCTCTATATGTCCTCCCAGGTGCACAATTATTCAGTGGATGACAGTCATTGCCCTCATAGTCTTAAAAATGAAAGGATTCATTGGAGGTCAAATCCCAGACTTATAAATAAAGAAGTAGATAATAGCCTCTCCAAGGAGTAGTTTCCAGCCCAATGTAAAACATGAGAATCGTTTTGCTATTACTCACATGCTTGTCGTGCAGTAACATAAGGAAAACACCCGTAAGGAAGTTCAAAATTATTTATATTAGCTCATTATTGTTCTGAGGAAAATTATGTTATGGGACTCATTGATAATAAGTCAGCCAAAGTATGATGTGTTAAACGATGAACCATCATGAACAAGGAAGTGAGACTAGAGGCCAGTGGTGAAATCCTGGGTTCTGAGTTACAACACTTCACTTCAGTGGTAATCGTACGGAATTTGTTTCCTAGATCTGTGGTTGCTCAGATGATCTTATTCTGAATTCAAGACCAAATTTTTAAATCTTGATACTGGCTGTATCTGTAGTGGCAACACCCAGCATTTGCAAATAAGTGGCACGCTGGCTTCAGTGCTCAGAAATATGCATATTTTCAAACCAGATGCAAATACACATTGGCATGTCTGTTCATTTTGTTCTACATCATTCAAAAATGGTAGTTTGGGGTTGGAGCACTCAGCATGTTTCATATGTGATTTAACTGTAAAACCATGGTTGAATGAAAGTCTTGAGTTGGAACAGTTAGAGTCCATGGAAGGACACAGTTAACAGCAAAAATAGAAGCCAGAGTCCAAGTGTCAGGCTGTGTTGAATGGCTCATGACAACTGTGAATGACTACCTTAGGATAGAGACTGTCAGAAACAGGACAAAACCACTCCACCACCAACTGTTGGTGTGTTCTGTAATTAGAGTTCACCTAGCCAGTAACAAGTGTGAACTCCTAGATCATTGTAACATCTTACCATGGAGTCACAAACAGTTCCTGAGACTATCCTGTCTATCTTGCCACCCAGGCAGATTGGACTTACTGATAAATGGCCATTTACACGAACAGTCACATCACAATCAGGTTGTTCCCAGTCCCAAGAAATTAGTCAGTTACTGTGGTTTAGTTCCAAAGGGGTAGCTGTGTTAGTCTAGTTCAGGAAAATAAGCAAAGAGTCCTATGGCACTTAAAGACTAACAAATTTATTTATGATGTCAGCTTTCATGGGAGAAAATCCCACTTCATCAGATGCTTTGAAAATGGGGGACCTTTCCTAACATTCTGTAAATTCCCCCATCTTCAAAGAGTTTGATGAAGTGGGATTTTCTCCCGTGAAAACTCATATGATAAAATAAATTCGTTAGTCTTTAAGTGCCACAGGACTCTTGCATATTTTCCTGGACTAGTTGGTACTCTAGATCTTACACCAAAGATAATGTTTATAGTCAATCCTGTAATAAACTAGCTAAAGCTTTATTAACTAGGAAAAAGGCATAAGAGAGCCATTTCTGTATTAAAACAGGCAAAGGGATACACACAGATAAGTTTGCCATTTAATCTTAAGAGCCACAGAGTTGTAGTGATCGGTCAGTTCCAACCGTTTTCAAGGCAGACCCAGGAGGCTGCCTGCCCCTGCAGATCTCTGGCTTCATTTTAGAGTCTCTGGTCCTTCAAAATTCAAATAACCAAAAAGATGGAAAATTTTCCTGTGGCTCTGTTTTATTTAATTATTTGAAATTTATTATAATTATTACTTTATTTAATTATTTTAATTTACGACAAAGACATTGATGGGCACTTCAGCATTTTTGTCATAAAGTGAGGGGTGGGGGATCTCAATTTTTGCTTCACTCCTAGCAGAAATAGGCTTGTGATGCTGGAGTTGGGTGAAATTTCACTGAAGCTGGTGGGCATAACACTTGCCCATCATTCAGGATATATGTAAGACGCAGAAAAACTCAATTTGGATTAAGACAGTGATAACAATAGAAGCTACTGCCCAGAACACAGGCCACATTCAAGACCAGTCAGATACAGGGATGTGTGGTGGGAGGGATTACACAGGAGACAAATGCATTTGCAGTGGGTGGGGGCTGGAGGTAAGAGGGGTGGGCAAAAACAGCCAGAAACAACATGGTGATAGGCAGAAAAACCAACAGCAATCTAAGATGAGCCAGAGAAGGAAGCAGTCACAGTGTGTCCCTAAGAGAAAGAGCTTTTTGGACAGAGGACTGGCTGGAAAAAGAGGCTTGACATATTGAGCAAGGACATGGTCTTCTGTTTGATTCCTGTTGTGTTCTGGATTTTATAAATATTCTTTGTAGGTAAACTGGATTGCATCGAAGAAATACCTTATCACATCACTAACTTCTTCTGCTATAGGAAACAACACACAAAACCCCAAATGCTGGTGAATTGCTTGGGTCAAAAATGGCAACAATATGTTATAACTCACCTGAATACAACAAAGCATATTTTCAGCTATAGATTGGGGAGGAAAAGGGCTTTTAAAAAGTGAAATGTCTCATTTTCAAAAACTACAAAACTTACTAATTCCTTTTTTGATTAACTTGAAAGTGTCCCATAAAATTAATCTTGGGCTAATCTGCACATGGAAAGGGATTTCCTGTACGGGTATGTGAAAAGCTTGCTTACAATGGAAAACAAATTGCAGCCTTAGGTCCTTATCCTACACTGAACTCTATGTATGCAACACTGGTGCCTTTGTGGATTTCACTGCCAGAGTTAACATCATTTCTAGGCCACCATGGATCTGGAAAAGATGAGTTACATGAACAGGTGAAGAAGGGACAATACTACCTTCCGTTGGGTTGGTCTGTAAAGGAATAAAAGATGCAAAGATGCACTATTACAGTTTGGGTAGTAAGTAAGGAGGCAATGCCTGGCCTTGCGCATCAGTTTGGTTGATGCCATTGCTGACTTCCTGAGAAGCACAGAGCATTGTTTTCATCTCTCCTCCTTTTGCTGTCAATCATTGAAACTTAGGACTGGAAAGAGACTTGATGGGTCATCTAGTCCCACACTCATGTTGTTATAGGACCAGTTAACATGGACCATCCCTGGCTGGTGTCTGTCCAACCTGTCCTTAAAAATTGCTAGTGGTGGGGATTCCAAAACCTCCCTTGGTGACCTGTTCCAGAGCTAAACTATCCTTTTAGTTATAAAGTTTTCCCTAATATCTAATTAAATCTCCGTTGCTACCTGATTAAGCCAATTACATCTCGTCTTACCTTTAGAGGACACACAGAATAATTGATCACCATTATCTTTTTAACAACCCTTTATATATTACCAATACCTCCCTCAATAATCTTTTCTCAAGACTAAATGTGCCCAGTGTTTTTAAGCTTTCCTCATATATCAAGTTTTCTAAGCCTTTTATCATAGTTGTTGGTCTCCTTTGGACTCATTCCAATTTATCCAAATCTTTCCTAAAGTTAATACACCACAGGGTTGTATTACCTGTTTTTGCAGCTGCACCACATTGTTGGTTCATAACCAGTTTGTGAGACACTATCAAACCCAGATCCTTCTCAGCAGTGCTGCTGCCCAGCCACTTATTCCCCATTTTGGAGTTGTGCATTTGATTTATCCTTCCTACATATGGTCCTTTTGCATTTTTCTTTGCTGAAGCACAGGGACTTTGGTTTGTGCAGGAGTTCAGAGCTGAATGGAATCTAGGAAGAGAGAATTTCTCCCAAAAGGCGTTTATCTATGACCTTCTCTGGCTGTTCCATGATTTGCTATGAAGTGGTCCCAGGCCCCAGAGGCTTGAAGCCAACGCAAGCAGTTGCCTTGCCTGAAGACTGGGAAAGGGGCTGCATTGATATTTTTTTCAGAAAAACAGAGTGGTCAGTTTGCTCAAATTATATGGGAACAATGCTGTTGCCTGTCTCAGGAAAGGTGTTTGCAATCACATTACTGAACTTACTGAAATTTCAAATATTCTCTCAGTCCAAAACCAAGCGGTAACTGGTGTCATTTCTATGCAGGCTGATGTACAGTTCATGCTTACTGCTCTATGGAATGTTACTGGAAAATGACTAGAGCAGCAAAAGGAAGTTTATTCACTACATTTAAAGACTTTGCAGCCACTCATGGCTCGTTTCATTGATCAGTACTCTGCATGCTGGTACACTCAGGGTTCCTAAAGCAAACTAATGTGGCACATTTAGCTGTTTGTGGATCAACGTCACATTACAAACTGGTTTTCAGGTGTATGTCAGGGATATAGTCTCACACCTACTTTATTTAGTGTTCCAATAGATAGCTGATGACAAAGCTGATTTGAAGTGTGAAATTTATGATACTACTTTACTTGAATGGACAACTGACCAACTACAGCTGATGCTGGAAGCGCTGTGAAAATCTGTGGGATTTGAGGTCAATGGTTAGGGAAACAAATTTAGATATGCTTCTTATAAAATGGAAAGGTGTGGGCTGCCAGTGCTGCATATAGAAGGCAATGACACTGAATGGATTGATTTCTATCTGATGAAATCACAAGTTGGATCTGGCTTGGGTTTTGTCAGTGTTATTTCAGTATCTTCAGAGGCCTTTGTTTGGGTGGTGGGATGTCTGTTAACAACTAAGATATAAACATTCAACAAAGGAGGTATGACACACTGCAGAATCATGCTATTAAAAGCAGCTGAGGAGGGGAAATGAAACACTTTTCAATGTCAAAAGTTACAGTATATTGATAGCATCCATTGGTTTGATTGTGTCACAGCTGAGGATGTGCTTAGCCAACACTGTAATTTCACTTTCAGCAAACTAATGTAAATAGTACAGCTGCTGTAGATGTTGGGTTGAGATGTTCCTATGTATTGCATTGCAAGCCTACATCTTCTGTATCTATTTTTAATGGCTTACAAATTACCTCCTATGCATTGCAGGTTGCGGGCTGTAATTTTAATCCCCCACCACCCATATTTATACAAAGAGAAACTCCTAAGTAAACTACCACAAAGCTCCTGGTCCCTCCTGCAAGCAAGATTTTCTCCCTTGTTGTATTAGCATGTAGATTTTGCATTGTGCTATTGTTTCAACACTAAAGGGCTTATTTACAGTTGAAATGAATACTTATATTGGAAATCTTCTATTTCTTTTTAGGGTCTCTACCTGATTCCCAGTAGCACAGAAAGATTGGATTTGTATATAAGTAACAGGGTTGGTCCTACGCTGCGTTGAAGTAATAGAATCATAAAGTTGGAAAGGACCTCATGAGGTCATTTAGTCCAACCCCCTGCTAAAAGCAGGACCACTCCCACTAAATCATGCCAGCCAGGGTTTTGTCTAACTGGGCCTCAAATGTTTCCAAAGATGGAGATTCCACCACCTCCCTAGATAACCCATTCCAATGCTTCACCACCCTCCTAGTGAGAAAGTTTTTCCTAATATCCAACCTCAACTGCCCCAGCTGCAACTTGAAACCATTAATCCTTGTTCTGTCCTCTGTTATTACTGAGAACAGCCTAGCTCCCTCCTCTTTGGAGCACCCCTTCAAGTAGCTGAAGGTTGCTATCAAATCCCCCCTCAGTCTTCTCTTCTGCAGATTAAATAAGCCTAGTTCCTTCAGTCCCTCCTTGTAAGTCATATGCCCCAACCCCCTAATCATTTTCGTTGCCCTCCGCTGGACTCTTTCTAATTTGTCCACATCCTTTCTGTAGTGCAGAGCCCAAAACTGGACACTGACCCTGCCAGCAGGTTCAAAAATTTGGGGATCTTGGGGGGCAATTACTGCACCAGCGGGGTACACTTTAATCTTTACTAAAAATGAGTGTGGGTGCCAGGTGGGTGATGGGGAGTGTATGTGTGGTGTTTGTCACGGTGTTTCTAAGGGGGTGTTGTGAGGTGCTTAACTTTGTGGAGTGGGACAGGTAGAGGGGCAATGAGGATTCTCTACAGTCATAAACCTACTCACTGTAACTTAAAAGATGTTCCCATAACATATGAATAGAAGGGGGGTGCAATGCAAACTAGTATGCCACAGTGGCAGAGGGGAGAGGACGCAAATGGGGGGAGCAGGACCACCAAGGTCAGAGGGGCTCAAAGAAGGGGAGGGCAAGTGGGCTGGGGACACAGGTGGGGGGCTCAGGGCAACGGAGAGCGGGAGCGGGGAGTTGGCGGCAGGAGCCGGGGCGGCTGGTGGGGTAGCCGCGGAAAACGGGTGGCAGCCATGGGAAGCCGGCAGGGGCCCAGGCAGCTGGCGGGGCAGGCAGCAGCCACGGGGAGCAGGCAGCAGTCACGGGGGGCAGATGGCAAGGGGAAGCCGTGGAAGAAAAACGGCAGCCAGGGAGGCAGAGCAAAGGGGGGAGTCGTTGGGGAAAGTGGCGGCTAGAGGTGCAGAGGCAGAGATGGGGTCCACGGGGAAAAGCGGCAGCAGGAGTACAGAGACAGAGAGGGGGGCTGCGGGGAAATGCGGCGGCAGGGGTGTAGAGGCAGAGATGGGGGCTGAGGGGAAAAGCGGCGGCAGGAGTGCAGAGACGGGGGGGCCATGGGGAAATGCGGCGGCAGGGGTGTAGAGGCAGAGAGGGGGGCACGGGGAAAAGCAGCGGCAGGAGCACAGAGGCAGAGAGGCAAAATTGGGCAGGAGCAGTCTATTCGGGGGGATTACAAATGGGGAGGGCAAAGCAACACAATACGACCACACAATTCTAAGGGTCACAACCATGGGGAACAATCTTATAACCAATAGACTAACTCAACGTGATTTCAAAGGTAGCAAATTGAGGGAGACAATCAAACCGACAAAAACCAACAAACCAATACAACTTCAAGGGCAACAAACCAAAGGGGACAGTCTTCTAAACTACCAAACAAACTTAACACAGTTCTAAGGTACCAAACCAACGATACAATGTTGCACGCTATGTTAACACTTTCGCAGTTCACAGATTATGTCTAGACAATGTTGCAACTTATGATGGCACTTCTAAAGCAATAAGAGAAGAGAGCGATGCAGTAATGGAGAGAAAGATACAACTCAATATAACACAGTGGCAAAACGTTTCAGGACCCAGGAACCTGAGAATAGTGGAAAGAAAGATACAGTGAGGTAAAACAAGTGAGAGAGGCAGCGATAAAATTTAAACGAACCAGCCCTTAAAAACTAGGGCTTGTTAGGGCAGAAGGAGAGAGAGAGAGAGCAGTGGCAAGGCAGCAATATGAAAGGGAGAAAACTTTTACTGAGAGGAGCTGCAGGGGCAAACTCTTACCACTAGCAGCAGTAGAAGCATCCCAGGAGAGAGAGAGAGAGAGACTCGTTACTCGGCCAACAGTTCAAAACGTGGTGTACGCTCGGGGAAGAACTCGTGAGCGGAGGAGGTCAGCGTCTGGGTGATCAGGCCAGGCAGGATGTCGGGGACTGTCCTGCCTGAGCCCCCCAAGACCTAAGCTTTTAAACTGTTTTTCCCGCCAGTTCCCTGATTACAGGGAATGGGGGGAACAAAGGCAATGTGAGTCATACCTTCAGTATTACAAAGGACCTTGCAGTTAGGCAGTGCCCACCTACACCAAGCCCAAGAGAAACAATGGGGTGACAACGGCCATCTAGTTAAGTTTAAGGAGCTACTCCCCTTAACATTCCTTACATGCTTAAGTGATGGCCTGGGAGGGGTGGCCATCAAATCAACTCAATGAATCACGAACAGACACAGTATTCCAGATTGTGGCCTTCCCAGTGCCGAATAGAGGGAACTAATTATATCCACTGATCTGATGGCAACACTCCTACTGATGCAGCCCAATATGCCATTAACCTTTCTGGCAACACAAACACATTGTTGATTCATATCCAGCTTCCCATCCACCATAACCCCCTGGGCCTTTTCTACAGTGCTGATCGGTCCCCAGCCTGTAGCAGTACATGGGATTTTTCCATCACAAGTGCAGGACTTTGCACTTGTCCTTGTTGAACTTCATGAAATTTCATTTGGTCTAATACTCCAATTTGTCTAGGCCTCCCTGAGTCCTAGCCCTGCCTTCCAGCATGTTTACCATTGCCCCCAGCTTGGTGTCAATCACGAATTTACTGAGCGTGCAATCTATCCTATCATCCAGATCATTAATGAAGATGTTGAACAGAACCGGCCCTACGACTGACCCCTGGAGCACTCCACTAGTTATTGGTTGCCAGCTAGACACTGAGCCATTGATTCCACCTGCTAAGCCCAATAATCTAGTTCAGTGATTTTCAGACTTAGGTTTGGGACCCAGTACTGGGTTGCAGACCCTCAGGCACTGGGTTGCAGCACCCCCTACTGTTGCTGCCAAAAGACTGGAATGCATTGCTCAAACATGTAATTGCTGGGTTGTGGACATACATGATTTTCTTCAACTGGGTCCCAAGAAAAAATTTGAAAATCACTGATCTAGCCCTAGCCTACTTTCTATCCACCTTATGGTCCATTCATCCAAACCACACTTCCTTAATTTGCTTTCAAGAATGCTGTGGGAAACCGTATCAAAAGCTTTGCTAAAGTTGAGGTATATCACATCAATGGCTATTTCCACTTCCACATGTCCAGTCATCTCATCACTCTGTTTTCCTTCGAGTGTTTCAGAATGGATTCTTTGAAGACCTGCTCCATGATTTTTCCAGGGATTGAGGTGAGGCTGATTGGTCTGCAGGGCTGGATCTAGCCATGAGCCAATGAGGCACTGGCTCAGGTTCCTAAGCATAGGGGTGCCAGGAGGTGGGGCGGGCCGGCCCAGAAGACAGACCCTGCACTTTTTCCCCTCCCCTGAGCCAGCCATTCCACCACTAGGGGTGGTGTGGGCCAGCCCAGAGGCTGCGCTCTGCTGTCTTGTCCTGCCTCTGGGCTGTTCCTCCTTGCGCCTAGGGCAGAACAGTTGGCCCAGGGAAAAGGCAGAGTGGAGCCTGGCATCTGGGCTGGCCCACTCCATCCATGGGCCGGCTGTTCCCTGTCCTGGGGACGGGGTGACCTGGCCCAGAGCAGAGACCAGGTTCAGTGCTCCACCCCTCCCCCCCCCAAGAGGGGGGAGCAAAAGCACAGTCTGGCTTAGGCTGCCACAAGCCTTTGAGCCAGCCCTCTTGGTCTATAGTTCCCCGGGTCCTGCTTTTTCTCTTTCTGGAAGATAGATACTATATTTCCCTTTTTCCAATCACATAGGACCTCCCCCGTTTGCCACGAGTTTTCAAAGATAATGACTTGCAGCTCTGCAATCACATTGGGCAACTCCCTCAGCATCCTCAGATGTGGTTCATCCAGCCCCATTGACTTGTGCACATCCAACTTCTCTAAGTAGTGTGTAACCTGACCTTCCATAACCAAGGGCTGCTCTCCTTCTCTCCATTCTGTTACCCAGTATAGTAGCCTGAGAGCTGATGCTGCCTGTGAAGACTGAGGTAAAAAAAAGCATTGAGTACTTCAGCTTTTTTTGCATCATCCACCAGGAGGCTACCTGCCCCATTGAGTAAGGGACCTACATCATCCCTGATCCTCTTCTTGTTACTGCCATACTCGCAGAACCCCTTCCTGTCATCCTTCACATCCCTTGCTAGCTGCAACTCCAATTGTCCTTTGGCCTTTCTGAAGTCAATGGGTCTGCTCACATCAAGAGTGGTGGGAGCCAGCCTATGACTCAATCTGGACATTTACTTTGTGTGAAATGCAACTCTGAACAGAACAGAGGGTAGCTCATAGACCTCTTTAAATCTTAAAGTGATGTATTTACATTGTGCTGCCTGCCCCCACAGTCATCTACTTCACACTATAATAAGTGCCTCAGCTGGTGTAACTCAATATGTAAACCAACAGTAGCTTTTGCCAGAAAGGCAATGATTCACTTGCATGCCACAATACAGTAGCTTTACATTCTGGGGCAATGTTGTATGTAATATAGCTGTAGCCATCTCAGTCCCAAAGAAACAAGATTGGTTAAGGAATATTTTTTTTTATTGGACCAACTACAGTTGGTGAAATGAGGTTTTAAGTTGCACTGAGCTCTTGCTTGGGTCTGTGTGACTTGAAAGGTTGTCTCTCTTGCTAACTGAAGTTGATCTAATCATCTCCCTCACCTTATCTCTCTCATTTTCTGATTGCTGAGAGGAGAAGCTGGCTTCCTCATAACTGGAACCGTCTCCTTACATTTTTATGAATTATCATGTTCTGGTAGCAATGTTGCACTTAAGATGCATTTCAGAGCCATTTCAGTGTGAACATGTTTTTTCTTTTTAGTCTTTATATTGTCACAGGACTCCTTGCATGAGTTTTTGTGGGAGAAAGTCTCACTTCATCAGATGCTTTGAAGATGTAAGTTCACCATCTTCAAAGCATCTGACAAAGTGGGATTTTTTCCCCATGAAAGCTCATTCAATATATTTGTTAGTCTTTAAAAGTGCCGCGTTTGTTGCACTTGTGACCTGGGCCTCCTGGGATAACCTTCTGAATGTGCCAAAATCAGGGTAAGCTGCAAAACCAGGGGCCAAACAACCAAACCACTGACGGGTGGTACTTAAACCAGTCTCCCAGTCAGTAACAAAACATGCTTCTGACTAACCACTCTGGTCATCACCAAGCATGATAAAATAGAAGCAGCCCCCTTACTGCACATCAGATCCTATGGTCCCCTCTAGGCACTGGGTCTCTTTAAGAAGTAGGTTCTCCTGACTCCAAAGGGCCAGACACATCACCCAGAACAATACAGGCTTGGATCTTACCCAAAATACCATGCTGCCAGCCAATCCTTTAGTAACTACAACTAAAGGTTTAATATAAAAAGAAAACAAGCTACATATGAGAGATGTTAAAGGGTCAAAGTGAATCACATACATACAAATGATGTAGAGTCCATAGAAAACAAATCCTTGAAGATCTTGTAGTTTGCAGATTAGTCCCACTCCTGGTGTGCACCCAGCAGCCGCAGCAGCAGCAGCAGCTGGATGGGTCTCAGTCCTTTATTCAGTCCCAGAAGAATAGTTCTGGAGGCAGATGTTGGTTGCAGATAGACTGGAGACTATAGACTAAAAACAAAATGGAGAATGGGCTATGGACTTTTATCTCAGAGTCCTTGCCAGATCAAAAGGGAGGTGGGCCACACAGTCAGTCTTGGTAACTGGTCAAACAGCTTTCCTCTTGGGCTCACTATAGCTGGGAGTCCCCTCCTGATGGGCCATTAACAGGACAATAGTTTGCAGAGGCCCAGTCTGGGATTTTAAAATGGATAGCCATGTTAGTCTAGTCCAGTGAAAAAACAACAAGGAGTTGTGTGGCACTTGAAGACTAACAGATTTATTTTTTGCATGAGCTTTCGTGGGAGAAGATCCCACTTCCTCAGATGCTTCAAATAAATCTGTTTAGTCTTCAAGTGCCACACAACTTCCAGTCTGGGATTGCCTCAGTTCAAACAACTTGGAACACACATAAGACAAATAAGATTTCTAGATTCAATTACAAATATGATCATAGAATCATAGAACCATAGGGTTGGAAGGGACCCCACGAGGTCATCTAGTCCAACCCCCTGCCAAAAAAAGGCAGGACCACTCCCATTAGATCATCCCAGTCAGTGTTTTGTCCAGCTGGGACTTGAACACCTCCAGAGATGGAGATTCCACCACCTCCCTAAGCAGCTTATTCCAATGCTTCACCACTCACCTAGTAAGGAAGTTTTTCCTAATATCCAGCCTGGACCGCCCCAGCTGCAACTTGAAACCATTGCTTCTTGTTCTGCCCTCTGTTACTACCGAGAACAGTCGAGCTCCCTCCTCCTTGGAGCAACCCTTCAAGTAGTTGAAGGTTGCTATCAAATCCCCCCTCAGTCTTCTCTTCTGCAGGCTAAATAAGCCTAGTTCCTTCAGTCTTTCTTCATAGGGCTTGTGCTCCAGCCCTTTGATCATTTTGGTTGCCCTCCTCTGGACTCTCTCTAATTTGTCCATGTCCTTTTTGTAGTGGGGAGCCCAAAACTGGACACAGTATTCCAGATGTGGCCTCACTAGTGCAGAATAGAGGGGAATGATCACATCCCTTGATCTGCTGGTAACACTTCTTCTGATGCAGCCCAGTATGCCATTGGCCTTTTTGGCAGCAAGAGCACACTGCTGACTCATATCCAGCTTCCCATCCACCATGACTCCCAGGTCCTTTTCTCCAGTGCTGCTATTTAGCTGATCATTCCCCAGCCTGTAGCAGTACATGGGGTTTTTTCGTCCCAAGTGCAGGATTTTACACTTATCCTTGTTGAACCTCATGAGATTCCTCTTGGCCCACTGCTCCAGTTTGTCTAGGTCTCCCTGAATCCTGTCCCTGCCCTCTAGGGTGTCTACCGTTCCCCCGAGTTTGGTATCATCTGCAAACTTACTAAGTGTGCAATCTATCCCATCATCCAGATCATTAATGAAAACATTGAACAGAACTGGCCCCAGGACCGACCCCTGGGGCACACCACTTGTTACTGCCTGCCAACTTGACATGGAGCCATTGATTCCTACGCGCTGAAACCGTTGTTTTAGCCAGTTTTCTATCCACCTTACAGTCCATGCATCTAACCCATACTTCCTTAATTTGCCAATGAGAATGCTGTGGGAAACCGTATCAAAAGCCTTGCTAAAGTCAAGGTATATCACATCAACGGCTCTTCCCGCATCCACAAATCCAGTCATCTCATCATAGAAGGCGATGAGGTTGGTCAGGCATGATTTACCCTTGGTAAATCCATGCTGACTGTTCCTGATTACTCTACGTTCCTCCAAGTGTTTCAGGATGGATTCTTTGAGAAGCTGCTCCATGATTTTTCCAGGGATTGAGGTGAGGCTGACAGGTCTGTAATTCCCTGGATCCTCCTTTTTGCCTTTCTTGAAGATAGGTACTATATTTGCTTTTTTCCAGTCCTCTGGCACCTCCCCTGTTCGCCATGAGTTTTCAAAGATAATGGCCAACGGTACTGCTATCTCATCAGCCAGCTCCCTCAGCACCCTCGGATGCAGTTCATCCGGCCCCATGGACTTGTGCACATCTAGTTTCTTTAAGCAGTCCCTAACCTGACCTTCTGTCACCAAGGGCCTCTCTTCTTCTCCCCAGTCCCCCGTACCTAGTGTAGTGGGCTGGGAGCTGACCCTGCTTGTGAAAACAGAAGTAAAAAAAGCATTGAGCACTTCAGCTTTTTCCTCATCCTCTGTCACGAGGATGCCTGCCCCATTCAGTAAGGGACCTACACCATCCCTGATCCTCTTCTTGTTATTGATATACTTGTAGAACCCCTTCCTGTTATCCTTCACATCCCTTGCTAGTCGCAACTCCATTTGTCCTTTGGCCTTTCTGATTTTATCCCTGCAGTCCCGAGCAATGTCTTTATATGCCTCCTTAGTCATCTGTCCTAGCTTCCACTTCCTGTAAGCATCCTTTTTATGCTTCAGCTCAGTGCAGAGCTCTCTGTTAAGCCACAGTGGGCGCCTTCCACATTTGCTGTGCTTTCTCCTTATCGGAATTGTATCTTCCTGTGCCCTTAGCAGGGTTTCTTTAAAATGAACCCAACTCTCTTGGACACCTTTCCCCTTCAGATCAGCCTCCCAAGGGATCCTGCCCATCAGTTCCCTGAGGGAGACAAAATCTGCTTTTCTGAAGTCCAGGGTCTGTGTTTTGCTTCTTTCCTTCTTTCCTTTAATCATCAACTTGAAGTCAATCATTTCATGGTCACTGCTACCCAGGCTGCCATTGACTTCTACTTCCCTGATAAATTCTTCTCTATTTGTGAGCAGCAGATCGAGAGGCGCAAGGCCCCTCGTTGGTTGCTCCAGCATTTGTACCAGGAAGTTGTCCTCAACACTCTCCAGAAACTTCCTGGATTGCCTGTGCACTGCTGTATTGGCCTTCCAGCAGATGTCAGGGTAATTGAAGTCCCCCATGAGAACCAGGGCCTCTGCTCTAGAAACTTCTGTCAGTTGTACACAGAATGCCTCATCCACTTCCTCCTTCTGATCTGGTGGTCTGTAGCAGACACCTACCACAACATCCCCCTTGTTGCTCTCCCCTCTAAACTTAACCCACAGACTTTCAACTGGCTTGTTTCCACTTTCATAATGAAGCTCTGAGCAGTCATAGAGCTCCTTTACATATAGTGCTACTCCTCCCCCTTTCCTTCCCTGCCTGTCCTTCCTGAACAGTCTATACCCACCTATTGCAGAGCTCCAGTCATGCAAACTATTCCACCACGTCTCTGTTATCCCAATCATGTCATAGTTCTTTGTCTGCGCTAGTGCTACCAATTCCTCCTGCTTGTTTCCCAGGCTCCTTGCATTTGTGTATAGGCACCTAAGATACCCAGCTGATTGCCCTACTGTCCCATTTTGATTTTCAATTCTATTGTATCTACCTCCCTGGATTTTCTTTTGGTGTTGACCTCCCCCACCTGCCTCAGGCATTAGGGCTTCATTAGAGCATCTAAGAAAGTTATTTGATTCCCCCCGCATGTTCCAACTACCCTCTCTTCTATCCCTGGAGTTACAGTCCCGGCACCCCCCAAGTTCCATCCCATCCCCCTGGTCTCCCACATAGTCACTTACCTGTGGGCTTTGGTCTCCTTCCCCCTTCAGACCTAGTTTAAAGCCCTCCTCACTAGGTCAGCCAGTCTGCGTCCAAATACGCTCTTCCCCTTCCTCGAAAGATGGAGTCCATCTCTGCCTAGCAGTCCTTCTTCCTGAAACAGCAACCCATGCTCAAGGAAGCCAAAGCCCTCCTGACGACACCATCTTCGCAGCCAAACGTTCATCTCCAGGATGCATCTGTCTCTGCTCAGGCCTCTACCCTTGACCGGAAGAATCGAGAACACCACCTGTGCTCCAAACTCCTTCACCCGCACTCCCAGAGCCCTGAAGTCTCCTTTGATCTGCCGAGGATCACCTCTCGCAGTATCATTGGTTCCTACATGGATGAGAAGCATGGGGTAGTAGTCAGAGGGGCGGATGATTCTCAACAATCCCTCCGTAACGTCTCGGATGCGGGCACCTGGCAGGCAGCATACCTCTCGAGAGATCTTGTCAGGGCGACAGATGGGTGCCTCCGTCCCCCTCAGAAGTGAGTCCCCAACCACCACAACTCTACGTTTCCTCCTAGCTGTGGTGGCTGTGATCCTCCCAGCCTCGGGGGTGCATGGCCTCTCCTCTTCCACCTCCTTCACCGTCTCTAGCACCGCATAATACCTACATATAAATCATATAACCATTCCTAGAATATTACAACCTTTCTATTGATACCAAACTTGGCATATCACATATGGATTATTGCAAATATGAAACATCAATATGAAAAATAATCATACACAGTCTCTTAGACCCAGACAGCATCACAGCACTGAAAGGGGTTACTCCCAGCAGTGGCATTGCTGGCACAGGGGGGCACGTGTCCCGAATCCCAGGGCCAGTGCCTCGAGTGTGCCATGGCAGCAGCAGCCCAGTCTGGTCCTGGCCCAAGCCAGGGATCTGGGGCTGAGCTGCCAGGTGGCGGCGGCAGAAGCCTGATTTGGGCCCTTGGTCAATGACATTAAGATCAGCTGGAAGGAGAGAAACTTGAATATGTGCTCTTGCTGCCAAAAAGGCCAATGGCATACTGGGCTGCATCAGAAGAAGTGTTACCAGCAGATCAAGGGATGTGATCATTCCCCTCTATTCTGCACTAGTGAGGCCACATCTGGAATACTGTGTCCAGTTTTGGGCTCCCCACTACAAAAAGGACATGGACAAATTAGAGAGAGTCCAGAGGAGGGCAACCAAAATGATCAAAGGGCTGGAGCACAAGCCCTATGAAGAAAGACTGAAGGAACTAGGCTTATTTAGCCTGCAGAAGAGAAGACTGAGGGGGGATTTGATAGCAACCTTCAACTACTTGAAGGGTTGCTCCAAGGAGGAGGGAGCTCGACTGTTCTCGGTAGTAACAGAGGGCAGAACGAGAAGCAATGGTTTCAAGTTACAGCTGGGGCGGTCCAGGCTGGATATTAGGAAAAACTTCCTTACTAGGCGAGTGGTGAAGCAGTGGAATAAGTTGCCTAGGGAGGTGGTGGAATCTCCATCTCTGGAGGTGTTCAAGTCCCAGCTGGACAAAACCCTGAGTGGGATGATCTAATGGGAGTGGTCCTGCTTTTTTTGGCAGGGGGTTGGACTAGATGACCTCGTGGGGTCCCTTCCAACCCTATGATTCTATGATTCTATGATCTTCTAAGGTAGAAAATCTATTTTGCCTCTCTGTTGCCACGGCCCTCTCCCAGGGACCCTCCCCTCCATCACCCACTCTCCCTCCTGGCACCCCCTCTTTCAATCACCCTTCCCATGCCCGTGGGACAGCGTGAACATTCTGATGCAAACATTTGCTTTCTTGCTGCTGAAGAAAGCCTGTACCCATTGCGCAACTGTGGAAATGCCTATTTTAAACTAAACCTTTTCACCTAAACCTCCCTCAGCACAGAACCCTGACATTTCTGCCCTGGGCACAGCTCTCAAGAAGTGTCAAGAATGAACAGAGCTGCTTACAGGGTGTGGAAATTCCCTGCCCATACAATTACATTTTATAGAAGAAGGTTGAGAATGGGCCTTTAAATTGCTATTTTTCTATTGTTGAATTGGAGCTCAGTGTCACTTAAAGATTTATTCCATTTTTGTTACCCTACTTTTTTTTCTCATGTGCCTCTTGACAATTGTGCGGAGCATGATTTGTGCAAAGTTTGAGGAAGACTTAACAATATCTGCAAAAACATTATAAAGTAGATTGTTCTGTGTCCCTCCCCCTCCTTGTGCAGTTTAGTTCATATGAATAAATTGGGACCACCATGAGAAGCACTGGATATTTTAAGAAATCCTATAAAAGAAAAAATATCAACTCTCTCAGCTTATAAACCAAAAAAAAGGACAGCTGTTTATATACGTTTATGAAGGGCCGAAGTGCTAGCCACTACACTCTTGGCTTTCTGGAATCATACAACAATGTTCTTCACCTGCTAGACTATGAGAATGAGGAGGAATTTGGGGAGATGTTGAGAAAATTAAAGGTAAAACAGAGTGTGTCCTCAGAACCTGCAAATCCACAGATATCTGCTGGACCATTTTGAGCGTACTGAATGGTATGGAGTTCAGGAACTCCATGACTTCTGGGGCAGGTCTGGAGTAGGGGTCAGCCAGAGGCTCAGCCAGGATAGCTGATCAGCTGTTAGGCAGCTGGCAGGGCTGATCATCTGTTAGGAGACAGTTGGGCTCAACTCAGGGATTAAAGTAAGGGGGAATGCCCCAGAACACTGTTCCAGGGCCCCTATTTTTAGGGAGCCAGCATTCTGGACCCCCTACAAATAAGGGAATATGCCAGAATGCTGCATTCCGGGACCCCCTAAAAATAGAAGGGTGCACCAGAACACAGTCTTCTGGCACATCCCCCCTAGGCTGACAGAAGGGAGGGGCTGCAGACTGCAGCCAGTCCAGCCACTCCTCCCTCCCTTCCCTGGAGCTTGTGGAGGCTCTGCCCCTTCTGGCTGGGGCCTGAGCTCCTGCATGCCGACCCACCGGCCGGCTAGCACCACAGCCTCCTATCCCCCGCCCAGCTCTTCAGCCAGATGAGAGGGTTAGGGCAGGAAAATCATGGGGGCAGGGAGGGTGCGTGGGAAGGGGGGAGAAGGGGTTGGGATGGTGGGCTGGGAAGGGCTTGGGGAGCCTGAAGGGAGTGGTGTGAAGATGGGGATCTGGGGAGCAGGGGTTAGGAAGGCTGGAATGGGGGCAGGAGGCTTAGGGAGTGGGGATTGGGGCTGAGAACAACATGGGGAAAGGCCTGATGGGGCTAGGTGTTTTAGGGGCAGTAACTAGGCAGGGGGACAGGAGCTGGGGTGGGGGGCTGGCATTTGGGGGGCAGGAGTGGGGCCCACCCATGTGAGAAGGGGGCATGCCTGATTAGGAGGGTTCCAGGGCCCACCAAATTACCCCTGGCTCAACGGTTGTTAAGTGGACAGGGCTCATCACCTGTTTGGGAAGGTAGGGGCTCAACAGCTGATAGGGAGATAAGGTTAAATCTAAAAGAGGAGGAAGGCTAGATTGTAAATGGGTAAAAGTACATTTTAGCAGATGCAGACCCTCATATTAGTTTCCACACAGAGCTTTATGCATCTTTTCATGGTTATTTTGATCAGAAACTTGGAAAGATCATCAAGTCAAAGACTGGCAGTTGAAAGAGAGAGAAAAATCAGTAGCTTTATAAAAACATATCAGAAAGCATGAATTCTGTGCTGAATAGGCTAACTAAGCTGAAGAAAGTGAAAACTGACAAAATGGTATTGGCTTTCTACTTCCTGAAAACGTTCTGTACAGAAAGATTTGATAGGATGGTGTGACACTGGAAAGTATTATCTGCTACCCAAGCACGCAAACAGAAAGTTAAATCCAGATTATATTGAATTTCCAGCTGATTACATACCCATTCCCAAAAGGAAAATTTTGTCTTCCTTTGCACTGCATGTTTGATGTAAAATGAGATGTCATGAAGGACCTACGCAAGTGTGGTGTTTTCAGTGGATCTTAGTGCTTCTTTTGCTGAGGTGGGAATTCAGCATCTAAACTCCAATCAAGACCTCTCTGCCAACTGCAGTCACATATTACAAACATTTATAGAACTGCAGATGGCTTCACAGATTGACTGCTCTTTGAAGATCATTCATGTACTGCATAATATTCCAGTTTGGCATAATACACAGTGCAAACAAATTTCCCTTTTCATGGCAGAAAAGGGGAATTGGATCACGTTTGAAGACAGTAAAATATTAATAATAAATCATACAATATTGTTTTGCTTACCCTTTGCACTTTTATTGTATTGAATTTGTTTCAGAATCATGTTAATATCTCAATATCTTAAAGACATTTTAAAAAACCTACTTTATAGCATGCTTTCAATAATGTGTTTTATTTATAAAAGTTGCTAGTTCAGGTTTTTGCCCACTAATGGTTTAATGTCAACACAATGCTGTAAGAAAATCACCATGAATGATCTTATGTGTTTATTCCACATGGGGAACTTAATTAGCCCATTTCAACCTAAAAACATACTCTTCTTGGATATCCAACCCAATATCGTGCTCTCCACTAGTAGATGGTGACATCAGACGTCTAAGTTGGCTAAGAAAAAGTAGTTCTTGATACTATGCATGAGGCTCCTCGTGGTTCTTTAAGTCACTGAGATTTCAATAGTTCTTTACAGTCTTTATTATTAAAGCTGGTTCATTGCTGGTTCTAAACATTGGTTTTCAGATTGCAATGGGAAAAAATATTTTATTAAACTAAACGAGGAAGTATGTGCCAACAGAAATGTTGTAAAACTTTTCTAGCTTTTTAATGGTGTGTTAATGATACATAGTTTTAATAAGATCAAACAACTGCAGTCAAAAGTTAACCAGCAATTTGAGACCTGTGCAATAAAGGTATTTGCGTGACAATGAAGCTGCTTTATCACTCCCTTTCACACAAAGGAGGTATAGTGCTTTGCTATATATTCCTCGGTAAAAAGAAAAATGTTAAATTCATTCTGATTTTAAAAAAACTAATTGTAAAATAGAACCTCTGCAATAGGACTACTTACAAACACAAAACAGCAAAAACTGATTTATTTCCAACAGTAAAATATTTCCTATTGATACCAAGGTCACAAAATAGACCATTTTAGTCCCATTTTTCTTAAACTACGTGGAAATACGACATCAAGATACACCCACTACCAAAAACAATACCAAGAACAGCAATAGGTTAATACATAACGTTTTACTGCACAGGGGGCACATTATTAAAAATTGATTTGGACTTTCACAAGTATGACCTTTTTCTAACACGGTCTCATATTATATAGGCTGAAGTGTCTTTTATATTCTCTTCACTGCAGCAATCCACAGTTCCAGAAATCTGTAACTCATAACACACAAACGCACTTCTACAGCTCAGTTCAGGCAGGTTCTACAGCATGGATCAGCAACCCCCGACGTGTGCCGACAATGGCACCCGACCCCATTTAAAGCGGCATGTGACACCCTCTGCGGTACCACAGAAATTGCCACTCCTGCCACCAAAAGCTACTCTGGGTGGCTTCCTTTGGGTGCAGCTAGGACACAGGGCTTGCCCCCATGCGACACAGAAAAAAGCTGCCCAGAGTGGCTCCCCTCTGTACTGGGATACTCCCCAAAGAAGCTACTCTGGGCAGCTTCTTTCTGCAGCATGGCTAGGAACCCCTGTCCCCAGGCACACAACCAAGATGAACCACTCTGAGCAACTTCTTTCCACGACATGCCTGGGAAGCACTCCCACTCCAGCCGTGACCGCTGCTGAATTTTCAGGCAGCCACCACGTTGTTTTCAGCAAAAGAGGCTGCCAGCATGAGCTGAGAGTCGGGGAGGAAGGACCAGCATAGGGGTCAGCAAAGGTTGCCTACCTCTCTTCTACAGCAGCTTTGTGTATAGCTCTCATCTATTTAAACTACATGTGAAATTTCCATCAGTTGGGGAACTTTGGAGCCTGTGGTGCCAGGGTCCATCCGGTGTAGTGGTTCAGGGTGGGTGGCACTGGTGACTTTGGAACCCGTGGTTCGGGGACTTTCTGGTGTATTGGCTCTGGGTGGGTGGTGGCAGCTGAAGGACAGCATGCTGTTACTCCAGGGATCTCCTTATGAGAACATCCTCCATCAGGGGCCAATCTTTTCCACCCACTTGTAGTTACAGAAATTCAGTCCTGCCCTGGCCTGCACTGGGGCACTCGGCTTCTTCTTCCACAAGGGGTCACGGGGCTCACACAGCAGGACTCATTAGAGCAGTGGTTCCCAACATTTTCTCTCCCACGGCTAGGGTTACCAGCTGTCAGGCAAATGGAGGACACGTCCTCCATCCAGCAGGCATTTTAAAAATATATTATTTTGTCCGGCTTTTTACTTACAGGGTTTAGAGTAGGCTGCAACACCCCAGAACACCCTATTTTTAGGGGGAAGTGTTCCATGGTCCCCTAAAAACAGAAGAATATGACATTAGTGGCTAGCACCTCTGCTTAACATGCAG
Organism: Podocnemis expansa; assembly: GCA_007922195.1. Classification (NCBI taxonomy): domain Eukaryota; kingdom Metazoa; phylum Chordata; order Testudines; family Podocnemididae; genus Podocnemis; species Podocnemis expansa. The sequence goes on along the minus strand of ML681968.1, from coordinate 637,828 downwards.
AAGGTCCTAGGTTCAATTCCCAGGGGGTTGGACTAGATGATCTCATGAGGTCCCTTCCAGCCCTATGATTTGATTGATTAATACTATGTTTTCTCCATATGTCCTCTTTTCCGTGCTTCCCCATCCACCTTTCCAGGCGTTGGTATCTGGTAGCCCTAGCCATGGCACACCTTGCTAGCTTTCATTAATTTGTGGCACACCACCATGTAGTTTCCAAATGAACTCATGACTAGTCATGAGCCAATCCAGAGCTCTTGGAGTAGTTTTTCAAAAAAATTTGGGGCACACCTGCTCCGACCTGGGAAACATTGCACTGGAGGAGCCCAAATAGCTACTGCCCCACGTGTCCCCCCGGGCAGGCTCGCCCTCTCTGATACCCCCGGCAGCGCAGCCTCCAGCCCGGCTGACGTCATCTGCCCCTGTGACGTGGCCGCTCCGCGCCCCTCCCACGCGCTGGGACCCGCGAGCCCCAGCCGGGGTGGGAGGGGCCTATCTGCCGCGCGCCCGCCGCGCGCCCGTGACGTCACGTGCACCTGCGCGCGGGCGCGGCGGCTGCGGAGCCGAGCTGAGGGAAGAGGCGGGATGGCGGCGGCGCGCGCGGAGAACCTGTCGGTGGTGGTGCACGGGGCCGGGGACCTGCGCCTGGTACGCCCGGCCCGCCCGCACCCCGCCCCGGCTGCGGGGGTTTGGGGGACGCCCCCTTTGGGCTCCTGGAGCAGGGACCGTAGCCTTCGGAGTCGGGGAGCTGAGGGGTCGCAGGCCTCGGGGGTCTGTGGGCATCGAGGCTTTGGGGGTTCATAGCCTTTGGGGTCAGGGGGTTTGTGGGGGTCACAGGCCTTGGGTCTCAGGGACTTCCTGTGAAGTTTGCAGCCTCCTGGGGGGGGGGGGGGCTTGGGGGATTAAACCCCCCGCCCCATCCGGCCAGTCCAGGACTCTGCATGGATCAGAAACGTCTTGGGTGCAAAGTCCATTTCAGTGTGTCTGGGCCAGGGTCATCAGATACCAAAGGACATTGGGGAATGCATGGAGCAAATGTAGTATTAATGTAATAGTCTTCTGTTTTTAGGGGGCCCTGGAGCACTTCCCCCTAAGAGAAGGTGTTCTGGGGCGTTCCAGCATAGTTTACCCCGGCAGTAAAAAAACCAGGAAAATCATGTACTTTTAAAATGCCTGCTGGATGGAGGATGTGAAGGTAAAAGGGAGGACATGTCCTCCTTTCGTCTGACATCTGATAACCCTACTCCTGTCCCTCCACTCAGGTCCAGGGAAGCATTATTCCCTACGGCGGATGTCTGGTGATTTTGCCCATTGGGATCCATGTTGCCCATTATGAGACTCCCAACCTTTACCTATGGAAATCTTTTCATATCTAATGCATCTCTCTGGCAAGAAGGCGCTGGTACTTGGCCTAAATTCATCTTTAGTTGATTTCATCCCAGTCTTCCTGCTTGGACCCTGCTGTAGCCCATTAAATAATTTCTTCTTCTCAAATATCAGGATACTCTTGTGTCTCTCTTGCTCTTCCTCCCAGTAATGGCTTAGCTAAGCAGGTAACTCTTGAGTTTTCCTCCTACTCCCTGATGGTTTATAATGCTTTCTCTAGGATCTCTGCACATTTTGTCTGATGAAATTTGAGGTCACTGGTCATACTGTATCTAATAAGGCTCAGCCTAACCCAGATCTATACCAGCTATGTCCATTGCCGTTAATCATTGCCTGTTGTTGCTGTCCTTCACTCTGTCTTCAGTGCACATGCACATGACTATTCCTGTCCCAGCCAGTTGGCATTAATTTACAACAGTGATTTCATGTGACACTGTATCAAATGACCTACTAGAATCCAATGGAGGTAGGGCTGGGATTTTTCTGGGTTTGAGGAAGGCTGTTTAGGGCCTCCTCAGAATTCAGAGCACTTAGGGCAGTCCCAGTTCAGGAGTGGAATGGAAGCTCCCTTTCTCTCATGAGTTTGGCAGGGAGTGAGGATTGTGGGACTTGGGTTAGCTGGAGAGACAGGGATTGGCAGAGTTGAAGCTCTATTTGGCAAGGAAGGGGCACTCCAAAAGAGGGGAAGAGGTCAGACAAGAGATGGCGGAGAACTGACTCTAGAGAAGTTTCACTACACTAAACTGTAGAGTGTGTGACAAACTAGCCCTGCAGTCATATCTGTTTTACACAAATTGTGTCCAGTCTGCAGGATCTAGCAAATTGCGAGCATGAGCCTCAACTGGCAGAGAATGGACATCCTTGTTGTACAGGTGCTGGCAAAAAGAACATTGCTAACTTCCTGTTTGCCTGTATTGTATTTAATGATGTTGTGTGGCGAAGAGAGCATAGGAAACCATACAGTTTGGTACCTATTCCTGTGCCAGAAGAAGCTGCTGGGAAGCAAGAGAAAAGATGACATTTCGCACAGATGATAGGACAAGAAGCAGTGACCTTAAATTACAGCAAAGGAGGTTCAGCCTAGGCATTTGGAAAAAATTCGTAACTGTCAGGGTGATTAAACACTGGAATAAATTGCCTTGGCAGGTTGTGGAATCTCCTACATTAGAGGTTTTTAAGAGCAGGCTGGACAGACGCCTGTCAGGGATGGTTTAGTGGGGGTACTTGGTCCTGCCATGGATGCAGGGAACTGGACTTGATGAAGTGTAATGGTCCCCTCCATTTCTATGATTCTGTGGTGTATGTTTTAACAGCAGCTCATGTAGTCATGATTAACAGCTCAGAATGATAGATTTGAGTGCCCAAACTGATCCAATCAGGGTTAGCATTGGGATAAAATTGCACACTGTGGACCTGATCTTCATGAGTGCTTCAACCTAGACTCCAGTTTTCTGGGTGCAGCTACCTCCATATGCAGTCAGGTAGTTAGACATCTGTTGTGTTTACAGGTATTTGCGCTGCAAGTTTGGAAGATACCAAATAGAGGCCACTTTGGAAAATCAAGACCTCTGTCTTAATGACCTTTGAGATGTGCTTGTGACTAGATGAAGACTTTGGTCACCTGTTGTGTTCAGTCTATTTTTATCACTCCTGTGCAGTGCAAACAGAGTATGTACACGGTGAGCAGTGTTTATACACTGGGTTGCTTATAGCTATGTTTGAAAGAGTGGTAACATCAGCCACAAAAGTATTAAAAAGCAACACTTAAGATAATATGCATCTCATTCATGTGTAATGTACAGTTTTCTAAATAGAAAAACAGGAATTGCATTTTAGATCACACTCAGTGTCTATCTATTCCAGTGTCCTGTTCTAACAAAGGTCCCCACTTCAGATCTCTCATAATTAGAGGTTGGCTTAAGCCCCGAAGCGTGAAGTTTAATACCTCTTTTAAAATATTTATTAGCATTAGCTGTAGTAATTGGATATTCTTATTATCCATATAAATGTCCAATCCCCTTTTCAGTCTCATTAAATTGTTGACCTTAATGACTTGCTGTGAAAGCGAGTTCCACAGGCTATTTTATCTTTGTTTATACAGTTTCCTGCACCATGGTCCGTGGTCCACAATGGGAGTATCTAGGTGCTACAGAAATAAAATAACATTTACAAACTGTATATTTAAAGTATTCATTTGCTTTTATTAGTTTTGAGTTTGCTGCTTTTTGATTTAGTTGAAAATCCCTTCTATTGCAATAACTTTATATACTTTTACCACATCCCCTCTTATTTATCATCTTCTGAACATAACAGTTCTAATCTCTTCTGTCTTTTTCCATATGAGGGTTTTTCCAGGTCATGATCGCACTCATCATTCATCTCTGAACTCCCTAATGAAGAAATGGGTACACATTTTCTAGGCCGGATGCTCTTTAAACTCCCCAAGTTTGCTATTGTGAGCTCCATTATCTTTTATACTTACGTTGCTTGTGGAAGCACTTTCATTGCAAGCTCCTGTTTCTTTCTAAAAAAATTTATTTTCGCGTGTAATATCTCATGCCTAAATCCTCATTTTGGGGCTTTCAGTAATACTCTTAGTGACCCCTTTAGATAGCTGAAGGTGTAAAAATTTTGTTTTCATGAATTCACACGTTTATTAGATGCATTATATGCATGTGGATAAATCAGAAAAGACTTCCTTTAAAAACTTGAGATTCACTTTGGCTGAGTCCTAAATGGGAAAAGTGTCTTGGATTAATTAATTCTAGGTCAGAAATAAAGTTCTGATTACTAAATATCATATAGAACAGGTTGTGCCAGGACTCAAACCCCACTAAGCTTCATTATATCAACAGGCAGAATTTGGCTCTACTTTCGATTAATAGAGTTGATCATTTACTGCTTATTTTAACAATGAATGGCAGTGCAGTGTTTGTGAGGCATGCATAGGCAGGCAAACATTTTAGTCTGGGAGTGTTAATGTAGAATCTCTTTTCATGGACCAAGGGGTTGATAGAATGTTGAGGAAGATAACATTTGATTTATAAAAATTCTAGGCAAGTTACTCTTGACATACAACATTGAAAAAAATTAGTCGTCACCTCTGTCAAGGGCTCCACTGCTAAACACATTGTCACACTGATCCTCATGCCACACTCACACATCACTATACAAGGCAGACTGCCATCCATCAATTTGTAGGGTGGTCACTGTCTTTGCACATGAGTGTGAGATTTGGGAGTACATCGTATTTCATGTATAACTTTGTGAAAGACCCATTCATGTGTGATGCAGAGGGAAGTTATGGATGTACTCAAAATTTCAGGAGCCGTTCCATTGCTTGATAGTTTTTATCTTCTTGATAGCTCGTAAATTGGTGGCAATTTTTCGCTGTTTGTCTGCTTCTTTGAACACAGCCACCAGAGTAGCTTTGAAAGTGTTGTGATGTTGATCCTAACTAGTTAATTTGAGATATGAACATGTCCAACACATTTATGACCTCATCAATGTCTGTCTCAGCCATTCCAAGCATCTTCAGTGTGAGGAGGAAGTCTTTGGAGGCTGAATCAAATGCTTTTAAGTAAGAAAATTTCATCTTGCATCCTGAAAGGGAGTGAAAACTTGGCAGTGTGGCAGCTTTTTATGGGCTGAAGGCTAGGAATATATCTGAGGGCTATAAAGTGATTGTTACCCAGCAACAGGTGTAGAAACAGAATTTTGCAGAAGTGTTGGTTAATTACAAAGAAATTCCAGTGGAGAATGCAAGGCAGAAGCTTCATTACACCATGCAACAGTGAAATTGTTCAAGCAATTCTTTGCTTATGGGAATGGTTTTCTTGCAGTGTGTGCTTAACTTGTGCTTTGTGAGAATGAGATGGTATCTTCATTGTGACACTGGAGATGTTTGCAGAGTCAATGATTTTGTACTGGGCAGGTGCAGTACCATGGAATCTCTTCTTCCTACTAATAATTGTAATTGATTAATGGACTTAGGTGTCAAACACAAAGTGGACATTGTTGTAGGTCCTGTATTTTCCCTGTTGCCTCATAATGAAGTCATTGGCCAAATCCTGGCACTTATTAACAGTTTCTAGTTTGTCAAGGACTTGTACCTGAGCCATACCATCTGTGATTGCTAATCTGAAAGAATTCCACTGGGATAAGGTACCAGTCTCGTCAGTAGGTGCTGACTTAGGAAGACCATGTAAGATGTGCCTAAATTTTTTTTTTCGCCTGGCACATGTGCATTGCTCCATTGCGTTCAGACATCAGTTATGGTACCACAGAGAACTCATAATTTCCCGAAGTCACATGTAGGTTGACATGACCAGGAGACAAGCAAGTGATGGTTTGTCTGTGATGAGCTCTGAAACGGTCCCTGCCACCTTCACTTTGTCTGACTTTTTTACATTAAAGCAGAGCTTCTTGACTGACGGAGCCTTGGATAATTCGTTAGATTTTGAAGGCTTCATACTAGTCATGAGCTAAAGTATCCATTCAGCTGCCATCTTTAGCTATCTCATCACTGGCAACTGCTTTTATCATGATATTAATGAGCTCTGGTCCATCAGATGTGAATAGTTTGCCAGTGTGAGTGAACTTATCCTGTAACTTTAATAATCTCCTTTCTTGATATTTAGGAGCACTTAAGGAGTCTAGATGATGCTTGGTTTCTTTGAGGGAAATCATCCCAACCGTGCTTAATGTTTTATTTGAAATTTGGTGGAGTTCAGGGTTGTCAGGAAAAATGAAGAAAGATCATGTGATGAAGTCACTGCAACTGCCAATGCACCATTTAAAGAAGAGATAGAGGTCATTTGGTAGTATTTTTTTCAGGTTTGACATCAGTTGTGGATCCCCAAAATTCCCATGTACTGCAGGCTGTGATGCTTTTCCGTAAAATATTTGTGGTTGCAAACACGGTTCATATTCCTGTTGAAATCAGTGCTTTTTTCACTTTTAGTAGCACCATGTCTTTTGCAGTTTTTAAGGATATGCCTTATGATTTGTTTCTGTTGATAGGATTGCTAAAAACTAAATCCGTCTTCCACAGTTCATCTTTAGTAAGTACTTTAGGAGCATTTGTTCTTCTGCAATAGTAGTATCTTTGGGGGGGGGTGAAAAGTCTACGGAAGTCATAACTTTCATTCTTGGTGTTGCACTTGATGCAGTACACAGTGTCATATGTATAGACATCTTTTGGGTCAATATACCCACTTCGCTTTACTTTCCATGCAGTGTTCTTGCTACAGAATGACTCCTTCATACAGTTTCTCACTTGTCTTATGTGTTGAAACTGTACTTAGGCCTTTGGGTGTTTGGCTTGCTGCAGAAGAAGCAGGTGTTCTTCTCGAAACATATGCCACAGGACCTGGTGTAAGGCAGGTCTTACCCACAGTGATCACTTGTCTTGGCATTTTCAGCTTTTTCTGTGGCATTTTCAACTTTTTCCTGATGCTCAACTTGCTTCCTCTCCAACCTTGGCAAATACAGATTATGGGTTCATTTTTTGTAGCTTGTAAGGTGCCACTGAGCATTGTGTTTAAACAGGTGCTCCATGTTGATATTCTCTGAAGATTGAGCTACTAGTTGGTTCTCTTTCTCATCTTTCATGTCTAAAATGTTAAAGAGCAAAGTGAAAACAAGAATTTTGTACAAACTTATGTAATTATGTGCGTATCATTTGTGAATAGATTCCAGTAATTAGGCATTAAAGAGATTTGGTAAAATAATACATGTAACTGCAGTGTTCGTATGGAAGGGTATAACTTGCCCAGGAAGGACAAGCAAGAAATAAATACACACATGTATGCAAACACATGCAAGCTCACACACTTGGACTGAGGTTGAAATGGAAATAGGAGACAGACTTACTGAAAGACCCTGGATAAGGGATGAAAGGGATAAAGAAAAAGGGTGATGTCATGGTTGGGTCTACACAGACTATCTAACCAGGAGGCAGAGGTGGATGAAGCTTTTTAATAAACTATTAACAAAATCATCCAAAACACGGAACATGGTGGTGATGGGAGACTTCTAGTACCCAGTCATCCATTAGGAAAAATAACACAGCAAGGTACAGATTATCCAATATGTCCCTGGAATATATGGGAAATAACTTTATTTCAGAAGGTGGAGAAAGCTACTGCAGGAAGGCTGTTCTAGCTTTATTTTTGACAAATAGGAACTGGTTGAGAATTTGAAAATGGAAGGCAGCTTGGGAGAAGATAAACCTGAAATGATAAATTCATGATTCTGAGGAATGGTAGGATGAAAATAGTACAATAAACTTAATGGATTTCAAGAAGGCAGACTTCAGCAGGCTCAGGGAGTTGATAGGTAAGATCATATGGGAAGCTGGTCTAGTTAAAAAACAGTTCACGAGCGTTGGCAGTTTTTCAGAGAGACATCATTAAGGGCACAAGAACAAACTATCCTGTTGTGTAGGAAAGATAGAAAGTATTGAACAAAGCCAACTCTGGGCAGGGGACGGGGCCCAGGGCCAATTGTCCTATGTGGGTGCCCTTGCTCTCCCCCCCCCCCGCCCCTCTCCTTGCCTTTGGCTTGCCACAGAAGGCAGCAGGCCTGGGGTGAGGGGCAGTGCAGCAGTGGGGGGCCCATGTGATAGACATGGTTGCCCTGCTCGCCATCCCTCCCCTCCCTGGGATAAGCCTAGTATTGAAAGAGTTTGCTCTGGCATCAGTGATCTGAAGCACAAAGAGAGAGAAAGTGAAGGTAGGTCAAATGACAAAGGAAGAATATAAAATAGAATAAATGAATAATACAGATGTGTAGGGGAAAAATTAGAAGGCTAAGGGACAAAATGAGATTAAACAAGCTAGATACATACAGGGTAATCAGAAAATACAAATTAGGAGCAAGGACAGAGTAGTTACTCAATGGGGGAGGAAGCAATAACAGGTGGAAATGGCAGAAGTGCTAAGTAACTATCAATTTTCAACAAAAAATTTAGAAGCCATTGGATATATAACTTAATGAATGCTAGTGAAAGTGTGGTGGGATCAGAGGCTAAAATAGGAAAGAATACGTTTAAAATTGTTTAGGGAAATTAGATGTCTTCAGGTCAGTAGGACCTGATGAAATACATCCTAGTATATTTAATTTGCTGACTGTGGAGATATCTGAGACTTCAGTGAGTGTCTATCTTTGAAACATCATGAAAGAGATTCCAGAAGAGGGTAAAAGGCCAAATATAGTGCTAGTCTATAAGAAGCGAAATAAAGACAATTTGAGGAGTTACTGACCAGTCAGCTCACTGTCAGTATGCAGAAAAATAATGGAGCAAATAGTGAAGCAGTTAATGTACAAATACTTAGAAGATGATAAGGTGATAAGCAACAATCAACATGGATTTAAGAAACAGCCAACATGTCCAGAACAAATTGTGTCAGAACAACATAATAGTTTTCCTTGATAGACTAACAAGCCTTGTGGATGAAGGGAGTGGTAGATATGATATATCTTGACTTTAATAAGGCTTTTGATACTGACTCACATGACATTCTTATAAACAAGTCCAGGCCATACAACATAAATTGATCTCTTATAAAGTGGATATATAAGTGGCTGGAGAACAGTGCCCAGAGAGTAATTATCAGTGATTCACTTTCAAGCTGGAAGAACTTACACAGTGAGGTCCCATGGGGATGAATTCTTGGTCTGATTTTGCTCAATATCTTTATTAGTGATGTAGAAAATAGCATAGAGAGTGCACTTCCAAAGTTTGTAAGGGAAACCAAGCTGGGATGGGTGCAAGTGCTTTGGTGTGTTGGATTAAAATTCAAAATGATCCAGACAAACTGGAGAAATGGGCTAAAATGAACTCCATTTAGGAAGCTGGCCTACTGATGCCTGGAGAGGGGTCACACTGAGAATGCTCAGACAGGGCAAATGGGAAAGAGTGGGGCAGATGATCCCCCAAACTAGTGGTTTGTTCTAATAATTTGATTAACCAAGGCAGCAACAAAACAGCTTCTACAGTACCTTGCTGGTTACTAAGAAACCCCCAAACACAGTTTTCCATAAGCAGTCGAGTGCTGAACTCTCACACAAACAGCAAAAATCAAATATGGTGAGGGTTATATAAAATCTTGATGCTGTATAAAGTACTACTAATCCAGATAGATTGGACACATCATTACCACCAGGTTGATTAATATTTCAGCTTTTACATAGATACATGCTTGTAGCCAATTCTTTTGAACTGACCTAAGGTTTATTTAAAAAGTAAAGAAAGAGTTATTGTGGCTAAAGGTCATTTTGCATACAGATATGAGTAAAATTATTAGATCAGTTCCATAGTGGAGATGGTGAACTGCGTATTTGTAGAACATTCTTTCAGAATCAATTCCATAGGTTATAATTCAGTAGGCAGTTCATGTGCAGAGTTTGCATAAATTCTTCCATGAGAAATGGCAGGATTAATCCAGAATGGAGCTGGTAACCTCAGTCTAGCAAAGGGTGACCATATCTCCCAAAGGGAAAACTGGACACTGAGTGGGGCTAGCCCAAGCGCACTCGTCCCATGCAGGACTGGTCCAAGCCCCGCACTCAAGGTCCCTCTCCTCCTTCCCCCATGGAGCTGGTATCGTTAAAAGTTTGGTCGAAACCTGCTTGCCACAAAGCCATACCTTGCACAGGTTTGATGTCATTGTGAGTTGCCCTTCCCCACGTGTTCCTTCACACCTCACTTTTTTGACAAAAATGGACACTTGTCCCATTTTCTCTTTCCAGCTGATTAGATGGCAAGAGCAAATAGGACAAATGACCTCTTTTGCTAAAGAAGTCGGGAAGGTCAGGACAGGGCTTGAAAAAGGGACTCTCTTGGCCAAAACAGGACATTTGGTCTTCCTGTTCTTGCAGCTCAGACTTCCCCTGGTCAAAGATAATCAGATGGGACCTGAAAACACAGTCAGGCCCAAAACTTCCTTTTTGAGTTCAAACTCATCTGGTAAACCTCTTGCCATCAAATAACACAGCGGTGATTCCTTGGGTGAAGAACAGGTAGACTCTGTTGTTGCTTTGAAGTCTATTCCTATTTCCTGTCTATACAGTTAATTAGTTGCATTGATGAGCATGAGACAATTTACCGTTTGGGGTTTCTCAAGTAGTTTACTACAAACTTAGAGAAATAAAGACTGATATCATTACACTACAGGTTTCATCTAATTGCTAATCTCTCTTGATCTCTGAATGAATAAATCATAGTAATGGACAGGAAGAGAATTTTATCTTCTACAAGGTAATGGTAGTACATTGTGAGGCTTCTAACAGATGTAGGTAAGTACAGACAAATAAAATTAGTATTTGTGTTTATTTTGCTAGTGATGCAAACTTGAATTTCAAGCTCTGGTCTAGCTAATGTAGATTTAATTACAATCCAAAAGCAATGGTTCTGTTTACCATTTAAATACGTCCCTAAAATATTCTTAAAGATTGATCTAGAGGTCACATTTGCCTACCAGTTGCTTAACCCTTTCTGGCTCAGTGTCACACACTCCTACAAAATGGGAAATGACTGCCTAAGAAGAACTACTGTGGAAAGGGATCTCAGGGGTCATAGTGGATCACAAGCTAAATATGAGTCAGCAGTGTCACACTGTTGCAGAAAAGAGAAAACATCATTTGAGGATGTATTAGCAGTAGTGCTGTAAGCAAAACACAAGCAATAATTCTTCTGCTGTACTCTCCTGATTAGGCCTGGAGTATTCAGTTCACATGCCACATTTGAGGAAAGGGGGGGGGCAAGTTTTTTCTAGAGAAGAGCAATATAAATGATGGAAAGTGTAGAGAAGAGCAACGTAAATGATTGGAAGTCCGGAAAACATGACCTATGAGTGAAGATTGAAAAAACTGGGCTTGTTTAGTCTGGAAGAGAAGAAACTGAGGGTGGGGGAAGACGTGATAACAGCTTTGTAGTATGTAAAAGTGGGTACAAGGAGGAGGGAAAAAATTGTTGTTTTTAACCTCTGAAGATAGGCAAACAAGCAATGGGCTTAAATTGCAGCACTTTAGGTTGGATGTTAAGAAAAACTTCTAAACTGTCATGGTAGTTAAGCACGGGAATAAGTTTCCTAGGCAGGCTGTGGTATCTCGTCACTGGAAGTTTTTAAAAGCAGATTAACCAAACACCTATCAGGATTGTCTAGATCAGGCTTGTGCAACCTGTGGCCCATGGGCCAAACTCTGGCCTGACAAGGGCTTGCATCTGGTCAGCAGAGCACTGCTGACCGCAAGCCCGGTTAGTGCTTCTGTAGCTGGGTGCAGTGTTGCTTCTTGGGTGCTGTGTTGCCACACTTCCCATGGTGCCCCTCTCCTAATTCAAACTAGCAAGTCCTGTCCAGGGACATGTTAGTTCGAATTGGTTTTCCTAGTGGGGCTATGTTAGTTCAAATTGCCTGAATTTGAACTAATCATTATTAGTTCAAGTTAATTAGTTCAAATTCAGGTTGTTCAAACTAACCTCCTAAGAGTAGACATAGCTCAAATTACTTAAAATAACTTGCGTACCTTGGTTTGAATGCGTAACTCCCGGCTTGTCCACTATGCTGAGTCGAAGAGAGGAGGCCTCACTGTGACTCAGTGTTACCGAGTTGTTGGGGTGGTGTTCTGGGATCAAACTTCCTGATCAACTGAGTGGGTCTACAAAAACCAAGCAGTTGATCAGGAAGCTTCAACTGACAGTGGTGAATTTGCTGCTGTCTTTGAAGACCTGCGCTTTGTGTCCAATTATGAATCTGCGTGAATCTTTGCTCAGCCTGTTTCTTTCCACTCACCAACACTGGACTTGATTCTTTCATTCATTCACTTATAAACCACTCTAAGAGTGTTACAGAACCTCTGTAAATGAGCATCAGGCCCACCCTGTTTATTTGACTTTGCAGTCATTAAACCACACTAATCAAATTTCATGTTTCCCTGAGCTTTATGCTCTGTGCTGCAAAGAGTCAAGGAATGCAGAAGCAGTGGGATGGGTTCAGAAGCACTTCTGGGTTTAAGTGTGATGCAATCGCTCCGTTAAAAATTCAGCATTTGCTTTACAGAGATATGAGAGATACTACATTTTCCTTCATTGAGAATGGGTGGTGAATCTAGTGTCTCTGGTGCGTTGTTGTGGCAGCTTCCAAATTATGACTGCTGTAGCTGATAGTTTGTGGACCATCACAATGAGACCATACACTTCTTCAACACAGAATAATACTTGCTTATTGTTTAAAATTTAAATAATCTTTGGAAAATATACCACACAAGATAAACACAGTGTAGTGAAAACAAATCAAACTCAACATAATTCTCTTTAATCTTTGCTTTCCTAGTGTGATGAAGATGTCATATATTCAATACAGTGTTGATAGAGTTTTAAATTGGAAAATCTTTTTGGAGAATATCTGCATTCCAAGGTCCAATGCCTGGTTTTATGAGTGTGAGTAATTGGGTGTAAGACCAATATATGTCTTAGATAACAAAATAAATTCCAAGCAAACAGATCACTGCAGGGCTTTTGTCAGCACCAGCAAAGGGCTCAATTCAGCATCCACTGCAGACAATGGGAGTTCAACAGGTTTCTAACAGACGGTAAACTTGAAAAGACAATGGCAGCCTTTTGTTCTTTCTTTTTACTTATAATTAGGAAGAGACTGGGCAGCAAATCTGAAAAATCAGAAATCCTCTTGTCCTCAGCATTACACAGCAGCTCCCCGGTTCTGTAAATAGGGGCAGTGATAGGGGTTTGAAAACAGTGTTTATTTTTGTATTTGTAAATTTTATTTAACATCCTTGTGTAGCGAAATCTGAAGGACTTACTCTTTTTTCTTTGAATATGTGGGAGAGGAGCTCAAATACCACAGTGATGGAAAATTATGTAAGTATGTAGATATAGACAGAAGGAAGTAGAAATCCTGCAAACATATAGATGACCTTTTATTGGTGCAAAATATGACCAAGGGTTGTAGCTGAGACTCTCTATATGGCAAAGTACTGTATAAGTTATGCTGATTTTCCTGGGGTCCTCCAGCTTCACACTGTGCCCTGCTTTTTTTACACTCCTATTAATTCCACTTGCGGGAGCGAGTAATTACTTATGTACTGGAGAAAACTCTAGGGATTTTTCAGGATGCAGCCCCAAATTTTCATGCAAACTGACTGCTTTCTGTTTGTTTCCCTGTAGGAAAATCGTCCAGTCCCAGAACCGGGTCCCAATGGTAGGTCTCTAAAGTGACTGATTGCCTTCTTCCTTGTGGTTTTCTTTATAAGTGTAATTTCTTTCTAAATTCTCCATTTGCCATTCACTGATCTCTCCATTGCAAATCAACTGGTGTCCATGATTATGTAGGTTTCCCAAAAAAGGAGCATATAAAAGGGACAGATCAAATCTTGCAGGCACATGAGTGGAGATGGCAGTGAAATCTGAAAGGTATGTGGAGTTAGCTAATGCCCTCTCCAAACATTTTAGTTTGACAAGATCTGGGAACAATAACATGCATGAAAGACGCTATCCTTAGGGTCCTGTTCAGGAGTGGTGCATGGAGGTCTGGAAAATTAGTTTCCTTCCTATGGACCTACCTGCATCCACTCTGTGAAGAGTAAGTGGATGGGACATTATAGATTAACAGATTTCTTCAGACATAAGCTTTCATGGGCTCCAGCTCACTTCGTCAGATGCATCTAATGGTGGATTGGAGCCCAGGAAAGCTGATGCCTGAAGGAATCAGTTAGTCTATAAGATGCCAGAGGACTCTTATTGTTTTTGCTAGTCACATACTAACACGGCTACCCTTCTGGATGGGACATGCGCTGAGCAGGAGAAAGGTGTATATGAAGTAGGATGGAGACTGTGTTACTTTAATAATATCAGAATAATCAACTGTGTTTGTGTGCTTCATATTATTTTACTCTGAAGGAAAACAATATTAGAGAAGTGGTGGGCATCAACTTTGGGGAGAATTGGAAATGATCTGCTTTTCTCAGGATTGGACCCATAGAAACAAGAGAAGGGGAAGGGAAAAATTAGATGGAAACTACATCCTATCATTCAGGTAAGAAGTTTATAACAGCTGGAAATTCCATTGGCTTTGTAATACCACATGGCACTATCATGTGATCAGAAACTCTAAACAGACTTCTGTCTTTATAGTTTGATTGCTTGTCCATTATCTCAACTCTGAAGTACATAAACTTTATGGCTATGTTCAAATGTGTAGTAACACCATTCTGTTTAAAAATCATTCAACTAGCCAGAAGTTTCATAACTCATATTAAATCAAAGTCTCATTTTGCATTCAGAGTAGAGCTCTCCTCTTGGACTACATTTGGTTTCATTTCCAAGAGATGTATTTTATTTTAAGCTCTTGTATGTTTTAGGACATTATCTAGAATGTTCAGATATCAGCAAGGATCTCATAAATGTCAGCTAACCTACAGGATGTAATTGCAGATACAAACAAGTAGCCTTGTTGTGCTTTTAAAGACTAACATATTTATTTATTGCATCCCACTTCATCAGATGAAAGAATCATGCATCTGACGAAGTGGGATTATACCCATGGAAGCTCATGTGATAGATACATTTTTTAGGCTTTAAAAGTGCCACAGGCCTCCTTGTTTGTTTTGCTGAACTAGCCTGATACAGCTACCCCTCAGGAAACGGCAGATATTATTTTATAGAATGTGTTAGTAAATAATGGTAAATGGATTAGGAAAATAAAGAAATAGAGGGAAGAAGGAGATGAAAAATCTATTGAATACTGTCTAGTAGTCCATCTACAGAGCTAGTAGTGCAGGATTGTTCACTAGAGTGTATTTTCAACTGATTGGATTTTGAGAAGTACTTTTAGCATTGGTCTAATTTTGTTCTAATTGAATGCAGTGATACACTAGCAATAGATTACACTGGGAGAAGGGATACGCCAATGCAGTGTGCTTTTGACAACCTCACCCTAGTAGTTTTTCCAAGCATAAATAACTTATACATAACATAGTGTACTAGCAAAGTGGGTTACAGCCCACAAACGCTTATTCCAGAAGAAATTTATTAGTCTTTAAGTTGCCACAGGACTCCCATTGTTTTTGCTGAATACAGGCTCACATGGCTACCCCTCTGGAATAAATAACTTAGTTTTTTCTTTAAGTATTTCAGCACTGTTGACTAATTTTTTTCTACAAATTATTGAAAGTGTTTCCTTGTCATAATTATTCTAAATTACACTGTACAGATTAACATGTAACCCTGTGCAACAGTGACTCCAAGGGAGAACAGATTTGGGATTGAAAATGTTACTTTGAGTGACACTGAGGGACTACAGAATTGCAAGGGAGGCAAAGAAAAGAACTACAACACATTCTTAAGGATGACATACCAAGATTTAAAAGAAATCTGGCTGGCACTGCTTTATGCCTTTTTGATAATGTATAAAGGGAGTCTGAATGTTGTTGAGTTGTTTTTTTTTTTCTCTTAAAGGTTGTATGGCAAGGGAGTGCTAGTTATTTTTTAAGTGAGATATTCAGAATTTGTGTGCTCTAGCAGACTCAGTGGGTGATTAGAGAGCTGATAGGACTATGGGGTAAGAGTTTTGGAAGCCCTGCTTCAGGGGTAAAGCTAACCTCTCAATGTTGAAGGTTTCCATAAAAACAAATTATCACACCACTTCCTGCTTCAAGGTTTCTCACACTTTTCCTCTGAAGCATCGAAGGATTGGCTGCAGGCCAGAGGTAGGAAGTACTGGATCAATCATGGGTCTGCTTTTGTCTGGCAACTCCTGTGATAATCAGAATTGAAATCTGATTGACAAGCACAAGAATTTTTATTCAGATTGTTTTAACTCTGATTTTTCCTAACATGGATTTAATTTAAACCTTTGCAAGCAAAGCTCACAGTCCAATTCTCTGAGTCAGCCCAGGAGTCCACCACCATAAAAAGGAGAAAAAGAAATAGAAGAAACCATTGAATTGAAAGAACTCAGGTCATTTCCCGGCCTTCTGTACATATATAGAAGCAAGAAGGGATGAAGACCCTCTTCAGTGTTCCTCTGCAGGACAGCTACTTGTTAATCTTTTAAGGCCTTTCCCAAGGAAATGCCTCATTTGGCTACTGCTGATTTGTGGCTCTTTCTTTCTTTGCCAGAGGTGCTGCTCCAGATGCATTCAGTTGGGATTTGTGGATCTGACGTCCACTACTGGGAGAAAGGTAGAATTGGGGACTTTATCGTAAAGAAGCCCATGGTGCTAGGGCATGAAGCATCTGGAACCGTCATCAAAGTGGGGTCATCAGTAACCCATCTGAAGCTAGGTGAGCAGTTTCCTTGAAGCCTGTGGACTGTTGCCTGATATGTGCTTTCCCTGTTACGATGAAACTGAGAGGCTGGGCCTCTAAGAAATATTAAATGTTCATTGTGCATTGATGAAACATTAGGAATCCCGCAAACCTGGGAAAGGTCCGAGCTAAAATCTTAAGTCTGGGGGTGATAAGAGGAAGAGGAGGATGGTTTAGCGCTGAAGGTGCTAGCCTCGAACTCAGTACTCTTTAGCTCAGTCCCCTGCTACACTAAACTTCCTGGACTTCCTTTGGCAAGTCACTTCATCTCCTTTTGCCTCAGCTCCTCTTTTGTAGAGCGGATCTAATAACACTGTCCTATCTCACAAGGTTGTTGGGAAGAGAAGTATGTTAAAGACTGTGGTACTGTGATTGTGGAGGCTGTAGATGAAAACTGTACCTTGGCTTTGAATTTCATAAATAGCTCTATCTTTGTAATAGATTAAACCACATCTGCAGATTCCTGCCCCACCAGACTGCAGAGATTCAGGAGCCAGAGTTGGGTCCCAGTATTTTGGTTTGAGCCATATCTACCTAAAACACAGTGTTTGTCCTTTCTGTTGGTTCATTGCTCTCCCCAGCCTTTGCATAAATGCTCCTAATCCACCACCTTTTCCAAGCCAGCTCTGCTCTTTTTAAAAAAATCAAACATAGAGTAATATGTTTCTGTAAAAGAAGCTCCTGTGGGGTTTTGTTTACTGTCCCTGCTTTACTGCATGGTACAGTGGGCACATTGGGATCTGTTGTGAAATGGGCAATATTCAGGTCATATCAGCACTCTTCAGAAGTGCCACAGAGTGAGGTAGCCAAAGGGAGTGATGGATGGCAGTGAGCTCTGTTGTTTGGGAGGGGACAGTGAATTGACCTTTTGGACTGTGCTGATCTGATTAGAATATTGTACATGCAAAACCTGCCATTCAAATGAGACCACGAGGGCACACGTTTGAGACATTCTTATTGTTAGTGAGGCCCTTCATTGATCCAGTTAATGCAATATAATGCTTTTGCTGTATGTGCTGCTGTATTCAGGAACACATTGAGGTTAGGCGCTGACTTGGTAAGAAATGTGGTGTGTTACTTCTCATTTACACAACTGTAAATCTGGAGTGACTGTTGGCTTCAGCAGGGTGACTCCAGATTTACGTTGGTGAAACTTAGAGTGGTGATTGACCCTTAGATTTATGGGGCTGAATCTTTCTCAGTGTTCTATGCAGTGCTGAACAAATGATGCAACTTTGCTAATGGTGGAGTAGTAGTAATAATCAAAGGACTGTCCATCCCAGCAGGATCCCGAAACTAGAGGCATGACCGTGACCTCACTGAGGGATTTGCCCAGTGATTGGCTTCCAGTGATGAGTGAAAAAGGCTAGAAGCATGTTGATAGCTTTATGAGATTTTGACCTTGTGGTGGTACTCCAGAAAACAAGAGCAGGGAGTAGGTGAATAATTGCCCTTTGCCCACCCTGAGCCATCCGAGGATTGATCAGGCAACGTGAAGCTCTCTGCTTTGGGAATAAGGAGACGTTGTGCTCCTTTCAATTTGGAGTCTAATCTCCTAACTCCTTCATGCACTTCCAGGCATTTAGCCAGAAGCTGGCCTCCTGCCCTATTGTAATGGTCAGTCTGGAAAGGAAGTGGAGATTCCCATTAAAATGCAGTGTTTTCTGCATCCTGCATGATGATTTTGTTTAGTTCCTATGCTAATTGCAGATCTTAGCTATCTCTTAGTGGTACTTGGCTTTTTGATTGGTATAGGAAATCTGCCAGTTCACAGTGGCTAGACTGAGGGTCCGATGTTGGCATCTCTGCATGTGACAGCGCTGTATCCGCTTAAGTCTGTCTGCTTCTGGGATATTATATTTCCTTCTGTCATGTTGAATATTATGGCTGGCTGGGCCCTTGGCATGGGTGATGAGGGTATGGCAGATTTATCCCTTCTTTGGCATCCCCCTTGATAGTTCATATCTGCACATGGTGCCATGCCCACACATCCCTTTTCTCACCCCAAGCTGCTTTCACTCACTCAGGCGATCGAGTGGCCATTGAGCCTGGTGCTCCACGAGACATCGACGAATTCTGCAAAACTGGACGCTACAACCTGTCACCGACTATCTTCTTCTGTGCAACTCCTCCTGACGATGGAAACCTGTGCAGATACTATGCACACAATGCCAGCTTTTGCTACAAGTCAGTCAAACACTCTCTCACCTACAGCTAACTATTTCTTGTATGGAATTAGATTTTTCATTCCACCCCACCCCACCCCAGTGTATCCATCTGCACAGTGAAGATAGTAATCTGGTTATGTGGAGTGGTTCCTGCTATTTCCCAGAATGCCCCTGGCATCAGTGGGATTCAGATTAAGGCCTGATTGTCAGATATTTGTGAATGTGATCTAGAACTTAATCTGATCTCTTTTGTACTGACCTCCTGTGGAATGCCCTTTGAGAGCTACAGATGCTAAATTATGTAGAAGTGCTAAGGGACTAGAAATAGCATTCCTGATATTTGCGTGGTTGTCAGAAATAGACCTTTCACACTAGAATCGTTGTCTAATTGTGACAAGATTTGGTGCTTTTATTGGAGGGCCTTAGAGCATTTTGCAAATGTTCATGAATGAGGCCACTTTGCAAGGTATCTAAGTATGCTGATTCCTCTTTTTAGACTGATTAATTGAAGCATACAGTCACCTTATGGTGAGTGGCAGAGAGTCTATCCCTTGCTCTGGGTAGGGTGGGGACAAGCATCTGGCTTGATCCTTTTTTTTTTTTTTTTTCAGCTTATTATAAAAATCATGCTTTGCTGTTCACTAACACCTTCCAGTATATCCAGGCACTTTGGAAGGATTTGTTAAAGTTACCACATGGCTGCTGGCAGGAAGGCAAAAAATCATTCACCCAGGAAATTGGACTGGTTTTCAAAATGTGTGAAACTGGATAATTGACTCTGTGTGCGCATATGTAACTGGCTGTCCACCTGGAGGTTTGCACACAGATGACCATCTGGTCCTAATGCCACACAGAGGTGTAATAACACAGTGGTTCTTAACCTGTCACTATTGTCATTCCAAACTCCAAGCACAGCTTTTTTGCTGGAAAGGACTGAAGACTCCATGAATGCCACTAGGGACTTCCTTTCATCAATGAGGTTTTGCTGGGAGTTGACTAGATACCCTGGTAGCAGGCACCAGTATAGAATCCTTACAAAGATAGATTAATGAGCTCTGTCCCCAGTGCTATCTTCATCCTTTTCTCCCCAGCTAGTAACTGGTCAGACAAATTACTGACGTACACCCGTTCTTTGTGCACAGTCTTGAGCTGTTTCTCTTCTGAAATCTGGCCCACAAAACAATGCCATGTCATGCACTAAGGGGAAAGTAAAACCCCCCCACCAGAATCCCTGCTTGTCTGCTCTGGGAGAGGACCCCCTGCTGACCCTATATATGGTGATCAGCTAATCTCCAAGCATGTGGGCAAGACTCATCAGCCAGAGCACCAAAAAAGAATCCTCTGCACCAACTCAGAACCCACCTCATCGAACAAGCCATCATAGGCCATTGGCATATTTGCCACTATTAGACAAAGATGAGTTAATTGCCATTTTTTGGGTCTGACTGGAAGCACCTGGGGAATAGAATTGTGGAAACTGGAAGGGACCACGAGTGGTCATCAAGTCCAGTCCTCTGCACTCATGGCAGGACCAAGTACCCTTGTAAACCATCCCTGACAGGTGTTTGTCTAGCCTGCTGTTAGATACTTTCCATGATGGAGATTCCACAACCTGCCAATGCAACTTATTCCTGTGTCTAATCACCTGCTAGTCAGGGTTTTTTTTTTTTTTTTTCCCTAATATCCAACCTAAACCTTCCTTGCTGTAATTTAAGCCCATTGCTTCTTGTCCTATCATCAGCAGTTTAGGAGAACAGTTTTTCTCTCTCCTAGTAACAACCTGTTAGGTACATGAAAACTGTTATCATTTCCACTCTCAGTCTTCTCTTTTCCAAACTAAACAAACCCAGTTCTCTCAATTTTCTCTCATAAGTCAGGTACTCCAGACCTCTAATCATTCTTCTTCCTCCTCTGTGGACTTTCTCCAATTTGTCCACATCTTTCCTAAAATGAGTTGCCCAGAACCATACACAGTACTCCAGATGAGGCCTAATCAGTGCAGAATAGAGCAGAAGAATTAATTCTTGTGTCTTACTTACAATACTCCTGTTAATACATCCTCGAAAGGTGTTTGCTTATTTTGCAACAGTGTTACATTGTTGAGTCCTATTTAGTTTGGGTCCACTATCTCATAGACTTATAAATTCTAAGGTCAGAATAGACCAGTATGATCATCTAATCTGACTGCCTGCACAATGCAGGCCTCAAAACCTCATCCACCCACTCCAGCAATCAGCTTCTAACTTGGTAACTTATTTAAGTCCTCAAATCATGACTTAAGGACTTTAAGATCCGGAATATTCACCAGCAAGTGAGCCATGCCCCATGCTACAGAGAAAGGTGAAAACCCACCAGAGTCCTAGCCAATCAGCCCTGGGGGAAAATTCCTTCCCGACCCCCAAATATAGCGATCAGTTAAACCTGAGCATGTGGACATGTCTCACCAGCCAGACACCCAAATAAGGGTTCTGTATAATAACTCAGAAACCACCTCATCTACCCTCCCTACTAAGGACACTTGCATATCCACCACTAGCAGTGAAAGATCAGTTAATTTCCAAAGTAGGCTGTCCCATCATACCATCCCCGCCATAAACTCATCAACCTCAGGTTTGAAGGCAGTTAAGTTTTTTGCCTCCACGGCTCCCCTTGGAAGGCTTTTGCAAAAGTTTACTCCTGTGTCTAATTTGAAGTCTGAATTTCCTGATGGACAGTTTGTATCCATTTATGCTTGTGTCCAGATTGGTGCTATACTCAAATAATTCTTCTCTCTTGCTGATATTTATCCCTCTGATGTATTGGTGGAGAGCAGTCATATCACTACTCAACCTCCTTTTGGTCAGGCTAAACAAGCCAAGCTCCTTGAGTCTCCTCTTATAAGGCAGGTTTTCCATTCCTTGGACCATCCTAATAGCTTTTCTCTGTACCTGTCCCAATTTGAATTCATCTTTTTTAAACATGGGGAACCAGAACTGAATGCAGTACTCCAAATGGGGTCTCACTGGTGCCTTGTATAATGGCGTTAATACCACCCTATCTCTACTTGAAATGCCTCTTCCGATGTCTCTTAGGACTGCATTAGCTTTTTTCTTGCACACGTCTCATTGGTGGCTCATAATCATCCTGCAATCAGCCAGTATTCCCAGGTCCTTCTCCTCTTCAGTCCCTTCCAACTGATGTGACCCAACATATAGGAAGAATTTTTGTTATTTGTCCCTAAATGCATGACCTTTTACTCCCCATTATTAAATATCATCTTTTCCTGATACTTCAGTTTACAAGGCCATTCAAGTCTCTCTGTATGATATCCCAGTCCTTCTCTGTATTGGCAATACCTCCCAAATTGGTGTCATCTGCAAACTTAATTAACACATTCCCACTTTTTGTGCCAAGGTCAGTAACAAAAAGGTTAAATAAGATTGGTCCCAAGACAGATCCCTGAGGGACTCTACTAGTAACCTCCCTCCAGCTTGACACTTCACCCTTCAGTAGACCACTATAGCCTCCCCTTTAACCAGTTCCTTATCCACCTTACTATATTCATATTAATCTCCATCTTTTGTAACTTAACTAATAATTCCATATGTGAAGTGTATCAAATGCCTTCCTGAAATCTAGGTAAATTAGGTCTACCACATTCCCTTTATCTAAAAAAAATCTGTTATCTTCTCAAAAAAGGAGATCATATTGGTCTAACATGATCTACCTTTTGTAAAGCCATGTTGTATTTTATCCCAGTTACTGTTCTCCTCAAAATACTTAAGTATTTTCTCCTTCAAAATTTTCTCCAAGACCTTGTGTGCTCCTGAAGTCAAACTAACAGGCCTGTAGTTACCCGGATCGCTTTTTTTCCGTTTCTTGAAAACAGGAACTATATTAGTGATTCTCCAGTCATATGGTATGACCCCTGGGTTTACAGATTCATTAAAAATCCTTGCTAATGGGCTGGCAATTTCATGTGCCAGTTCCTTTAATATTCTTAGATGGTGGTTATCCAGGCCCCCTGATTTAGTCCCATCAAGCAGCTCGAGTTTGGCTTCTGCCTAAGGTTTGGTAATTTCCACTTCCATGTCCTCATTCCTATTAGCTACCTTGACTCTATTCCCTAACTGATCATCACTGTCATTAAAAACAGAGGCAAAGTACTTATTTAGACGTTCAGCCATGCCAAGATTATCCTTGACTTCCACCCCATCCACAGTGTTTACTGGTCTCACTTCTTTCTTTTTTTTCCTGTTTATATGACAAAAGAACCTTTTGCTATTGGTTTTAATTCCCTTTGAAGGTCCAGCTCTGCTTGACTTTTTGCCTTTCTCACTTTATCCCTACATGTACTGACCTCCGCCAAGACGTAGCTTTCCTTGCGGATCCCCACCATCTTCCACTCCTTGTAGGATGTGTGCTTCCTCACCCAGATCCTTTCCACAGGATTCCTTCCTAGACAGTCATTGCCCATTTTGTATGTGTGCGATGGATTATTCTTTCCTAAATGGGGTACTTTGCATTTGTTGTTACTGAATTTCGTTCTATTAATAGTTCTCTTATTAACCTGAAAAGTAGATGAGTAGGACCCCTTGCCCTAGGAACAGAATAATCATCGGAGTTGAAGGTGCAAAAATCTTCTCCCCTTACCCCCAAGAAGGCAGTACAGCATATTGTCGAACATCCTCACTACTTGCAGTAAACACCAAGCATCATGTTTTCTTGGGTTGTTGCCTAAATCATGACTGCCAAAAAAGAGATTGCATAGGCTGATGGGTGCTTAGTTATGTAGTAGACTTTTATGCAATAGCCTCTGAGTGCACAGCTGTGTGTTTTTATTCCAATAAGGGCAGTTTGCCCGCACAGCTTAGACACTAACCTTTTTAAACATGGTCCTTAGGCTCATAAAATATTAACTTCACTCCACTACCATGTAAAGCCTCTATTGTGACTGTCACCATTGTCTCTGGTTCTTGCAGGCTTCCAGATAATGTCACCTTTGAAGAAGGGGCTCTTATTGAACCACTATCTGTGGGAATCCATGCCTGCCGAAGAGGGGGAGTCACTTTGGGAACAAATGTCTTAATCTGTGGGGCTGGTAATCCACCTTGTGCTTTCCAGTTGGCATGAGTCCTTTGTCTCAGTGTGATCAGCTTGGCTTCTAGGCTCAATATGGAGCACTGTGTGCTGACAGCTCCAAAATCCATGGCCCACATCTCTGTGTTGAAGTGGAGGGTGGCCTTGTGCAGCATTGCATTCCGTGGCCACACTTTGGCCTACCCTGGTCCAAGATGGATTGGATGTGTGTGTTGTGGCCAAACAGACCATTTGTGTGGGATCAAGGTATCTAGGAGTCTGGCAGTTCCTCACAGCTAGCTCCAAACCTGGAGCAAGAGCAGCCATGCCAACTGATATCTCTGTCCCCTGTAGACATGTGCCACAGTCTCTCTATGGAGTACTTGCTATAATCCCAACACAGTGAACTCATCATGATTTTGCTGCCTTCTGACACCTTTTCCTTTCCTGTTACTCAGGACCCATTGGGCTTGTTTGCTTGCTTGTTGCCAAGATGATGGGTGCCGCCCAGGTAGTAATCACTGGTAAGGTCTTTTAATCCTTAAAATACTGCCTAGTTCTCACATATTCAAAAAAAAAAAAAAAAAAAAAGTTGGTCTTTCTGTTTGCCAGGTTGCTGTGCAAATTAGCAGCAGAAGTGCCAGATTGTAAGGACAAAGCTATGTTAGGTACCCTGTTAGGTCATCACCCACTGCCTGTATGAGGTACTCGGGTGTCTAGAAGACTCCTTTTCTGTCCAGTTTTTCATAATGCATCATGATGACCACTAAAATCAGATTTAAGTAGGACTGTGCTTAATTAGTACATGTTTACTGAACTTTCCCCAGCACAGAGCCTTGATATGGAAACTCTTAGGCAGATGGAACTGCACCTTCACAACTAGGTATACATCTGTTTGCCAGCACTGCAGTTATTTTTTCAGTTTATGGACTGAGGCATAAAACTGATGTCCCACCACCTGCTGTTAAAAACAAGGTTTTCAAGAGTAGTGGTGCTAACTTTTTGCCAGATTCTAAGCCAGGTAAGTGTATTCTCCTCTCTTGTCATTGCATTTGCTACTGCATTCTGTCTGGTCTGAATTATTGTGTTACTGAACAGCTGCTGCATTGCCCCCAAGAGGTAGTGGTGTGTGTTGTTGGGGGTGGGGGTGTGCGTGCACTGACTTCTTCAGATATTTTGCTTTGGCATTCTTGATGAGCTATAAAACTAAAAGTCTGTGTGTAGAGTGACAAATATTGATTGGTCATCTGCTAAGTAAGTTCTCTTAGATGGTGAAGCTATCACCGAGGCCTTGTAATTGTCCCTGATGTTGGGTCCTTCCCAAGCCACCTGCGTCACAGACAGTGTCACTAGACAGCAAGACGTTTAGAAATGCTCACTGAGGTGCAGTCTTGTTTAAATGTTTTCTGTATTATGGGGAGAAGTGAGTCTACCCTTGTTTGCATCTTAGGAGACTGAGGGCCTTCAGGGAAACATTTTCCATGTAAACATTAGGAGGCACACCTCTCCAAACATTATTTGCCCAGACATGTTTTCTGTACTTCCCTGTGAAATCCACGTACCTATAAAACTCTATCTACATAGCATATTTCAGATTGGTTTGTTTGCAGAGATATTTTTCAATTACATCTATAGCAGGACATAAAAAACTGAAAGTTGAGTAAATGCCGCAGTCCCATAAAATGCAGTTCTTGTCGCCCCGTCTCAAAAAAGGTGTATTAGAACTGAAAAAAAGTACAGAGAAGATAACAAAAATGTGTAAAGGTATGAACCAACTTCTGTATGAAGAGAGACTGGGGGCTATTTAGCTTGGAAAAGAGGTAGGTGAGGGTGTATAGGATAAAGATATATAAAATTGTGACTGGTGTGGAGAAAGTGAACCAGGAAGTGTCATTTACCCCTTCAGATAACACAAGAACCTAGGCTCACCCAATGGAATTAATAGGCAACAGGTTTAAAACAAACAAAAGGAAGTACTTCTTCATGCAACCCACAGTCAACATGTTAAACTCATTGCCAGGGGGTGTTGTGAAGGCCAAAAGTATAACTGGATTAAAAAAAGAAGGAGATAAGTTCACAGAGGATAGGGCCATCAGTAGCTATTAGCCAGTGTTGTCAGGGACTTAATCCCATGCTTTGATTGTGCCTAGCCTCTGATTTCCAGAAGCTGGGACTGAATGGTAGGAGATGGGTCACTTGCTAATTGCCCTGTTCTGTTCATTACCTCTCAAGTACCTTTGATCAGAGCCAGTATGGCCATTCTTATGATTGGGGCAAGTCTGCCAACTGTACTCCATCAATAAGGAATGGATTCTCTAAGTAATGCCAGGGTGTGCCCCTAGTTATTGTGTGGGTTATTGCCCCTCTGTTTCAGAGTCCTGCCCCCACTCCCTGCTCTTGGGATGAGGCCTAGGATTTTGTTGGGTTTACCCCTGAGGCCTATCCTCTTCTCGAGGAGTAACATCTTCTCTTTCAAAAAGCTGGCTTTGTCCCTAAACGGCTGAAAAGAATAGACTGTTCTCCAGTCATTGTGCAATCACCTAATAAAAATAACACTCAAAAAGGGACCGAGAAAATCTAGGGGTACAGGTTGCCTCTCCCCGATTCCCTTTCCACATCCACTTGGACAGGATGAAAGTGATGTCACAGCAAAATCAGGAAGAAGGATTTCCCTGCCTTTCTCTTGGCTGACTGACTTCATGTGTGGAGGAGGATGTCCACAGTCATGATTTGCAACTTAGTAAATAGCCTGCAATGATTGATTACCATGGGAGCCCAAAGGTTTCACCACAGTCCTGCCATGGGCAGGCGTACTGTGGTATCCTTCACTGTGGAAACTGGCCTTTCCAGAGCAGATTTCTTCCCCAAAGACCTAGGGACCCTGAAGCTAAAGGGAACTTTCAGAAGAAAATTGGAAACTTCCCTCCCCACCATCTGTGTCTCAGAGCAACCATGTTACAGCAGGCTGATCTCAACGGGATAGACCCCTCTGTCTAAGAAGAATTCCAGTTGGCCTTAATGTCAGGCTCTGTAACAATGATGCTGGTTGCTGATGCAGCCTTGATCTCCAGGATTTTTCTGCTGAAGTGATGGTAGTGAATTAACTAGCTAGGAAAGTTATATTTACTGAGCTAATGGATTGGGATCTTTGTGTATCAAACTCTTCTTGACTGTCTCACTGTTACTTTGTGCTTCCCATCTACTTACTCTCTCTGCCAACTGTCTTATATGTAGAAGCTTTTTGAAGTAGGGGGCCATCTTTTGATCTATAATTGTACAGCACCTAGTGCAGAGGGGCTGGGGCTTCTAAGCATTGTGCTAATTTGGTACAAGTTATGAACAACCATGGTGATAATGTTACATCTGTTGAGAACCCTATTGTTGTCAGTTGCCTGCAGCTCCAGCATTACTACATGCCCTGACCAGAGTGACTTGTTTGTGGGCTTTAGAGTATTAAGACTTCAGCATCTTCAGATGAGGCAACCGTCTTTTTACCATCAGGCTGGGAGAGTTCTGAAGGGTTCCTGCACTGTGTGCATGCTGTGTGCTGGGCCTGCTTGTTGCAGGGCTCTTTGGCTTGACGTATTTTTTACCATGGAATTTTCCAGCCAGCTGCAGTTCTGTAATTTGTTTCTTCCTTCCCCAGATTTATCTGCCTCCCGCCTGGAAAAGGCCAAAGAGATTGGGGCAGATTTCACAATTGAGATAAAGAAAGAGACGCCCCGGGAAGTGGCCAGCATGGTGCAAAGTTTGCTGAGCTGCATGCCTGAGATAACCATGGAGTGTTCTGGAGCAGAAGCCAGCATCCAAACTGGCATTTATGTGAGTTCCTCATTCCCTTTTCGAAGATCAGAGCCTGGCATTTGCTCCTTTCCCTTCCAGTTGATCATTGGACTGAATAAATGTAAACTGTGGCGTGAAATGATATGAGTAAACCACTTTACCATCCAGACTCCTCTGCCATGAGGGCAGAGTCAGTGCATGGCAATGGAGATTTCACTGAAGCATAGTGGCTTGTTCAGATGGAGCGGCACACACAACATAATCCCACTAAAAGGTCATTTGGATGAGTTTGCCTTGTGCAAGGCTTGCAGTGGAGGTGTCAGTCCTCTGTGTTGCCTTAAACAGAGTTAGTGATAAGATAAATTCAACCCTGAAACACCATATGTGTGTTCGGTTTCCTCCAACTTCAGTGGGACTTGTGTATGCATATTAGGGCAAGCGTGGTCAGCTCATCTGCGGGAGAGTTGAGGTCTATGCTGGGGTAGCCATGCCTTAGCTATATCATCAGGGGCTGGCAGTGCTGTTCTTCCCTCTATAGGGGAGATGTGCTGAAATATTCCAAAGCTGCTACTGATTTTTGAGTACCTCACCAATTTTCTGCAAATTGGGTCCTTTTAGGATGTCCCTCATTGGGCCTCTAGATTACACTCACTCAAACTACACAGGTCTTGAGTTGTGTTTCTGAGGACAGTCTCTGGTTCACTGTAGGCAGGCTTTGGGATGCTCTGTGCTGAGGCATGGCTTGGAGAAGGTGCTAAATTCTTTGTGTCTCGTGTCCTCTCCCTGCTTCTTCAGCTCATTTTTGTTTGTAGATGTCAATGTCAGTTGCTGATTGAGGTGAGTAGCTCTGCTTCCCTTGCAGCCTTACCCTGGGGGAAGGCAACCAATGAGTCAGCAGTGCACACCATATAGCAGGGGCTGGCACCCTGTGGTATGTGTGCCAGATATGGCACATGGGCTGATCCTGAGCAGCACACAGTGCTGCTCAGGCTTCTCCGCTAGCCCTGCCCCAAGCATGGCCTGGAGGTTGGGGCCACAAGAGCTGGAGTGGCGTGGCTCAGCATGGGGGGCCAGTGCAGTGTGGCTCAGCAGGGGGGGCCAGTGCAATGTGGCTCAGCTTGGCTTGGCTCGGGGGCGGGAGCAGCTCGGCTCAGCACGGGGGGCCGGCCTGGCCTGGCTCAGTGCATGGGGCCAGCATGGCTCAGCTCGGGGGTCCAGAGTGGCATGGGGCCCAGGGTTAATCGGCCCTACGGTGGAGGTGAGTGGGGCAGTTCAGGCCACTACAACCCGAGGGACCTCAGACATGCCCACCCTCACACACCCCTGGGCCACCTGCCGCCAGGGACCCTGGCCTCCCCCTCCCAACCCAGAGTCCCTGGCTCTGCCCCCATGTAGTCCCTCCCTTGGCACCTGCTATGGGTGTGGTTTGTAGGGCTGGCAAAGGTTGCTGACCCCTGGCATATAGGGTTGTGGGCAAGGGAATGTGTCATGTTCACTCTCATTTGGGGTTAGCCATGTCTATTGTTGGTAATGGTGGTGGCAGCACTTTGTTTTCTCATCATCTTCCTTTCTTTCAGATTTCTCCTACACAGCATCTCCATCTCCCCTTGCCTTACCTGTTAGCATCCCACAATTTGTCAGGTGTCCCTTTTTCAGCTTTCATTTTAGGCCACATATATACTCTTCACTGCTTCTTGGGTCTCCTCTTGCTCCCAGGCCTGAAACTGTCACCCAGTTCTTATCCACCAGATACCTTCTTCCTCTCTCATGCTGCAAATCCCACCTTTCCTGGGAGTGTCCTTTTCTCTGCTGTGCACAATGTCCCTTGGGTTATATATGTATGCCTTGTTCTTGTGAGCTTTTCTGAGCAACTTGCTTTGTAATTTGTACCCTCACAACGCTCATTGAAGGCTAGTAGTAGGAAGAAGCAGGAACACCGAAGTGAAGCCAAATATGTGTAAATGCAGGCTGAATAACAGGGCCATACCTCTTACTAGGCATTCTTCTAGGATGTAGAATGGCTCAGACAGAGCACAGGGCAGAGTTTTCTAGGGAACAGCTTTCCCTTGATGGACTTTTTCCCTCTCTATTCTCTTAAGCACTGGTCCGCTCTTCCCTTCAATCTTTGCACAGGATTCTCATTGATCTTGGGACTGAACACCAACCAGCAGTCTTCTGGTTGTAAGGAGTAGCCAGCATTGATTTGTCAAGAACAAATCTTGCCAACCCAATCTAATTTTTTTTTTTTGACACAGTTATTGGCCTACTTGGGAAGCATTAGATGGGGTATATCTTGATTTTAATAAGGTTTTGACATAATCCCACATCACATTCTCAAAGCCAAACAAGGAAAATACAGTCTAGATAAAATGATTACAAGATGGTGAACAACTGATTGAAAGACTGCTCAAACAGTAGTTATCAATAAAACAAACAAGGAGTCCTGTGACACTTAAAGACTTAAGAAGGGCCCGCATCTTCAAAGCATCTGACAAAGTGGGATTTTCTTCCACAAAAGCTCATTCAATAAATAAATGTGTTAGTCTTTAAGTGCCACAGGACTCCTTGTTTGTTTTGCTGAACTAGACTAACACAGCTACCCCTTTGGAAGTAGTTATCAAAGACTCACTGTCTAAGTGGGAGGCTTATATAGTGCAGACTAGGGGTCAGTCCTGTGTCTGCTACTCATCAGTATTTTCGTTAACGACTTGCATAATGAAGCAGAGATTGTGCTTATTAGATTTGTGGATGACTACAAGCAGGGTGGGGTTGCAAGCACTTTGGTAGATAGGATTACAGTTCAACACAACTTTGACAAATTGGAGGGTTGGTTTGAAATCAACAAGATGAAATTCAATAAAGACAAATACGAAGTAAGAAAGAAAGAAAAGGAAAAATCAAATGCACAACTACAAAATGGGGCATAGGTGGTGAGGAAGTAGTACTGCTGAAAAGAACCTGAGAGTTATAATTGAATGTGAGCCAGCAATGTGATGAAGTTGCAAAAAAGACTATGATTCTGGGAATTATTAACAGGAGTGTCATGAGACACTGGAAGGAATTGTTCTGCTCTGCTTGGCATGGTGAGTCCTCAGCTAAAGTGCTGTGTCCAATTCTCGATGCACTTTAGGAAAGAGGAGGAGGACAAATTAGAGAGAGACCCGAGGAGAGCAACCAAAATGATAAACCATTCAGAAAACCTAATACACTTGAAAAACTTCCAAAAATTGGACATGCTTAGTCTTGAGAAAAGATAACTAAGGAGGAGAGAGACCCTGATAAATGTCTTCAGATAAATTAAGAGCTGTTATAAAGAGGATGTTAGTCTGTTGCTTTCCATGTCCACTGAAGAGAGGACACAAAGTGATGGGCTTGATCTGTAGCCAGGAAGATTTTGGTTAGGTATTAGGTAGGACTTTCTAACTATAGGGGTGGTTCAGTTCTGGAATAGGCTTCTAGGAGAGTTGTGGAATCCTCAATTTGAGAAGTTTTAAGAATGGGTGGGATAACCACATGTCAGGGATGACCTAGGTAACTTGGTCTTGACTGATAGCAAGAGTTTGAGCTGAGTGCTCTCTTGAGGTCCCTTCCAGTCTGACATTTCTACCATTCTCTGATTCTGTTTCCATGTTGTTTTCTGTGGCCTAATTTGCAGAAGGAGGTGGAAGGTGTCAACTGTTGCTTCTTACTGGAGTAGGGGTTTTGTCTATAATGGAAGCAGAGGATGTAATTTTCTATGTTTAGCTGGGTGACCAGAATGACACACAAATAACTCCCTTTCTGGGCTGCTGAATGGCTGTCATGGGAAGTAAATTGCTAGTAAGGGACTGAGAATGGTTGCTCCCCCTTCTTTACAGAGCTGTCTAAGTGGGGTGCCATTCATCAGAGGCAGAGACAAGCTTCAGCTACATCTGAAAATCAAATGACAGATTTTGCACTGATGAAAGGGAGCAAGTCCAATCCAATAGCCACAATATTCCCTGTAACTAAGCCCTTAGGGTTAAAATAGGCCTCTGAGATAAGGGCTAGGATTTGCCTCAAGGCCTTTGCTATCTGAGAGTCTTCTGTTTCCACAGAAGTCTCCTTCAAACATTTCCTTCCTATAGGTGAGACTCAAAGTTTGACTCATGCTGCCCAAGACAAGATGGTCTCTTGGGTTCTCCCTAAGCTCTGATATCAGTGAATGAATTAATTAGTTTTCTGCAGAACACATTAATATCTTTACTGGCGCTATCAGGTTTAAATCAGTATTCAGGCATTTGTGAAGTTAAATAAAGATTTATTTACATAAATTTTCTTTGACTAACAGAAGTGAATGACACTTAGAGGAAGTTGCAGCCAGCTGTGCTGGGACTCTGATATGAGCTGTGCTATAGGTGGCTCCTGTACTGGGAGCAAGATAACCCAGCCCAACCACTGTTGGCATGATTGAAAGGCAGAGCCCAGGAAACAACACAAGCATAGTGGCCTTCTGGGGAATTTCACAGGGAGGGAGATATGGCCTGTTCTACACAGTATCATAAACGACCTCTGTTCTCAACTGTCATGTAGTACAGCTCAGAATGGGGCACAGGTATCGCTGGTGCTGAGCACATGAGGTATGAGCCCCATATCCCAGCGCCAGTGCCCCAAGTCCAGCTGGGGACCCACCCAGGGTCAGGATGGTGGCAGCAGAATCCAGCCAGAGACCCAGGGCTGGGCTGGCAACTGCAGCAGAATCCAGCCCTGACCCAGGCCAGGAACCTGGTGCTGGGCCAGTGGCAGTATCCAGCATCAGCCATGGTCCCAGCCAGATAGAGCCCTGGGGCTGGACTGGGGCCGGGGGGTAGGGCTAGCACAACAGGAGGCGGGGCCAGGCCAAGGCCCCCAACCTTTTTTTGAGGCAGCAACATTCCTGGTGTGTGGGGCAAAATGGTGGAGGTGTACACCTCAGTGAAGCAGAAATCCCATGTGTACATCTCCAGTCCTACCCTGGGGTCTTGTAGTGTCAGGCGCTGCAGTTGGCTGCCCTTTGTGTGAGTTGCAAGGAGGTGCAGGCTCTTTGACCCTTTCCCCTCACTGTGCACTGGCCCTCTGAGAATAGTAGGTCATGAGGTCATTTCGTAGAACCCCAGTTCCTCCATTTCTGCAGCCTGCTAACAACTGAGCTGCATTTGTGATCAATGGGATTTTGGCATCTCTTGCACTTTGTGTCATTGGGGAGTGTGACGTGGCCTCCTGAAATTGTGCACTGGTTCCCAGTCCATCATCATCATCATCCCCTGGGAATCTCCACTGGGAGAAGGGGAACAATGTCACTTTTCTGCCCGCACCACCTGCTCAGGTCTGTCTCCTTCATAGATGTACTGATCAGAGTCCTCAGGATCCCCCCACCCACATGGAGCTCAGTAGAAGAAATATCATTCAGCTCCATGTTGTAATCTCTGTAGGCCTTGTGGGGTAGCAGGGAGCTTGTCCACAGCCCACTCCATGCTCTGTTGGGCCTGTCTCCTTATGTGAACAGAGAGGTGTGGAGTGAGGCCTAGAATGGTGGAAGGATGGGACACTTCCATGCACAGGATGAGGGGGGAAAAGGATCTGGGTCAGAACATCAAAAGCCGCTATGGCTGTGTCTACACTTGGAGCTGGGAATATTTGTCACATGTGGAGTAGCCATTCTCATGCAAGCTCTCATCAAGCAACTGCACTAAATATAGAAAGTAGCTGTGGAATGTGAGCTGCAGGGCAGGTGAGATGCCCCAGATATGAGCCTCTACATTTAGGGCATCCATTCCTTCAATAGTCTGCTGATAGGACTTCGTCGGCAACGACCAGTTTTGCTACATACACAGGAATGTGTCATCTTCCATGGGTGGGTAATATTTGCATTTATTTTGCTTGTTCTTTCTCCTTAGGCCACTCGCTCAGGTGGGACCCTGGTTCTGGTGGGGTTGGGGCCAGAGATGGTCCATGTCCCCATTGTGAATGCTGCTGTGCGGGAAGTAGATATCAAGGGGATATTTCGCTACTGCAATACGTAAGTGCTGTTCAGGGTGTACTGTCATCATGTCAACAGATTGCGCCAGTGTCCCTGGGGAATTAATATGTCCACAAGGAAGGAGGAAATGGAAGATGCTGTCATGTTTCCCATCTGATTGCTACCTTTCAGGGCTGTATAAACATTCCTGCTGTGGGCCAGAGTCCCTGCCAGATCATCAGCCTCACTTCTGCAACACACGTTTTGGACGCTGCCTGGCTTTCCAAGTGACAGTGCAAGATTTTAGTGAAACTATCAAATGTGTACAGTGCAAACCTGCTCCCACTAAAATACAGAATTAGGGGGAATAGATGAGGTGGGGGAATAGGTAATGGGGGCCAGAAGATGAATAAGGAGTTGGCTGATAAGTAGGGAGGCGGGACCTGGCAGATGGGTGGCAGTCAGCAGATGGGGGATGAGTTAGGAGCTGGATGAAAGGGACACAGTGAAGGATGGTTGAGGTGCTGGAGGCGAGTGGTCTGGGAGATCAATGGGAGAGTGGGCAATGCATGAGGAGTAGGAGCTGGATGGTAGACTATCAAAGGTTGTGGCAAAGGGTTGGGTGGGTAGGAGGGCAATGGGTGATGGGGGGGGGCTGCAACCTGGGCCTCCTGGGATAACCTCCTGAATGTGCAAAAATCAGGGCAAGCTGAAAAACTGGAGCCAGACTGCCAAAATTCTGATGGGTGGTAGTTAAACCAGGCTCCCATTCAGTCGCAAAACATGCTTTTGATTCCCCACACTAGTCATCACAAAGCATACCAAAATAGAAATAGCCCTCTTCATTGTACATCTGCTCCTCTGGTCCCCAACTAGTCACTGGTTCTCTGAAAGAAGTAGGTTCTCTTGACCCCAAAGGACGATCCACAGTGCCCAGAACAATATAGACTTGTATCTTACTCAAAATACCAGGCTGCCAACCAGTCCTTTAGTAACTAAAACTAAAGGTTTAATATAAAAAGAAAAGAAACAGAATGAAAGATGTTAAAGGGTTGAAGTGAATCACATACATACAAATGATTGGGTCCATAGAAAGTAAGTCCATGGAAGAATTTGGAGTTTGCATGTTAGTCCAGTTCCTCTGATAGACACTAGGCACCTGGGTGAGTCTCAGTCCTTTGCCCAGTCACAGAGGAATAGTTCCAGGGGTAAGTGTTGGTTACAGACTGAAGACAAAATGGAGATGGGGCCACTGCCTTCTATCACCTCTGGCCTTCCCCATATTGTATGGAGTTGTTGCAAATCAAAATGGAGTTGAGTCACATGGGCAAGTCCTAGTGGGTCAGCAGGTTTCTCCTTGGGCCCACTATACCTTGGAGCTTTCTTAATGGACCATTAGGAGATGGGTTTGTAGACATCCAGTCCAGGGAGTGTCCTCTGAATCCAATAACTTGAAACACAAATAGAACAAACATATTCCTAACTTCTAATGCAGATATGACACCTTCATATAAACTGCAGAATCATTCCTAGCAGATTACAACCTTTCTGTTTATTTCTTCCAGTTCTGTAAGTTCTCCCATCTTCAAAATTTCTGCCTAAGTGGGATTTTCTCCCTCAAAAGTTCATATAATAAATTTGTTAGTTCTTAACTGCCACAGGACTCTGTTTGTTTTACTAACCTTTCTGTTGGTACCAAACATGGCATATTGCATATGGATTATTGCAAATGTGAAATATGAAGAAAAATTATAAATGATCCCCTAAATCCAACCATTATTACAGGGGTCAGGGGGTGAATGAGGATGTGAGGGTGGGGAGGCTATGGCCAGACAGTGGGTGAGTGAGTGGGGTGATGAAGGGGTGAGAAGATAGGTATCGGCAATGGAGGATGGGTGGTAGGTATCCTTCTTGCAATCTCTGTAATAAGATATGGACATTTGAGAGTTCTGTCTTAATGGAGATAGACACAAGTCTTATTGGCTACAGAACTGTGGAAACCTCTTAAAATCCTGTTGCCTCTTGTGGCAGCTGGATTTAACAATCAGTCTGCAGATCTGGAGGGTAAAGATTAGATCCTGCTTGTTTCTGTCCTATAATAAGCTTGATCCAGCCTTGCTTTTCTGGGGAGTTTGTACTTTGTCTAGAGTGCAGTTTCCTTGTTCTGATCACCTCCAAGGGTTTGCTCGTGATTTCTGGCAATTTAATTCTGAAAGAATGGCTGAATGAGGGACAGATTTAGACCTCATCTGTGCAGTTTTAGATCCCCTTGATGCTGTAGAACAGCCATGTTGATGGATGTAGGTCATTCTTAGAGTGTAGGTGGGACTAAGCTGTGCTTTACCCTGTCCCTGGAGCAAGCTATAAATCTGGTTTGGCTGGGCTGGGTTTAGTTTAGGTTTAGGTTTTGTAGATCTTCGGTCTCTTCATGTCCATCCTTTTCTTTAGCTAGTAGGGGCTGACCTCCAGAGAGGGTTTCCAATAATGTATCTTTATTCTTAGCTACAGCTGGGCTTCCTTGTAAAGCCTGGGCATCTGTTTAATCAGAAGTTTTGTTTCTGTGTTTAGCTAAGTCTCTTCATATCTGAGTCTAATTCTAGCTTTTGCCAGGGCAGACGGAATTTGAGCTATAAACCAGTACCATTGTGCCAGTGCAATATGACCAGAGGAAGCTACTCTGAAAATTTCCATACTCCTCACACAACCAAAGGGGGCAGTAATAGCCTGCATAAGCAGTTATCTGTGGATACACACCACTGGCTCCTCAAATGCAATTGAACTCTATGTGAACTGTGTTTGAGCTAAAAACACAAAACAGATGCCAGACATCTCGATTTTACCTAATACCCAACATGCGTAGCCAAGGAGGCAGAGCAGTAGAGGAGCACCACACAACACAGATATTTTTTTCAAACTTCATTTTGGTGTGATTTGAATACACAATAATTCTGAATACTTGCCTCTTATTCAGCTGGAGCAGACCACAACTGACTGTCCAATGCAAACAGCAATGATAGCCGTTGGAGTCATTGCTTTATACATAAAACCTCAGAAACCCTTGGCCAGTGCAAGCTCAGTGCTTCCAAACAGCAAAAGAGTATGCCAGTGTTCAGAACAAACAATCATAGGACGTAAAAGTTCAAGCAGAAGGTTCAGTGAATTATGTTGCTACATAGGGCTCCTAGAGTTTTCAGTGCCCCGTCTCTGAATAAGTTGCCATGTGTGCTGCCTTCCCAATCTGCTAGTGTCAAAGGTGGGGACAGGGATAGAGTCATGGGCCTGTCCCCTCCTATGCAGTCCCTGCTCGCCAGAAGCTGGCTTTGGACTTTACTTGAAAGTTCAGTCCTGCAGCTTTTTGCAAGGCTTTATGGGAGTGACAGGTGGGACTTGGCTGTAAAGAAATTGCTTCTTGTCTGTTTATCAATAACTGAACAAGAAGACCCCTCCAGACCTGTCATTTTCCATTTCTGTAGATTGTAAGAATGAGATGGGACATGTCTGGGCATTTCATGTGCGGTTACCCAGATCTGCTGGTCTGTACGTGTTCCCTAGACCTAGAGGGCTTCCCTCATCTCGCTGTTTTTATTCTCTTCCAGGTGGCCCGTGGCAATTTCTATGCTTGCATCCAAGAGAGTGAACATCAAGCCTTTGGTTACACATCGCTTCCCTTTGGAAAAAGCCCTGGAGGCTTTTGAGATAACCAGGAAAGGCGAAGGGGTGAAAGTTATGCTGAAGTGTGACTCTAGTGACCAGAATCCCTGAAGAAGGGCACTGCCGTCTTCATTGTACTGCCTGGCTTCAAGATGAAGACTCTTTAGTGAGATGGGAACTAGCAATAAGATTATACACAATAGTGAGTGCTTTGGGGAATAAAGGTACAGCCACCAGTTGTACAGATGATGCATTATAAAACAGTACACTGAAGGAGAAGATTATGAGTTAAGGATATTTACAGCTGCTTAAATGGAGAAGCACTGTGTGGGAGCCAAATTTAGGCCGAAATCCTCCCCTCCAATTTGTGCAGGAGATCTTGGCTCAGTCTTTTCCCTCTACTAATACAGATCACTGGTGATCTGAGAGGGGGACTTTGCCCCTGGGAAATTGCCAGTGTTCACTTCTTGTATGATAGGCTGTGTGTTTTGAAAACCATAGATCTTTGCTGTGCATAGCAAACAGGGGGCTTCCACCCGCCCACTTGCATTGAAGAGCCACTGGCGTCACACTGAATAAGCGTCAGACACTTGACTCCTGTTAATGGCAATGAGAGTGGTGCAGAATAGTGTGCCTAGACATCTGTTCAAGGTTGGGGTAATACTATTCCCTGGTCCAAGAGTCTCTTCTAGTTGGGCCTGTCCCTTCCTGGAAGACCGGTGTACAAAATCCCTGCACAGCACAATTCTGGAATACTGATACTTGAATACTCTGCTGTCTCTGAGATTTACAGACATGGAATGAACTCTGGGCCTTTCCTCTCTGGGATGTACCTTCACGTTCTGAATGCAAGTTGAACACAGCTCCACCAAGGTTGATTTCACCCTTTGATTTCTGCCTTTGGCAAGAGTCCATAAGCTAATCCTGCCATCTTGGCCGGGTCTTCTTGCATGTGCTGATTGTCTATCCCCTTTCTTACACTCCTCTTAA
Source organism: Podocnemis expansa (assembly GCA_007922195.1). Classification (NCBI taxonomy): domain Eukaryota; kingdom Metazoa; phylum Chordata; order Testudines; family Podocnemididae; genus Podocnemis; species Podocnemis expansa. The sequence goes on along the minus strand of ML681968.1, from coordinate 599,511 downwards.
AACAAATTCTCTGCTTTTATTCATGGGCTCTGGTGTAGGAAATTCCAGGCTCCAGCCCCCACCCACTCTCAAACACACACCCCATCATCTTCTGTGCAGAGCAGCTTTCAAAGTCAGTGGTTTTACCAGTAGAAGACCCGTTGTTTCTGTGTGGGAGTCATTGAACATGGATGATCCCTGACTGGTCTGTCACAACTTCTTAGTCATAGGGTATGTCTGCAGTGAGCTGGAGGGGTATTTCCAGTGTGGAATTGTGGCTGAGTGGGTGGCAGTATGGACTAGTCACCATGAATACAATCTCATTTGCGACCCTAGGTACATATTGTGAGTAGCTAGCCCCTCCCAGTGCCCACAGCACTGATGCTATGGTGCTATTTTTAGCATCCTAGCTTGATCAGTGGAAGCATAGGTCTGTCCACCCAAGCTGGAAATTCCACTTCCCACTCCTGTGTAGACATACCCAAGAGTCACTCTGTCCAGTAGGCATCAAGCCACTGCAGCGCAATAGAAGCTCCTGATCCATGAAGGAGAGTGACTTGACATAAAGGGTATGCTACGAAGGGATGGTCACAGCACAGATTAGAGCCCCTCAGGCGAGATGGAGTTCACAAGACGAAATGATGCTCACCATATGGAGCACACCCTTGTCTGTCACCCAGCCCACAGTCGGGCTCCATGCACAAAGAATGAACCTTGCCGGGCTACCATATTGCAGCAGAGTCCTAGCTGGGATTTTCAAAGTAGTATGAAAGCTGGGTGCCCAAATCCCATTGGCATTCAGCATAGTTGACAGCCTAACTCCTTTAACAACCCTTGCCCTGGGCCCTCAGCCAGGGTTATGCTGTTGCATGGTGGCAGTGAGAGGCAGGTTGCTGAAGCTCTGGGGATTAGATTAGACTGTGGAAAGTGCTTCTAAATTCTAAGTGATGGGGAATGGTAATTTCTGCCACACAAAGGGGCCTATATTGGTGGGTTAGAAGTTCTTTGTGTGTGAGATTTCTGTGTGACGTTAGACTCAGCATCATTCTAGTGGGCCTAACGATCCAGAGGAGCAGCAGGGGGGTAACTCAGGTGTGGAGGTGAGCTAAGCATTTAGGCTGCTGTTCTTAATCAGCTAACTACATGGCATTGGTGACCGACTGACACGCAGATGGCTACTTCCTGACTCACCCCAGACATGAAGGAGCCCATGAACTTCAGAGATCCTTGCCATCCTTTCTTACTGGCATTTGGAAGTGTGGCGACTTAAGTTAGTCATTGACTAACATTGCTTCATCAGCAATAGCGCTGTCTCTAATGCCAGGTATCTGAGGCAGGAGCAAAAGGGATGGACCTGTCTGCTCAATGGAGTCTCCAACAGAACAACTCCTGGAAAGGGGTTTGTGAACCCAAGAGCTGCCTTAGGGAGCCTCGATGCAGGGGTGCAATTATGTTTAAACATCAGGTGGAGCTGGTAGGGACCAGCACGTCTGCCTGAGCTGGTATTTCCCAGCTACTCCGGAGGGATGCTAGCAACCCCGTAGCTAAAGATGCAATTTGCTTCCTTATTGTAGCTCTGTTTGGACAGCCTCTACTCTTACTTCATTCAAACTGACTCAGGCCCCTGGACATTTCACGTGTGAGCTGGCACAATTTTTCTGGAAAGTTGAAGGCCCATCAGATGAAGTCCTGCCCAGGACATAGGTTTACAAAACATTAATGTTTTGAAGTTTCCTAGCTTTGGTTTGGTTCCTTGTTGCTCTGAAATGGCTTGGAATGGAACCTCCTTTTTTTTTTGTTTTGTTCCATTGACCTCAGCAAGGCTTGCTGCCCTGACCTAGTTTGTGGGCGGGAGTGGAGGAGCAGACTTTAATTATTAAAAGCAGCTGATGTGTACGGATAGTGCAAACTGCACAATCCTGGAATCTGGTCTGGCATTCTTGGTCTTTAAGCAGCCCCTTCCCCAAATGACTTGTCACTGGAGGACATAGGCCTAGTGGACTGAGCAGAAGTCTGGGAGCTGGAATCTAATGACCAAAAAAGGTGGTGGTGCCCTTTTGGGTTCCACCTGCAACAGAAGCACCACCTGCAATGAAAACTGCAAGCATCCATGCCACCAGCATGACCGGATGCCATGGTGAGGGGCACAGCCTGACATTACACAGGGATTGGAGTGAAACTGCTAGGCTCTCACATCCCGCAGGCCAGCCTGGAGGGGATTCTCCCTTCAAGACTCATCTGCCCCAGCAACTCTACTGACCTGACCTCCTGCTGATGCCTCCCCAACCCCCTTGTCTTCCACTGCTGCACTCAGTGCCACCCCTACTCCCATCTGTCTTGAGTTTCTGAAATTGATCACAGGGCTGGCTCCAGTGTGGCCATTCTCCCCACCCTGTGCTGAGCTTATCTGGAAAATGGCACACACTGGGGCTATTTACCCCCTATGAGCTTGTTCCCAAGGGTACAAGAAAGGGAGGAGCCCTAACAGCCTGTTAGAACTTTAACCTAGCATCACTTTTGGGAGCTTGGGTGCAGCTACTTATCCCCTGCGCTGAAGTATCCACCATGCAGGTCCTGAAGGGGTTAAAGTGGCCTGGTGGGTCAATTAACTGCCTACGCTGCAGGGGATTCAAAGGCTAATTAGAGAGGAGGTTCTGCTGGGTGGGAGTAGGAGGGATCTGAATAAAGCCCAGAAGTAGCTAGGAGGCTATAAGGAAGTTACTGATTGAAGGGGGACATATTTGGGACTGTGGAGGGTAACATTTATTCCCAAGTTTAGGCTGGCAAATTGAGGAGGAGGGCATGAAAGGAGTGGGGGAAAAACAGCAAGGTCTTGGGTAGACCCTGGGACTTAAGGTAGAGGGGAGGCCTGGGTTCACCTGCTAGCTGCTAGAGAAATGGCATGGACCAGGCAATGGAGAGTGAGCTGCTTGGAATGGTTTTCCCAAAAGACAGATATCTGGGAAGGGGAGAATGAAAATAACCTGCCAAGGGAGCCAAGCTGCAAAGAGGCTGAAACTCATTTCACAAGAGGGGCTATAGAAGGAGAGAGGAGGATGAATGGAGAGACCAGCAAAGGCATGTACAGCATTTGGAAGGACCTAATCTCCAGTGTGAGAGACCAGGAGGAGATGCCTCTAGCAGTGAGTGGATATGAGGTCTCCATTCCTTTTCAAAGTCACTGCATTTGGCTTCCCCCTATCCACCCCCACCCCCCACTACCCCAGTATGCATGGACTGCAGCCCTTGTTCCTGGATGTACCCATTCATATTTGGTCATATGTATTTCTTAGTGTGTTTGTACCCTGTTCACCAGTTCTAGCCAGGAATTCAGCTAAACAAGCTTTTTTCTGCTGGGAAATGATAGCAAAATTTTTTGGAAGCAAGTCCTTTTATAGGAATGCATCAGTTTTGGTTAAACTTTTTCTGATTCAGGATGGAATTTCTGCTGAAAACATGAGTGTAAGACATTACTTCCCCCAGGTGCTGTGTGAACACCCTGACCCCTGCTAGGTGGGGCTTTCTCAGTTGCTGCTCTTGGAATGAATAACAAAACAAAAAAGGGAAAAACAGTCATAAATAACTGAACATTTTTGCCAATAGTTGCCAAAACCAAATATAAAACAATAAGTAATAAACAGATAATTAATCAGCTGTGGAAATGTGTAATAATTATGATAAAGGCATAAAATAGTTATGAGTGTGCTGTCAAAGAGCTCGTGTCCAAAGGTGGAGTTTGGGCTGGTGTTCTGTTGCAAACATTTCCCATCTCTGCTCTAGTCTGGGAGGTCTCTGAGGACTTGAAGGTTTTCCAAGACCTAATGAAGAATGGCTCTTTTCTTCAGTATCCATGTAGAAATCATTCAAGACAATCTACATAAACTTTTGGATGCTTGGCAGACTCCTGCAGAAAGAGTTAGCTTCCAGTTAATCAACCCTTCTCAACATGGCAAAATACTTTGGTAGACCTCAGCATCCATACCTCCTATAGCTAAGCATGCAGACAACTGCTTCAGCAGGAATTTGGCTGGTGTTCTTTATTTTAGTTTTTGTTCTTTACTACTCATCCTGCTTCAGACTTGCTCATAGTCATCACTGCTGTTGGGCAATCAAGACAATCTCCATCCACGTCTGCCTCCAAAGACCAGGCCCACAAGGAACTTAACCTGTACAGCAGGAAAGCTTAACCTGCAATGAGAGAAATGATGGCAATGGATTATCAAGCCTTATTGTCAAAATACGTTTATTGACTGGACATGCATTTCCGTTGGCAGATAAGCTGCCAGTGGAGTATGAAGATCAATTTATGGGTATAGTGGCTGAAGGCCATCTTAATATAGGAATAACTCTTCAGACAGCCATAGGTTTTTTGGCTGATACTTCATGTTAAATAGACACTTCTCTATGAGGAGTTCTTCTGCCTGACATCAGGCCTCAGAGATCCCAAAAAAGCTTCAAAGGATGACTGAGGACTTTTGCACGCAAGGATCAAAATTATTGTCTGAGTAGGCCAGCAATGCTATGCACATATTGAAAGACTTGGAATTTGTATTCCCATGCCAAAAGGAAAGTGATTCAAACACTAGTTATAATTTAGATCTTCACACTATCAGCTGAGGCTCCAGGACACTTGAGGGGTGTGAGGATCTGATGATCAGTAAAGTTGAGGGCCAATATCTCTGAGGTTTAGACCTCCACTTACGTCTACGCAATCAAACAATCACACTGAGGTTGTCATCAAGTACCATGTGCCAACCATAACAATTCTTTGAGACTTTCTTTTTAGGACCTCCTCTCCCTTGTCTCAGTGCTTGGGCCAATATAACATCAGGTAAATGGCTTCTCAGCACTGTCATCCCATTCTGTTTTCTTCCTTACCCCCACTACCTTCCCTCTCTCTGTTTAGGAGTGCTCCAGGAGGTTCAGTCTCTTCTGGACTTGAGAGCTACAACAGAAGTTCTTTCTCAGCACAGAGGCAAAGGATTTTGTTCTTGTTGCTTTCTGCTTTCCCCAAAAACAGTAGGGTTTGTTCAGGTTCCTCAAGAGCCTCAGAGTCAGAATTATTCCCTTTCTTCAATTATTCCATCCCCACAACTTGGAGAGTGGTGTGCAGCCCTTGAGTTGCAGAATGCTTATTTTCACATAACTACTGCAGGGCTATAGGAGAGATCTCAGATTTATGGTTGGAAGGGTGCACCACCAATACATAGTAATACTCTTGGGGTAAATTTAGCTCTAAGGGTTCTTACCAAATGTGTAGCGATGATAGTGGCCCATCTGCATCATCCCATCATTTAAATTTTTCCCTACCTTGATGGTTGGCTGCTATGGAGAGAGAAATCCAGGACAGCCATATCCAGATCCAACCGCTGTTCAGTTGTCTAGGGTTGGGACTAAATAAGGAGATGTTCACTTTGCCTCCAGTGCAAAAGATAAACATCACTGGTGCAGCTGTCACAGCTAAAACAAACTACTGACCTTCCACAGTTGCATGCCGTGTAGCTGTAACCATCTTAAGTCCAGGATATTAGAGACATGAGGCAGGAGAAGTTACAACTTTTACTGGGCTAGTTTTCTTTGAGGAGTGAGACAAGCTGTTGAATTTACACAAGCTCCTCTTCAGGTGTGAGAAACAAATCCACAGTGTCTCTGCTAAATTTGTTCAGCACATGGACCGGGGCGGCCAAACTTATGGAACTCAAGAGCCACACAAGTCGATTATTAAACCTTCAAGAGCCGCATTGAGGCATATAGCCATATACTTGTACCTGCTCCAAAATTCCTCAGTTTAAAGTTCACTGCACACTTTAATTTTATTGTAAAACAAGGACAAATATTGACCCTAATAATGTCAGATTCTAATAATTTCTTATGGTTACCATGAAAATTAGGCCTATACAGTAAAAACTTAGTTGCTGCTTGATGTAGAAGACTGCAGGCTACTGGTGAGGTTTTTAAAATCCCAACCAAGCTGCACTTCTCCCTGCTATCCCTGACCATGCCGCACTTCTCCCCACAGTCCCAACCCCCCTCCTGAACTCCTAGGCTGAGGCTGCTTTCCTAAATTGATTTGCTGACATTCTTCCGAGAGCCACAATTTTTCATTCAAGAGCCATATATGGCTCCCGAGCTGCAGTTTGGCCATGTCTGACATAGACTATAAGGTTAGAAGGAGTCATTATGATTATGTAGTCTGACTTCCTGAACAATATAGGCCACAGAACCTCATCCACCCATTCCTGTAATGGCCTCCTAACCTACGACTGAGTTATTGAAGTCCTCAGATAATGATTTGAAGACTTCAAAGTACAGAGAATCTACCAAAAGTGATCCATTCTCCATGATGTAGGCGAACCCCTACTCCCTGCCAATCTGCGCTGGGGGAAAATGCCTTCTCAACCCAAAATGTAGTGATACGTTAAACCCGTAGCATGTGGGCAAGATTCACCAGCTAGACATCCAGAAAGAATTTTCTGTAGCAACTCAGAACGCCCTATTGAACAGCCCATCACAGGCCATTGGGCATATTTGCTGCTAGTAGTCAGAGACCAGTCAGTGGTCAAATTAGGCTGTCCCATCATGCCATCTCCTCCATAAACTTATCAAACTCAGTCTTGAAGCTGGCTAGATTTTTTTTGTTTCCCTTGGAAGGCTATTCCAGAACTTCACTAGTAGTTAATGAATTTTAAGGGTCTCTCAACCACAGAAGATAGTATCTGACTCCTGGCCAAAGTCAAGCTGTATAAAAACCTCAAGACCAAACCCAGAACAACAGTTTGGACCAGCCTCTAGTGCCTAGGGCACTCTGCCTCAAGCATGTAAATAGGGTTGCCAACAGTCCCTTATTACCAGGAGCATCCCTTGTTTTTTCCATTTTTGACCAACAAGATCAGGAATTGCTGAGTGCTGCAAAGAGCAGCAAGAAATAACCTGGCAAATGTAGGTGAGCTTTAATTATCTTTACTTACTACGTCATGATACTACCATGGCATAAGTTGGGATTCTAAGAAAACCATCCTTTATTTTTTAAATACAGTGTTGGCAACCCTACATATATGACTCAGCACCCAGACTTTACCGCCAGTGTTTGCAGTCCTGGCTTTGTTCTGTTTACCATCTGTGAGAGAGATGGATTAAAATATGTTCTGAATGGTTAATAACTATTAATGCCTCCTAGCCCTCAAAAATAGAAAAGTGGATGCTTTTGTTTATCCCAAAATAAAATCCACCTAGGAAGTAAAGACTAGAAGCAAATGATTAATATTGTATAAGGTACTTTGTCTAGGGACTCACAGATAAGCTACAGTGAGTAGTTCCACTTCCAAGAATAGGAAGTAAAATGGCAAATGAGAGTATTTATTAATCTAAGCAAGAATCTCTCGGAATTTATATATGGATAAAACCTCATTCTCCCAACCTAACCAACACCTCCAAAAAGTTACTAAGCAGGGTAACACCCTGTTTTCCTATACATCGTGGAGCATTATGCACTGTGAATCGCTCAAGAGATGGGTGCGGACTTTGCTGTTAAAGCAACAAGGTGTAACTTGTGAGAGGGAAGCTTAAATGTGGCAACCTGTATGTTGGCACAAGAAATCCAAACCTCATGTTTGCCCCACAGATTATAAACTACATGTTTGTTTGCCTTGTGAAGTCAGATCTATATCTTTATGTATATGGGGAGTGTTTGTAAGCATTTCATATCATTTAGGCATTGCAACAGAACAAGGATCAATCAAAGAATATATTAGATTTAGAAAATTATAATGGATTTTTATTGGTCTTCACTGTAAATAATTGCTGCATTCTCTAGAAGTAATAGGAGTTGCTTGGTACAAGGCAGAAGGAAGGTTGCAAAAACATAAATGAGGGTCTAGCTATGAATTATTAAAAGATATTGCTTTAGAGGGGGGAAATTCTGACTAATATAATGTGGGCTTAATGATTAAATACAATCCTTGAAATGAACCAAACATAGAAAGCCTTCAATATGAAAAGGTTCGAAGACATTTGCTCTATACCAGTGGTTCTCAACCTTTTGCAGGTTGCGACACACTTGGTGGCATGTCATGACCCTACAAGATGCGCGCTTCAACTCCCTCCCCACCTGTTCCCTGGCTGAATCCAGCCATCTCCCTGGATCTCCATGACATACTTACTGCTGTGTGGCAACAGAGTAGTTGAGAACCGCTGTTCTACACTATCATTTTCTATTGGAAAGTGACAGAAAGAGAGCTGCAATCTGAGCACTTAGTAGGCAAAAAGCCAATAGAAATCAAAGGGTGTTCTCCCTCCCAAGCTCTGAAATCAGGGCACATAAAACTGAGGGCACCATATGGGACCCCAGGACTTACTGAAGCCCTGGGTAGGAAACGCTCTCCCTTCATCCACTGTTGCAGGAGTGACCAAAGGTGCCGCATCTCCAGTGTACCCAGTGCCTTGACCTGCTGTTTGTAAAGGACTTCCCGCCCCCCCCCCATTGTAAGAATAACAGACTCAGAAGCAGTGAGATTGCATTTCCCCTTGTGTTCTTACCACAATAATTGAAGGTTGTCTTCCTGTGTCTGCTCTTGGGTGAGCTGTCAAGTAACCGTATTTTAGATTTCATTTAGTGCTATTGGCATGCTTTCCATGTCCAAACAAATTTCTCTTGGCCATGTCTTCAATAGGAGCTGGCCATGTGATCCCAGCTTGAGAAATCATTCTTGTGGTAGCTCTCATTGAGTTAGCTCACCAAAAATAGCAGTGGTGCTAGAGTGAGAGACAGCACAGGCTAGTCACTCTGCATCGATACCCTGGATTCAAGAAGGTTTGTATTAAGGACTTGTCCACGCTAGAAAGTTTTGTTGACTCAGCTTGCTTGCTGATCAAAAAACATGAAGCAACATCACACCCCTAAGTGAGTGTTATAACGACATAAGGGGTAGCGTAGATGTAGCCTTAGTGCAGCTAGGCTGTGCTGTTGCTTGCCGCTTCCCATGATACAGTGACTATTTTGGTTTTAGCATGCTTGCTTAATATGAATGGGCACAAGTGAGTCATCTGGAGCTGGGACTGGCAGCAGTAGATGTAACTGAAGAGATTTGAATTGTGACTTTGAGCACTTGCTTTTTGATGATCTAAACTTGTCTCTTTTGGCTCAATCGATTCAGATGGTAGGAACTATGCTTTTAAGACAGGGCATCCTTACTCCCTGGCGAAATACTGGAAGTGTGATGCATGTGTTAGATACTAACGAAGTGATGGTTCATAAGCATAAGTAAATATGATAAAGAAATCTTGCTGATTTGCATTTTCCTTGGGGTAGCCAACTGTCAGCCTTCTGTATGACACGGCCATAGTTCTTTCCCCAGAAGAGAAACAAGTGTGTGCCATGAAAGACCATTTTAACAAGCTTGATCTTTTATATAACAAATACTTCTAGAAGTGTAACAAATGAAGATGTTAAATTAAACTGAAGGACTGTTTGCTAAGAGATCACTCTGTTGCGTTTGTTTTCCCAAGATGGCAATGGCAGTAAGTCTTTTGTGAATGGTGATATTGACAAATAACTTTTCACACTGCCACCCTTACTTTGTGTAGCTGTTGGAGCAATGTTACCTTCAGAGATGGGCAACCAGCCAGCAGCTTGTCTCTGTTCTGCCTTCAGAGCTGGGTGGTAGTATATATACTTGTGGGGTGGACAGCATAAATGACTCCAGGCCCAAAGAAGTAGGGGACCGAATGAAGTAAGTTTGAGAACCACTGGTAGAGTATATTTTCCTGAATTTAGTGTCTTAACTTGTACACCTGAAGACAACTTTTTATTACAGATGGCAGAGGCAGCAACTAAAAGAGAAGCTGGTCCAAAATCTGATTCTGACAAACAGGGAGGAACTGGTTTAGAATTGGAAGGTGGAAGGCAGCTTGGGTGAAAATGACTCTGATGTAATATTTCATGATTGTAAGGAATGGTAGAAGGGAAAGCAGCAGCATAGAGCAGTGTTTCCAACCAGTGTGCCACGGCGCACAGGTGTGCCATCAGGCCTGAGCAGGTATGTCAGAAATTTTTTTGAAAAACTACTCAGAGCTCTGGATTGGCTCATTGGTCATGAATATTCATAAGTTCATTTGGAAGCTATATAGTAGTATGCCCCAAATTTATTAAAGGTGTGTCACGGCAGAGAAAATGTTGGGAACCATTGGCACAGAGACAATGGATTTCAAGATGGCAAGCTTTAGCACGCTCAGAGAATTGGGAGGTAAGATCCCTGGGGAAGCAGACCTAAGGGAAAAACCATTTAGGAGCATTGGCCATTTTTAAAGAGGCATTATTAAGGGCACAAGAGCAAACTATCCCATTGCATAGGGAAGATGGGATGTATGGCAAGAGATCACCATGGCTTAACCAGGAGATCTTCAATAACCTGAAATGCAGAAAAGAGTTGTACAAAAAATGGAAACTAGGTCACATTATAAAAGATGAATATAGAAAAAAAAGACCCCAGTATATCATTTAGGGAGAATTAGAAAAGCCAGGGCACAAACAGATTAATCTAACAAGGACCATAGCAGGCAACAAGAAAACATTTTCCAAATACATGCAAAGGCATAGGAAAGACAAGATCATTAATCAATGAAGAAGAAAAGGCAATAACAGAAAATGCAGCAATGTCCGAAGTAGTAACACCTTTTTTGTTTTACACCAAAGAAGAAAATCATGATTGGATAACTACCAGAGTGAGCAGTGGAAATGGGGTATGAGCTGGAGCCAAAACAGGAAAAGAGCAAGATAAGGATGGTTAATAGAACCTCAATATGTTCAAGTTGACAGGGACTGATGAAATACATCCTAGAATACTTAAGGAGCTGGCAGAAGAGACTTCAGTGATGATCTTTGAGAACTTGTGGAGAATGGGAAAGATCCCAGAGGATGGACAAAGGAAAATCTAGCATCTCTGTATAAAAAGGGTAATAAGAAACACCTTGGGACCTATAGAACAAACAGTTCAGCTTTGATACTCAGAAAGATAAGAGAGCAAATAATGAAACAATCAATCTGCAAACACATAGAAGAAAATGAGTTAAGTAACAGTTAACATGGATTTAGTAAGACTAGATCAACTAGTCAAATAGCCTTCTTTGACTGGGTAGCAAGCCTTGTAGATAGGGGGAAACTGCAGATGAGTAGATGTGCCAGAAATGTCCCCTGCTTTATATATTGAACAAACAAGACAGTTCCTGCGCAAAAGAATAAATGGGCACAAAACTGACATCAGAAATCACGACATTTAAAAACCAGTAGGTGTGTAGCTGTGATAAAACAACTGAATAACACACCAAGGCTTTGAAGAGAGAGTGCAGAACTGGAATTCATTTGCAAATGTGACTGTCTCTTCAGGACTAAATAAGGACTTTGCATTTTTTTTCTCATTACAGTGGCTGATTTGACCTCATCTTCCCCTCTATGCTGCTCCCCAGTGAGTTGACTTTGATGTCTAGAGCAGTGCTCTTCTGCCAGGCAGTCAGGAACATCAGGGATGGACCTGCACCAGCAGGGCTTCCTTGCTGATTTGTGCAATCTGTGGCAACTGTAATCAGTTTGAATCACAGTAATGCAGCCCAAATCACCCATTGCACACCAAGAAACCAGACATAAACACATCAAACAAGCAGAGTTTTTACTTTGAAATGATAGCAGAGCCAGGGACTCCATGAAATCTGGTAAAGACTTTGCTGTTGATTTTATGCATGGTTATGAAGATACTATGCAGCAAGGTAAAACCGTCAGGTAGGAGATCGTGTCTCTCCAAATGGTTACACATATATACATGCAGCTGTTCTTTAGCATCTATTTCACATGTGGGCATTTCCAAGCCAAAACAGTGCTTCAGCTGTTCCAGTCTTACCATTTCACAGTTATATGTAATAAGCCAAGATGAAAAAAAAATTTAGTTTTATCCTTTTAAGTCCCCCTGCATTTGTTTTCATCCCATTCTGTAAGTTCCCCCTCTTCGAAGTGTCTGACAAAGTGGGATTTTCTTCCATGAAAGCCCATGCGATAAGTAAATCAGTTAGTCTTTTAAGTGCCACAAGACTCCTTGTTTTTTGTTTCTGTTTTTTACTAACAAGAGAGTATGATTTTGGGATATCACCTTTATTCTATAAGAAATTTTGCAACTTCTTCTAAATCTTGGTTACACTCTGGCCTTTTCTCAAAAATCCAGCTAATTTGAATTTCACCCAGGTCTGTTATATGTCCTGATAATCTGTACCCTATTTTATTTGTTAATCTTTAAAAGTGTACCAGGGCTCCTTGTTTAATTTGTAAAAGATTTCTTTATAGTGTGAGCACTGAACTCCTGAAAGATGAAAACTAGCAAGTGGTAATCAACCTTAACTTTATTCACAAATATTTTAAAAGCCGGGAAGAAAACAGTAACAAACAATTTAATTTAAAAGTACAAAACCAGATTATTCACCTATATTTAAATAAAAGTGGAAAATAAACAAAGATTAGCCGTACCTTTGTTTCTATTTTGTACTGCCTCCTTTTGTTCTAACAGAACAGGATTATAGAGTAGTTTCAGCTAAATTATACCATTACCTCAGGATGCAGCTGCTAAAGAGGCAATCTGTTTCATTGAGATGGGCTGAGATTTTTATATGGAATCGTAGAAGATTGGGGTCAGAAACGAACCCAGGAGATCATCTTGTCCAATCCACTGCTCAACACAGGACCAACCCCAACTAAATTAAACGTATAGCAGATGTAACCAGAGTTTTAAGATCACAGTTTTGGTAAGCTTACAACATTTGGAAACATTAATTAGGACAGTAAAAACTTCAGAGATCAAATGGTAACACTATTTAAAGTGTAATTTTTTAAAATCTCTTACTGGTGTGGCTATTAGGCCAAAATCCTTCATTTGAAAACCAAATTGCATTTTCTCCTTCTCAACACTCGGCAGCTTCTTTTATATTGAACTCAAATTAACCCAGTGACATTCCAAGATAAGGAGATTCTCTCTGATGTCTCAAAAGAATGGAGCAAAATTTTGACCAAGCTACTTTTTATTAGTGTTAGTTTTAAAACTATGGGAATATTTATGATATGTTTTATTATACTCAACAGTGCTGTAGTCTAGTATTAGTTTTACTGTATAATGTTAGTTTTTCTATTTTTCTTTCACTTTTTAAATTTTCCCTGGTCTCTTTATTTTCATTTATAAACATTTTTCCATAAAAATGAATGCATGTCTTTTGATCTAGGCACTGACACTTTAAAACTGACTATGAACAGACTGCTCCAGGAACCAATTAAGGTTATCGGCCAATTAACCATTTAACATAAATCATTGCTTAGCAACTAATAACATACTCCCACTCTTGATTTCTCCCTATTCTCACTCACCAGTCCACTTCACCAAAACTGATAAGTAGCAGAATCATAAAATTTAATCGGTGAGAGAGCTGTGGCAGACACGCCTCTTTATATCCTCATCTCCGAACACAAAGACAGCAATGATGTGTGCTCCTTCCACTGGTACAGCTGTCAAAAGTCTCTGACTCAAGCGACCAGCTCGTCTCCAAGGACAACAGTTACTGTAAGGGTGGGTAGTTTAACTCCAGTGCACATTCCCCCTACATCAAGCCCACACATGAAGTTTGTCCTGTCTAGCTGCTAAGAAATCAGACTTCACCACTTTCCAAAAGGGGAAATTCTCTGGAGAATTCTGTTTTCCTGAGGATGAATTCTGGGGCCTAAATCATTCAGGGATGGGCCAGCTATCTGACCCGTTAGCATGGGATTAGGATGTGGTCTCCCAGCCTCGGAGGTAAGATTTCTCCTGTTCCCTGTCCCTAACTTACCTGGCTATTTTGAATATTAAACCAGAAAGGGGCTGAAACAGCCCCTGGGAAAACTGCTCCAGTCTGAGCATCCAGTGTATTCTGGGAGAAGGAAAGGGAGGTGGGGTTGGAAGGAACAGTGGCCAAGTGCAGAGTGCTCTGGTTGTTGTGGGGTCACTACCCTGCCTTGGAGCAAACAGCGCATGGAAGGGTAAAGGGCAGGTGATTGTGTAAAAAGGAAAAGCTGTGCTTAAGCCTCAAGCTCTGTTGCGCTGCTGTAGACGTCCATGCTTCATAATCCATGACAGCTAGAAGAGCGACTCCACCTAGGAATGTGATGAGTAAGATACTGCCTGTGGAGCCCAGAACAGAAATGGGGGAATTCTCAAGCCACCAGTGCAAAGAAATAACAACAGGTTGAAAAAGAGACAGCTCACCTTACCTACAGCACACACCCTCAGGCCAGGAAGAGAAGCAAGTGGCTGCAGCCCAGCCCCCAGGATGGCCAGGGAACTAGAGGCTAGGAAGATGTGGAAGGGAACTTGGGAGCCAAGAAAATAGAAATCTTTCTTGGCCGCAGAAGCTGCAGCATTTGCAGACTGACATCCTAATGACACCACCTTTGCAGTGCTAAATGTTTCAAGGCTGATCCTGTGAAAACCAGACTCCCCGCTTCATCCCCACGTGGGGAGGAAACACCTGATAGCACTGAAATAAATGAACAAGAGCCTGCCCTTTTCCAGCTTCCTTCCAAACTGTCTGCTGCCCTCCTTTCCTTATTAGAATGTAATTACTGGGACAGTTTGGGGCTGGAGCACACCACATCCCTAGGGCTAAACATGCCTGGTGTGCTCTGACTCAGAGGCACGGACTGGAGGCAGCGAGGCCTTGTGGATGATAACTCTGGTGGAGCCCAGAAGGCATTCAGAAACATGGCTAAAGGAAAGAGATGTTGTAATAATGTTGGCAAGAAAAGAGGTTGCAAATGACCTGGTACCGTGAGTTAAGCTGTTATAGCTGAAGCAGACACCACCACAGTTCTTATGTGGGCCCCTGGTTGGCTGGCAGGCCACTCAGGCCAAAGGACTGTTAGACCTAGTCTCTGGGTTGCTCTTTCCAGTGTCTCTTCTAGCAAATAGGAGACTGCAGTTGCCAGCCAAGGCTCAGCCACCAGGATATTGCTCTTTGCTGGATCCCTGACCAATAGCTGCCACTTCCCTTCAAGTCCTATACAGACCTGCACTGAGCCATCATGTCCTGCTCTCATGTCCTTCTGTTGCAGGCAGCTTTACTTGCAGTTTCCTGTGAACTTTTCCCTGCAACTGCCTTCCAAGTTTTTTTTTTCCAGCAGCCAGGATCCCTCCCTCCCCCACTCCATCCTCAATCTGGTCAGTTCAGGGGATATGTGGTGGGGCAGCGGTGATGGAAAAGGTAATTTCCTGCTACATCAAAGTACGGAGCGTGCAGTGGGAGACTATTGGTGTCCAAGATAGGGGGCAAGGATTGCTGAGCAGGTGATCTGTAACTATGGAGAGCCCTGTCTTCACTGGGCAGGGCCGGCGCAACATGGTAAGCGAGGTAAGCATTGCAGGGGGGCACTGACATTTTAGGGGGTGCTAAAATGGGGACTGTGCTGCTAGGCTGTTGCACTACACTGCAGATGTCACTTGTTTGCCCCGGTGTTATCGATCTGTCGTCTGCTGCTCTGCAGGGGGCCACCAGAAACTATAGCACTGGAGCTGTCACTGGGAGTTGCTCAACCCCTCAGGATGGGTGTGAAAGTCACCCAGCTATGAACACATCCCTACTATGCAATAGAGGCCCACAGTGTAGGCTGGTCAGAGGGAGGGAGGGCTACCATGAGGTTTAATCCAGTGCTGGAAATAGGTATTTTGACGCTCAGGGCACCCGCAGCAAGCAGCATGGAATGCACACTCTTCAATCAAGCGGTCAAACAGAGCTGCTCAACATGGTGATCAGGGCTTACCCTGCTCTGATTATGGTCCTGGTTTAATCACTCCCCCTCAGGCACTGACCCAGGAGCCTTCCTGGCTATGCTGGACTGGCTGATGTAGTTTAAAGGGTTACCACACAAACCTGACAAGCTTCCAGCTAACCTGTGCTCTCTGGGCACTTCCTCCAAACTGGATGTGCACACAAACTTTTGCAGCCTCCACCAGATCCTGCCTTACTGGGTGGGAAAGCAGCTGTGGTCATGGATCATGAGCAGCATGCTTGGGCCAGGAAGATGCTGGAAAGCCAGTCTGACCACTATAGCAGAGAGGCTTTGGAAAACACTGAATCCAACAGAGTTGGTCAGCATTCACTGGCGATGTGGCCCAATTAAGAGCTGACTTGGTTTTCCTGGAGCATGACTGTGTTGGTGTGAGTTCTCAGACCCCCCCCCCCCGTTGCTTTCCCAGTCAATCAAAGACATCCACTGCTTCACACAGGATGGTTTCAGAACAAGCTCATCATTGGAACAAGATCCCTGTGGACCAGATGCACCAACCTGAAATGGCACTAGAGCCCACCACACCTACAAATGCAAGAGCTGCAGCCAGACCGCTGCTTAGGCCTTGGCCTCAAAGGAAATGTGCCCAGCACTTTCAAAAGACAAGCCGGAGATCTTACACGCATAACTGTTAGATGCTAAAACTCATGGACTGAACAGAGACACTGAACTAATGACTTATTACAGTCCATAGCCAGGAGCTCTCCTGCCAACATAGCACTGTCTACATTGGTGCCAAGGTCTGTATGATTTATGTCATTCCAGGGTGTGGATTTTTCACACTCCAAATGAAGTAAATTATATCAGTGCAATTTGTATTGTAGACATACTAGTTTACGCATATAGTGTCAGAACAGACAGAATGAATGAGCCATGGAGAAGGAAATATTCTGCACCACAATTGTTTTGATTGTAGCCTGGCAAATAAGCCATGACACATAATTTATTCAATAAACTTTCTATTTGTTCCCAGGTGTTTTGTTTTTTTTTTTTACCTTAAGATCCTGAATTTCTTAAGTAATCTGAAATGGTAACCAAATAATTAGAGCTGGTGGAAAAATAAAAACTCCATTTCTTGAAAAATTTTGAGGTTCTGAAGTTTTGTTTCATTCTTCTTTGAATCAAAAAATCGAGACTATCCAAAATTTTTGTAAGTCTTCGATTGTTGCTTGGATGCTTAGGTGATGTCATATGTTGCTGCTTCCTGATTGATTATTGGAAAACCCTAAGGTTAGCTGGGAATAAAGGCAGTGATATATCTGAAACTGACTGTACAATTAATTATGTTGGTAAACATTGTTTCCCACTGACTCATTGGTTATGATGGGTGTGGAAAGTGAATGCAACTATGAATGACTTCTAAGGAAATGTTTATGCTATATTTGCCTGCCTGCCATTAGAATTATTCTTATTGCTATGAGGCATTCCTGTTGCTTACGCAGTGATTGTATTATTAGTTCTGGAGGTACACAAATGTACTGCTACCTTAGCCCTAGTGTATCCTACAGAGATAGGTCAGCTTACCTCAGCCTAATTCTGTAAATGTCTACACTGAAGTGTGGCTCACACCAATGTAACTTGCCCAATATATTGATTTAATAACACTGCCTCCATGACAGGTGTAATGCTTACATCAGTGTAGCTAAGTCAATGCAGTGTCACTGTGGACACAGCATGGCTCACATCAACTGCTGCTGCCTTTCAGAAGCCATCCCACGATGCCCCACACTGATGGTTAAATCAGTGCAAGTACTCCTGGTGCAGGCACACAATGCCGACACAAGGAACATGGTGTGGACATGCAAATACAAGTTAATTACTACAGTAGCTGTATGTCAGTGTAATTTAGGGCAACTTAATTTCATAGTATAGACTTGTCTATATATATGAACTGTAATCTAGCCTTTGATTTATATGTTGCACCTAGTGCATGTTAACCAATAATTATAAAATTGCAAATTGACATTTAATTTGTAAATCTATGATGTAAGCAAAAATTGACTGAAACAAAAGCAAGTGCTGAATTCATGTGATGAGCAAAACACAGATCACAGGGAAAGTGAACAGTCTTTCACCAGTATACAAATAGGTACAGATCTGAAACAGTTCCATACAAGTCATTGTCCTGTATTACAGAGGCAAACAAACTATGGGCAATCTGGACCATGAGCACCTTGCCTCCAGCCTGCCAGATCAGAGCCACTCTTCCCCAACTCCCCTCCCTCCTGCTCTGGGCAGCTTGTGCCACACCCAGAACACCACCGCTGGTGCACCCTGGCCCAGTAGCAGTTTGCACTCGGGCCAGAGCGCAACTTCTGCGCCACCTCAGGCACAGCAGCAGTGCTCTAACCCTGGCACAAGTTGCTACTGGACCAGGGAGGGAGAAAGAGCGTGGCAACTGCAGCTCATGCTGGGGCCAGAGCATCACCATCACTCCTTCTTCTCCCTTCCCACCCAGCTCCAGCTGAAGCTGGGAAAGAAGGGGAATGGAGCCCGGCTCCACCTCTTTTGTGGTGGTGGGGGGGTCTGGCCACTCCCCACCCCTTCACCACCCCTATCCCCGCCTGTGGCCCCTTATGAGTGGCCATTCATGGCATGTTGCCCTCAGGCCAAAAATGCTGTCAACGCTTGTTCTATTATCTGGGAGGACAGGGCATATTTACATGCCACATTCCATACATTGAGGTATGCATGTAAAATGTATGGTAACAGTACAGAAAAGGGCAATGAAAATTAAGAGGAGAGTGGAAACGCTTCCCTATGAAGAGAGATTAATAAAACTGGGACTTCTCAGCTTGGAAAGTGATGACTGTGTGGGGGAGGAGGTATGATTGGGGCTTATAAAATCATAATTGGTGTGGAAAGAGAGCATAGGTAAGAAAGTGTTACTTACACCTTCTCATAAAATAAATAGGCAGCAGGTTTAAAATGAAGTATTTCTTCACACAATGCACAATCTACCTGTGGACCGCCTTGCCAGAGCATGTTGTGAAGACCAGGACTATAACAGGGTTCAAAAAAGACCTAGATAAATTTGTAGAGGATAGGTCCATCAATGGCTAGTCCAGTGACATCACTGGCACTGGGCACAGGGGGCTCATGCCCCAAGTCCCAGTGCCAGTACTCCACAAACTGGGGGTCCAGGTCTGGGCCTCCTGCAGCAGCAGCTGTCCTCCCTGGCCCTGGCCCTGGCCCTGGCTGGGGGTCTGGAGCTGGGCTGACGGTGGCAGGAGCCTGATCTGGGCCCTGCCTGGGGCCCCCAGCACTGGATTGGGCCTGAGCCCTGAACTGGGACCAGGGGGCAGGCCCTAGGCCCCAGGTCTGATTTCCTGGGCCAGTGTCACTCCTGGGAGATTCACCAGGATAGGCTGGAGTTGTTGTTTGCCAGAGGCTGTAAATGGCTGACAGGATGAATCACTTGATGACTGCCTGATCTGTTCTTTCCCTCCAATGCACCTGATGTTGAAAGGCAGGATGCTAGGCTAGGTGGACCCATTGATCTGACCCAGTATTGCTGGTCTGATGTTCTTAAGTATCTAGGCCTGGACTGTAAGTGAAAGTGAAGAAGTCATGTTCCCCTGACCCGCTGACTTGTGTTCTTCCCGTTTGACAGGGCAACCTCATTAGAGTAAAGGAGAATGACTCACAGTCCTCACACTGTGTTCTCAGCTGTGGGGATCCAGTGCAAGATGGGGGTGGTGGTGGTGCTGTGTTGCTAGAATTCATGCTTCTACCAAACAAGTGCTAGTGTTTTATCCCCCTTGGGGCTTTGCAGGATCGGCAGCCCACTCCTAGATACACTGAGTTGCAGTGGTTAGCTTGGCACCCACAGAATGCAGTGGGCTTGGGCTGAATTCTCTGGGAGGGTGTGATCAGCCCTGATTTGATGGCATAGAGACTATGGGGCAAGCAGCATAGTGACATGTAGAGGTTAAAGTAAGGGGGAATGCCCTGGAATGTCATTCTGGGGACTCCGATTTTTAGGGAGCCAGCGTTCCAAGCCCCCGAAAAATAGGGGAATGTCCTGGAATGCTGCATTCCAGGCCCCCCCCAAAACAGGAGGATGCACCAGAATGCTGCAGTCTGGGGCCCGCTAAAAACAGAAGGGCTGCTGGAACCCATTGTTCCAGTGCGTCCCCCCTAAGGTGGCAGAAGGGAGGGGCTGCAGGCTGGGGCCAGCCTAGACACCCCTACCTCCCTTGCCCGGAGCCTGTGGAGGCTCCACTCCTTCTGGTCAGGGCCCAGCAGTGCATATGGCCTGCCCCAGCCTCCAGCCTGGGCTTCTGCTTGCTGGCCCCACTGGCTGGCCAGTGCCATGGCCTCCTGCCCCCCACCTAGCTCTTCAGCCAGGTAAGAGGGCTGGGGGAGGGTTGGGGCAGTCAGGGAACCAGCGGGGAAAGCATGGGGGCAGGGAGGGGCAATGTGGAGGGGGGGGAGAAGGGATCGGGATGGTGGGCTGAGGAGGGCTTGGGGGCTGAAAGGGGTGCTGTGAAGATGGGGAGCTGGGGGATGGGGGTTAGGAGGTCTGAAATGAGGACAAGGAGCTTAAGGAGTGGGGGTTGGGACTGAGAAGGACATGGGAAAAGGGGTTTCATGGGGGTAGGTATTTTGGGGGCAGTAACAAGTGGGGGCAATAGGTGGGGTGGGTGGTCTGGCATGTGGGGGCATCAGCTGGGGTGAGGGGCTGGCATTTGGGGGGCAGGAGCTGGAGTCAGAGTCTGGAGTTTGGGGGGGGCAGGAGCTGAGGTGCAAGAGGGGGGACGCATCCATGCAGGAAGAGGGCCCACCCAGTTAGGAAGGTTATGGGGCCTGCCAAATTATACTTTAACCCTTGGTGACATGCCTGGAGAAGACATGGCTGCCCTCTGAATTAAATTGCCCTGACCTGAGCTGTCTGCTAACCCACTACAAAAGCCTGTTCATGCTGGGCAATGGAATAATTTTTACGCAGGTCTCACTGCTCCAAAGCTGGGTGGCAGTCGGGCAAATGGCAATGTGAGCCTGCTTTTGAAAAGACCACTTTGGAATGTCAGCAGCGCCAAAACATGGGCTGTTACAGGGGATGAGGTCTTTGCAGTACAGGGCATTGTCTCCCAATGATCATTCCCTCAGTACTCCTGGGCAGTAACTAACCTTGCACACATGTTGCAGGTGCAGCTCTCCGCTGTGACAGGTGCTTCTTTATTCACATTCCTCACAAATTTCACCTGCAAAAACCAGTTGAGAAGGAAGAAGAGGCTTTAAGCAGGAAGAGAGGGGCACTTGCAACTTCAGGGATTGTGTAACTTGGGGCAAAAAATCATGGCCCATTATTTTTGGCTGAGATTGCCCCAAGGTAGTGTTTACTTCCTCTTCAGGTCTATAATCTAAAAATCTACTTATGAATTGATCTTTGTAGCCTGAGTCAGTGCTGTGGCAAGGAGCCAGCTGTTGATGCAGCTAGTGGTTAAATGGCTCATTGGCCTTCTAATAGAAAGCGAAAAAATGTAAAAAAGTGTTTACGTGTGAGAGTGCACACACGTCTGTTCTCACAGGGCAGGCACCAGCTCCACAGGCCCTTCATTGACTCACACTAGACTGTTGTAAAAAATGGGCGAATCTCTCTTTGTGTATATCCGAGAGGATTATCTATTTAGACTTCTCCAATAGGTCCTATGCAAAGCAATTTAGGTAGGAACAGACAAAGAACCAAGGGCAAGGTTGTGCCATGGGATTTGTAATAAAATGGCTCAGGATTTAGCCCTTTTCCCTTGGAAAGGCATTGCCTAGCCCCACACTGGTGATCCATCTCTCTGCCACTGCAGACACACTCTTTCCCAGCATAGGGAAGGCCTGAACTGCTGGATTCAGCCAGCCAATGACTTAATCCCCAGTTACAGATCTATGGGTACTTGGAAGCTTTACAGGTCACCAGTGGTTTGAGTATAATTTGAGGGGCCCCAGAAGAACCTTCCTAATCTCTGGGCCACCCTTCCTGTATCGTCTGGGCCCCCTTCATGCATGTGTGAACCTGATTTTTCTAGATTTTAGAATCTGGGGCCTGGAACTTCGGCCCGTAAGATTTAGTTCTGGGGCATTTATCTGCTTTGTCTTCCTCATCCCTTGTTCCTGTCTTCCACTTCTGCCTCTCGAGGGTTAACTGGCTGAAGGATAATGTGATGGATCAGGACTACTAGTAGCAACCTGCAGAGACGCAAAAGGGCTTCCTTCTGTTGCAATAAATACATCCAAGCACTTTAAGTGCTGGATATTAGCTGTCCTTCTGTCCCCCCTTCCTATTCAGTCACTTCAATTTTGGTGGTGTAAAAGGAAGCAACTGTGATGTGAGCTGCCTCCACATTCTTGGATGCTGCTGAATAGCAGCACAACAAGAGGATAAATTGTCAATGCTGTATGCCCCATGCCTGTAGTGATATGCTTGTAGAAGGTTGTGAATTTAGAGACACTCCCTAGCATGGGCCATTGTTGTGTAAATTGGGAGACGTGCCCCAGAGTAGATTTAACATGGCTGCTCCCAGGTACACACCTGGATACCTGTCTGTATGATTAAAGTTCTATTCCTTACTCATTCAGTAGCATCGTCTTTAATGAACCCTCAAGATCATTACATGGTGTCAGAAGATGGGGAATGAGTTTGGAAACTAAAAAGACTTGGAGGAAAATTCCTGCATTTGCACCTGAAAACAGCAAAACATCAGGGATCTCTGAAAACAAAGAAAGCCCTCAGCAAGTAAGTGTAAGCTCTAACAATGGATGTTTTACAGGCTCCTTCACCTCTCCAAATGTCTGGTAATGCTGCAGAAAACTGGCTAAAGTTTAAGCAGCGATTTCTGTTGTATTTGTCTGCCATTGGAGCGCAGAACAAAGATGAAAACCAGAAATCATCTATATTTTTGCATGTTGTTGGGGAGCAGGCACTGGATGTATATAATAACTTTGAATTTCAAGATGGCGAAAGAATGAATTTAAACACTATACTGACTAAGTCTGAGGAATATTGCTTGCCAAAAATGAATGTGACTTTTGAGAGGCATAGATTTTTTACATGCATGCAAAAACTGGAGAATACCATAGACCAATATGTGACAGAATTAAGGAAACTCAGTAAAAGCTGTAACTTTGGTGGCTTGGCAGAGTCTCTGATCAAAGATAGACTCATTTGTGGCATTACAGACAATGGATTAAGAGAGAGACTGCTCAGAGAGGGAGAGATCTCTTTGAATGAAACCCTTCAAATATGTAGGGCCACTGAAATGGTAAAAACACAAGTAAAAGAGCTGAATTCACCAGAAGGGACAGTGCATGCACATAGACAAACAGCATGTAGCCAGAGTGGTTCAAATCACAATCTGAAACCAACCTGTGCTATCAGGAAGACTGAGTCCAGACAGTCTTGTGGCAAGTGTGGATCATGGCATGGTCCCAAACAGTGTTTTGCCTATGGGAAACTGTCAGAACTGTGGGAAACTTAATCATTTTGCAAAGTGCTGCAGATCCCAAAGGCGCAAAAATCAAGTGCATTTATTTACTGACAGTGAGACTGAGGAGTGCTTTGTAGATGTACTGGGATCAAGCAAACTTAGTGAGAGGGACTGGATAGTGCCTCTGTCAGTGAATGGAACAATCATTCCACTGAAACTAGACACAGGAGCTAAGGTTAACATTCTGTCTACACGAGATTATGAGAGACTGAGAATAAGACCCAAGCTGGGACCAACAAACATAAAAGTAACTGGGTATTCTGGAACAAATATACCTGTGCAGGGACGCTGCTTCGCCAGTGTTAACTATAAGAACACCATGTACAGGCTGCCTTTCATTGTAGTACCACAGGAGGTGACACCAATTTTGGGCTTGGTTGCCTGTGAGAAACTAAATCTGGTAAAAAGGGTGCTCTCACTACAAGATAGGCCTGCATCTGGCTGTGAGGTACTCCTTGAAGAATATCAGGACCTGTTTCAGGGATTGGGTTGCTTGCAAGGGTGAACATACAATCCGCATAAACAAGCAGATCCTTCCAGTTATTCATCTTTGTAGAAAGGTGCCATTTGCACTCCGTGATAAACTCAAGGCTGAGCTTGAAAGGATGGAAGCAATGCAAGTAATACAAAAAATAGAGGAGCCAACAGAATGGGTGAGCTCCCTAGTTATAGTGCAAAAAAGTAATGGCCAGCTACGCATATGCTTATATCCCAGAGACCTCAACAGAGCTATACAAAGAGAACACTTCACACTACTAACTAGAGAAGAGATTATGGCTCAGTTTGCAAATGCTCAATACTTCAGTAAATTGGATGCATCCTCTCGATTTTGGCAGTTAAAATTAACAGAGGAAAGCTCAAAATTATGCACATTTAATACTCCTTTTGGAAGATACAGATTTTTATGCTTACCCTTCGGCATAGCTTCAGCACCAGAGGTGTATCACAAAACTGTACACATGATCTATGAACATATTAGCGGTGTGGGCACCTCCATGGGTGACATCATCATCTGAGGCTCTACAAAAGAGAAAGATGATCATTGGCTTTGGCAAGTGTTAGATGCAACTAGAGCCGCAAACCTCAAACTAAATAAGGACAAATGTGTGTTAGGAGTTAGAGAACTGACTTTTATAGGGGACATTGTTTCTCATGAAGGTGTAAAACCAGATAAGAGGAAGATTTCAGCCATTGAAATGATGCCACGTCCCCAGTCAAAGAAAGATGTCCAACGGTTCCTGGGAATGGTTACCTATCTTGGAAAATTCATACCCAATCTTTCTGCCAAGGTGGCACCATTGAGACAACTCCTACAGGACAAAAATGAATGGTGCTGGGATGCTGCACAGGAGGAATCATGGAGAAGTTTAAAACGAGACTTGATACAGGAACCAGTACTGAAATTTTTTGCTCCAGAGAAGCCCATTAAAATTTCAGCAGATTCATCACAGTCGGGGTTGGGTGCTGTGATGTTACAAAAACATGAAGATTGCTGGCAACCTGTGGCATATGCATCCAAATCACTGACTGATGCAGAGACTAGATATGCACAGATTGAGAAGGAGCTTTTAGGAATCTTGTTCGCCTGTGAGAGATTCAATCAGTATATTTATGGACAGAGAGTGGAAGTTGAAACAGATCACAAGCCCTTGATTGCATTATTTAACAAACCATTAAATGACTGTACCTAAAGGATTCAAAGAATGATGATCAAATTGCAGAAATACAATTTATTGGTGACCTACACACCAGGCAAATTTATGTTCACTGCAGATGCACTTTCCAAAGCAGTAGCACCCATGGTACCTGAGAAGACAGTGGAAACAGAAGTGCAAGCCTATATAGATATGATTGTGAGCGCAAATCCCATAACTAACAGAAGACTGCAACACATAAGAGAAGAGACTAAGAAAGATGAATCGTTGGGACTCCTCAAAGAGGTGATAATTAAAGGATGGCCTGAAATACTAAGCAGTTGCTCTCTAAGCATAAGAGACTATTGGAACTGCAGGCATGAACTGACTGTGGTAGATGGGGTGATTTTCAAAGGTGGTAAGGTTGTAATACCACGGAGCCTCTGAAAAGAAATGTTACGGAAGATTCATGAAGGTCACTTAGGAATTGAGAAGTGCAAAGAACGAGCACGAGAGGTCATGTATTGGCCATGGATCAATCACGACATTACCAATGTGGTAAAAAACTGCTTTTCATGCTTGAAATACAGGCCATGCCAACAGGCGGAGACACTGAGACCCCATCCTGTTCCACAGAGACCTTATGAGAAGGTAGGTGTGGATTTATTTACCTGGCGCTCCAAGGATTACTTAATAGTCACTGATTATTACTCTTTATATCCAGAAATTTGCACACTGAACAGTAATTCAGTGATCACTAGCATGAAAGGAATTTTCTCCAGACATGGAATTCCTGATGAGGTCTTCAGCAACAATGGGCCACAATTTTCAAGTGCAGAATTCAGGCAGTTTGCCTTAGATTGGGATTTTCATCATGAAACCTCCAGTCCCAGTTATCCCCAATCAAGCGGACTGGTGGAAAGGTCTATACAGATGGTAAAGACCCTGATGAAAAAGACTTTTGAAAGTGATGGTGATCTGTATGCAGCATTGCTGGTCTACCGAAGCACACCCCTGGAGAATGGCTTTTCTCCAGCTCAGTTGTTAATGGGAAGCAGGATCGGATCTAATTTACCTGTTACTGATAAATTGCTGCAATCTAAGAACAATGCTCATGTTCGGAAGATGAAAGAAAACCAGAAGTGGAAGCAGAAATATTATTTTGATAGAAGGGCTCATGATCTTCCATCCCTTCCATGCCTGAAGAATCACTCCTCTAATACCTGGGGACAAAGAGGTACTATTAAAAAACAGCTGCATCCACGGTCTTACGTGGTCCACACAGATCAAGGGGACACATTTCGACGTAATCAACGGGATCTATGACTTATTGCAGAAAGTTCCAACACTGTGGAAGTTGAGGTAGATTCTGGCATGCCTCCCCTGACTGATCCAATATCTTCAACACATGGTAATGAAACTATCAGGGAACAAGAGAACTCAGACCTGAACGAAGGACCAGTACTGAGAAGATCTAATTGAGTCATCAAACGTCCAGAAAGACTCATAGGCTGTGTTCACACACAGGGGGTTATTTCGATATGGTTGTTTCGAAACAACTTGTATCAAAATAACACCTTATTTCGAAATAACTTAATTCGAATTAACAGTTTGTTAATTCGAATTAAGGAAAGAAGCTCAAAGTGAAATAGCAGGTTCAGGCAACAGTTATTTCGAAACAAGTCACTGTTGTTTCAAAACAACATGTTCGCACAGTGTTGTTTTGAAACAATCATTTCGAAACGTTGTTTCGTCCCCACATGGGGTTTAACTTGTTTTGAAACAACGCCGTTGTTTTGAAACAACGGGACCCGTTGTTTCGAAACAACCGTGCGTCGTGCGAACAGCCTAAATCTTATTTCGAAACAACCTTGTTGTTTCGAAATAAGAGGGCTGTGTGAACACAGCCATAGAGACTTGCTAGGTTATGTAAGGGAAGTGGGTGGTAAAGACTCACTTGAGAGTGATGTGCTAGTAACCTCTCCTCTCTAGGTAGTTCAGATTCTGGGTTTATGGACTGTCCTTCTGCATGTTTTTTTTTAGATAGCTGTTATGTATTGTTAGATGTTCGTGCATGTATTATTAGCTAGCTTTTATATGTATCTAACTATTTACTTCTTTTCCTTAGGGGGGAAGATGTAGTGATATGCTTGTAGAGGGTTGTGAATTTAGAGACACTCCCTAGCATGGGCCATTGTTGTGTAAATTGGGAGATGTGCCCCAGAGAAGATTTAACATGGCTGCTCCCAGGTACACACCTGGATACCTGTCTGTATGATTAAAGTTCTATTCCTTACTCATTCAGTAGCATCATCTTTAATGAACGCTCAAGATCATTACAATGCCCATCTCCATTTTAATATTGAAAGGAACATACGCATTCTGAACAAACATTCTACATTCCAATTCAGAGGTCAACTGATTGCCATATTTGGGATTGGGAAGGAATTTTCCCCCAGGGCAGATTGGCTAGGGCTCTGGGGGGTTTTTCGCCTTCTGCTGTAGCATGGGGCATGGCTCACCTATTGGTGAATTCACTGCATATTAAAGTCCTTAAATCATGATGTGAGGAGCTAGATAACTCAGTCATTAGAGAGGCTTATTGCTGGCGTGGGTGGGTGAGGTTTTTTGAGGCTTGCATTGTGCAAGAGGTCAAACTAGATGATCACACTCGTCCTTTCTGACCTGAATCTATGAATAAATGAGTAAAATGCATTCTGGCTTACTTTAGCCCCTGGGTGTCACTATGTTGAATGGCATTGCTAGTGGTGCTTGTCCAGTACGGACAGGAATAGACTGCACATCCTTCTGCAGACACCCACCCTTTGAGGCACAGGAGACACTCTTGAACTGTTAGTCGTAGAGGAGCTCTGAGACACAGTTGAGAGCAGGGCAGGTCCTGATTAGAGATTATGGTGCATTGCAGTACACATTCTCGGTGTCCCATAGCTATATACAGTTAGACTAATATTCTTTCAAAGCTATCTCATGGATTTGCAATCCCTAGTCCCATTACATTTGAAGGGTTGCAGGCATCTCCCATACCTTGGACAACGTCTCTTCCTCAGGCCAAGCTGTTCCCTGGGGTCTTGGAAGTTGGTACCTGTGATGGCCCCTTCCCAGAATTGGGTCCAGTGTGCCACTGTGACTCCCCAATCTCCATTCCTGAACCCCAACTTACCCTGCTTTGCCAGGTGACCACTCATGCCTGTGTCAGTCTACACCAGCCTCCTGCATATAATTGGTTGCAGGCAGTGGGGTGTGCTCTCTGGCCTTTCAGAGGGATGGTTCCCAACTAAGCTCTCTCAGCCCCAGCTACCACACTGGGAACTCCCATCCTACAGAGATGGAGACCTTCCCCAATCACTGGTGAGGCATAGATAGTGGATAGCCTCACTCATTCATATGCTCTAAAGTCCACACAGCTTTAAATAAAACAAAGACTAGTTTATTTATTAGGATATGATTTTAAAAGAGTATATAGCAAATCAATGAATACACAGTCAGTTAATAAAATTGTCAGGATATACCACAAGCAAATAAAAGATATAAACACATACTAAACTAATAATACCGTTCCAAGATTACTCTCTAGTCTATTCTCCTCATTCTTACCCATAAGGCTGGCTGCTTATGGTGTTCAGCCAGTTTTGGGTCTCCTGATCGTATGGATAGGTCCAGTCTCTTGGAGTTGCTGTCAAGATGGTGTTTCTCTGGCAGAAAGCCAAAAGCTTCTCTTCATTCAAAATGTCAGTATTTCTTTTCAATTCCCCCATAACCCCTCCCTCTCTGTGTTGCTGTGTGATTCTCTTTGTCCCACCTGAGCCAGGGAGCTCAATTTGCATTGTCTTTGTCATGTACTTCTCCAGCCGCAGAGAGGTAGTCCTGAGAGTAGGCGCTATGTAACGCGCTTAACATCTCTACACATATATGATGCTGCAGGACAGGGGCATTGCTGCCCCGGGGAGGGATCCAGGGCACAGCCCCAGGCCCCATCCCTGGCCCGCAGGCCCCGCCTCCTGGCTACAGGTCATGCCCCCTGGCCGGGGACAGAGCCGAAAGCCGCTGCGTCTGGGGATGGGGCTGCCACGGCTGCGGGCTGTTGGGCCCCGGATCTCCGGCCCAATCGGGCCAGAGACCATAGGGGCCGCCAGACCTGGGGCACCAGCACTGGGAGTCGGGGCACGTGCCCCGGGTGCCCAGGGCCAGCGACATCCCTGCTGCAGGAAACGTAGTTTTATGGTAATTATGTAGAATATGTTATGAGCATTCATAAAGAAACCTTATATGGCATCATTCCACACAATTACATTGGAAAAGTGAAGAGCTAAGTTACATAAATCATCACCTAGTGGTGCACAGGTGTGCATCGAATGACATTTTACTCTTGGTGAGACAGTGACAGAAAATAAATCAATGGGGACATGGCCATCTGACCAATAGGTGGATGGTGCAAACAGTGCAATACCAGAGTGCTTTCACTTAAGGCTTTACTTTTTTAGTCTCAGGCTCATACATGTCCACATCAAGTTCATAAAACACCCCCAACACTCAATAATTACTGACATTGAGTGTCGTTCTTGAATGGTAAAATGACAACATTCCAACAGCCAATCTTCTGTCTGCTGCTAAGATCCGCAAGATACACTCAAGAATGAAAGTGAGTCAATGAACCCAAACTCCTTTCCCCTTATTTTTTGTTACTAGAATAATAACAGGGCAAGCAAAACAAACAAACCCAAAAATATCATAAAACTCCCCAAAAGCAGTGGTTTGTTAAGGAAGCAATAATTTCAAGGGACAAGTAAGCAGTTTCCTTATAAATTTGATTAGGCAACTGAATTTTTGTAAGGCTGCATGTCTGAGGGAGCTGCCAAACACACCCCAGAAGGCAAAGAAGTGGGTGTTTTTCATGTTCCTCTGTAGCACGGGACATGAATCAGCTACCAGTGAATTTTTTGTATCTTAAAATCCTTAAATCATGATTTGAGTACTTAAATAACTCAGTCATAGCATAGAGGCTTATTGCTGCTGTGGGTGTGTGAGGTTTTGACAGGGCCGTAACTATGGCGAGGCTGAGGAGGCACAGCCCCAGGCAGCCCAAAGCAGCTCAATAGAGCCGTGCTATTAAAGGAGTGGCTTTGCAGAGCTGGCTCTGAGCACCACTAATGGGAAGGGGCACGTTCCGATTGGAGTGCGCCCTGGGCGGCAAAACATCGCATTACGGCTCTGGGTTTTGAGGCCTGTGTCATGCAGGAGGTCAGACTAGATGATCATACTGATCCCTTCTGACATTAGAGTCTATGGTTATGTCTACACAGGAGGCTCTGCTAAGTTGACTTAAAGTTGACCTTGTTAAGTCAATTTAGAGTGTCCATATTGGGAAACTTGTGTCAACTGCCCATGTCCACACTAGCAGGTGCTAGGTCAACAGAAGAGTGGCACATGGTAGGTAACTGTCCCATAGTGCACTGGAGAAGTGCTCTTCCCCCGCCCCCCCCCCCCCGGCCACTCGTATAAAACAGGAAATGAGTACAGCACCCTTCCCATATTCCCAGCAAGATGGAGCCAAGGACTGCAGTGTGTTACAGTGATTTGCCAGGAGGGTGTTTGACACCAAGTGTTTGACACTTGGCTAGCCTTCTCCTGCTTTGGAGCAGGCTTTGCAGGGCAATTGCCTCACCAAACCTGCGTGTTGGCATACCCAAAGTGCATTCTGTGCGCTGTCACATATAGGCACATGAAACCAGCAGCGACTGGTGAGACCAGGTTGTCTTCACTACCTGGGACAACAACCAGTGACTGCAGAACTTCAGGATGAAGAAGCGCACCTTCCTCGAGCTGATCAGCGAGCTCATCCCAGTTCTGCAGTGCACCAACACCCAACTCTGACCCACCCTCCCCATGGACGAGCCAGTGGCCATTGCCCTGTGGAAGCTGACAACCCTGGGCTCTGACTGGTCTGTAGCCCACCAGTTTGGGATTGGCAAGCTGGCTGTTGGGGCAAGCCTCATGTAGGTCTGCAGGGCCATGAATAGGGTCTTCCTAGGCCACCTTGTAACCCTGGGCAACCTGCAGGAGATCCAGGATGGTTTCACCAGACTCAGGGTCCCCAATTGCAGTGGCACTGTGGATAGCACCCACATTGCCATCCGAGCCCTGGTCCAGCAGGCCACAGCCTACATCATCTGGAAGGGGTTCTACTCCATGGTCCTGCAAGCCCTCGTTGACCATTGGAGGCTCTTCGCAAACATCTATGAGCTGCCCAGAGAAAGCACTTGACAGGCTGTCCCTAGAGGGTTGCAGGGCCTCAGGCAAATTGCCCTCTGCAGGGCCCCCACTAACCCCCCTGACACTGGGGGGGGGGAGGAGCCAGCTGGCCCAGGGGACGGGCAGGCCCCTGCTCTAGCCATCCCATGCCAGAGACCAGGTAAGCTGGCAAAAAGTGAAGGCCCAGTTCAGTGCTGCCGATCCCGCCCGCGCCCAACCTGGCCATGTGCGCTGCTTTCGGCTCTGTGCCAGAGGCGGGGGGGGAAGGGCGCAGGAGGCAGCTTGCCTGGGGGGGGGGGGTAGCAATAAGGGCTGTGCACTGCCTCCCACCCCCTCCCCACTGCTGCGGCACAGAGCTGAAACCAGTGTGTGTGGCGGGGTGCAGGGCACACTGGCAGTGCTGACGCAGGCTGCCACTTTTGGCCAGCTCGCCTGGTCCCCAGCATGGGGGAGGCAGTGGTGCAGGCCCCACGGGGCCCGCCAAAGCACGGGGTCCTGGGTGGCTGTCCCAGTTGCCCTACCCTAGGGATGGCCCTAGCACTCGACACTGCATGCCACAGAACTCCGGCCTGTACTGGCGCATGCAGGTGAGCACCTTCTTCCCCGAGCACACCACCACCCTCAGGGACATGCAAATGCCTGTCATTATGCTGGGGGATGCCACCTAACCCTTGCTGCCTTGGCTTATGAAGCCCTACATGGGGCAACCTGGATGCCAACAGAGACCTCTTCGACCAGAGGTGCAACAAGTGCTGCACAGGTGTTGAGCATGCCTTCGGCCATTTGAAGGCATATTGGAGGGCCATCCTGACCCACCTGCAGGTTGGTGAGAGGCACATCACCGAGGGCGTCAGTGCGTGCTGTGTCCTGCATAACCTGTGTGAACTGCAGGGGGAAAGGTTCCCGTGTCTATGGGATGCTGAAGCCAAACAGCTCACTGCAGAGTTCTAGCAGCCTGACGCGCTGAAGGCCCACTTCCTCAGTGACCAGCACCGAGGGGTGAGCCTGCTAGACCCAGACACTACCCCAATCTGCCCATGCCTGTCCCCCACTCCCACCCACCTGTCCCCAAAGCAATAAAAGGCAGAACACTCATCAGAACTGTTTATTGGGCTTTTATTCAGAGGGAGAACTGGGGGAGGGGGTTGGAGTTTGTGCACAGAGTCTATGATTAGTTAGAGGGAACAGTGTACCCTGCTTGACCCCCTGGTGCACATCCTACCACTGCCAGGCCCTCAGGTCTGCCTTGGACTGCTGTAAGCCAGAGTTGCTTCTCAAAAAGCTTGCCCCATGAGCGTTGCCCTCCCCCTCCCCCGGTTAGGGCTGGCCACACACTTGGAGTGCCGCATGTCAAGGGCACAGGGTCTGCTGGAGAGAAGCAAAGAACAATGTTCTTCCCATTAGCTAGTGTGGTGTGCAACCTGACAGCAGCTGCTGTCCCTTGACCATCCCCTGATTCCCAATCCCTGTCCTTTGGGACAGGGACCCTTTGGTACATGCTGCTATGCTCTGCTGCACAGGTTGGGTTCAATGCCCATAGTGGGAAGTCTCAGGAACCCCTTTCCTGGGGGGGGGTGGGGGTGTGTCTTTCTTGAGGCCACATGTCAACGGTGTCAGTCACATGCTGTCTAGCCTTGGGTCTCCCACTTACAGTCATCCCCCTCCCCCCCCCATCTCCAGACATGCCATCACACTGCTCGGCTCTGGGTCCCCCTGCACATAACCCCTTGCCCGTCTGCCCTGCCTGTCCCTGGGCCATGTCCCCTCCCTGTAGTCCCTGGCCCACAGATATGCCTGCAGGGAGGGAGCACTCACTGGCAGGTGCAGCAGGGGTCTGGCACTATGTGCCCTTGCCTGGGTCTTCCTTGGTGGGGGAGCCTCCTCCTTCCCTGTGCCCAGGTCCGCCATTGGGGCAGGGATCTGCTCGAAAGTCACAGTCTCCAAGGCCTGGGTGGTGTTGCGCTGCTGGTGCCAGTCAGCCGTTGGTTCAGAAGCACATTCTCGTC